>CM056722.1:41904842-42367430 GCA_029844215.1 Przewalskia tangutica | reverse complement strand
TGCTCGGGATCGACTTTATACTTGGATAATTTTGGGCTTATCGAGGTAAACACTATCGTTCTTCTATTGTAATTGGAAATTACGTGTTTGAATATATAGTTGAAGTATACTATATATAGAATCGAACTTAGTATTGTGGCAATGTCTTTTGACTTAAGCTGAAGAATAAAGAATAATCGAAGCTGTATTTACATAGATCGTATTGCGAGACTTGTGTAGTATTATCAGTAGGATGGTACACGTCGGTTAGGCGTGAACCACACGGTTGGCTTAGTAGCGGCCGATAGAGGAGAGATTTACGCTGTTGCGGGGAGGTCTTGAATTTTATGTTGAAAGATAGAACGTGTGTTTTGGGGTTAATAGACGTTTGTGACCTTTATAGGTGAAAGTACTAAGAGTAGCGTATTCACTCAGAGTGGAAAGGGCTAGTGAAGGTTGTAGTACTTGGAGCATTTTGCTTATTGTCGATAAATCGTCGCGAGGTATGTGAACCTCTTCCTATCTCTTCTAGCATGATGCGTGTGAACTATGTAGTGCGGTAGGCGCATACGTGTTAACTGTGTTTGATTGTTCTTAAACATAAAGTGTTATAACAGCTTTATGGGAAGTTGGTTATAACAGCTTTAGGTAGGTAAGAAAATACTTTGTGGTTTTAAAAGGTAACTGATGTGAATTATAACTGGCTAGTTATAATAAAGAACTTGATGTATTTCAAAAGATTTATAAATCGTTTTGGAAGGGAGAGTAACACTTGGTTTTAAAAGGTTTTAAAAAGAGTTATACTAGCTTTATGGGGAGTAGGTATAATGTCTTAAGAGAGGTAAAGAAAATGGTTTACTGATGTTAGAAGTTAAGAGACTTGATCTTATAAGATAAGAGACTTAACTTATTTGTTTTAATGTGAATGTTTGTGTGAAACCTCATTCGTGAGTAATGAGTACTTGGTTTTATTTAAAGGGATAATGATTTACTGATTTCGGAAATCAGAATGTGTATCGACAGACCACTGCAGCGTTAATAAAGGAAAATGTATTGAATAATGATGAATTGTATTAAAACCAGTAGAAACCTCCATCTGCATAGAAACTAAGATGAGACAAAATGATATACATTTTCTAGATCATGGCTGCTGTAATAAAAATGTTGTAAACAAGAATAACCTATTCTCACGTGAGACATATATTACTCAATTGTTCAAAAAATAAATCAAGTGATTAAGTTTATGAACTGTGAAACCATTTGAAAATGAGAAGCTTGAGTAATTGAAACTAGGCAAACTGGGACTTAGGAAAAGAATGTTGTTACTTGATTTTGAAAAGGAATGTGGGTTGGTCATTCTAATACTACGGGTATCGGGTGACTTTTATAGAAGTAATGGATCTCTTTTAAAAGAACTTAACGTATGTAGTACTTTGGGGTTAAAAACCCGGACTTTGGCATAAAATGAAAGTACCTTGAGTTGTTGTGAAACTTGTCTATGCTTGTTGTTGTGAAACTTGCCTGTGCTTGTTGTTGTGAAACTTGCCTATGCTTGTGATGATAGTCTTTGTTGTGCAAGTGTGGTATTTCGTATTCTGGCGTCTCGATAGAGGGCCGGTTGACTTGTTGAGAACTTACTTGGACGTGCTGGCAGTGATGGAGAATTCCACGGGTATGTTTCCATTTTGATTACTGTCTTGTGTTGATGTCACATGGACATGTCTACACCGATGCAGTATTCCGGGGGCATGCGGCCATGCGGGCGGGTTGATTACCCGATATATGGTTATTACTGCAACATGGGCGTGTCTACACCGTCTGATGTTCGGGCATGTAGCGTGCGGCGGGGTTGACGATATATTCTTATTGAGGTTACATGGGCATGTCTACACCGTCACGATTCGGGGCATGTGGCCATGCGGCCTTATTATGTGTTGCATCATGGACATGTCTACACAGGCGCGATTCGGGGCATGCGGCCATGATGCGAACATGATGGATGTTATGGGCGTGAGACCCGTAGTTATATTTAGTGGTGACTTTGAGGCGTGAGTCACGACTTGGCTTATTTTTATGTTGCGTCTTGTATTTTGGTTATCATACATGTCTCACCTTGTTAAGCTATTATGATTTCATTCTGATGTTGTGATTTCACATACTTGGTACTGTTATCTTGACCTCCTTGGGCTGCGTTCATCTGCGCGGTAGAATACATCGATGCGTGGATCCTCGCTCTTAGGATCTCAGTTCAGCGTTTTGGGAAGCTCCGTTTCTCCGGAGGCTTATCTTTTGGTATGTGTTCCCTGAGTTGTAGGTTCTTGTACATTCAGGGGTATGGCGGGGCCCTGTCCCGTCATAGTCGTTGTAAATCTTAGAGGTCTGTAGAACTGTTGTGGGCAGGGTTGTAAAAGGATTAAACTGTTCGGGTTTTATGTATATACTGAAGGCAACTGTTTTGGTTGGCCTGTCTATTTATTATATCTCTTGTTTCATGATTCATGTTTTATTTTCCGCTGGTTTTCTCTGATGTTGTATCACTAGGGTGCCCGGGGTAAGGCACCAGTAACGGGCCCGGGTTCGGGGCGTTACACTTCTCCTACAGTCGACATCGGCATAACAGGAAGCCAACCAGTCCATACTCATAATGACATCAAAATCTGTCATATCCAACTCTATCAACTCTGCTAGGGTCTGACGATTGTATATAATCACTGGGCAATTTTTATACACCCACTTAGCCACCACCGAATCACCTACCAGTGTAGCTACCTCGAATGGTTCTATCGACTCATGTTCTATTCTTATTCAACTAGCAACAAGAGGAGATATGTCACGACCCGATCTCGGGCCCGCGACTGGTGCCTTACCCCGGGCACCCTAGTGATACAACATCAGAGAAAATCAGCGGAAATAAAAACTTAAACATGAAACAAGACATAAAGTAAGAAACAGTCTAACCAAAACCGGTCACCTTCCCGTATATATATATATATATATATATAAAACCGAACAGTTAAAATCCTTTACAAACCCTGCCCACAACAGTACTACAGACCTCTAAGGATGTAACAACAACTATGACGGGATAGGGCTCCGCCATACCACGAATGTACAAGTACCTACCATGACAGGACTATACCAAAGATAAGCCTCGGGAAGCGGAGCTTCCCAACGACTGCGATCTGAGAGCGAGGATCAACAAGCGGTGTACCTCTACCTGCGGCATGAGCGGCCGAGAAGTCGATAACAGTACCAGTATGTGAAACGAAAATCAGTAATGAAATCACATTTCATCATTTTATAAAACCATTTCGCGATAAATGCGATTATGTCAAGTAAGGACGCGTGTCCTCAAAATCATCACTCACACGTAATTATGGGTCTCACGCCACAATATCAATCATGCGTGGAACTCATTCCTCAGCTGCCCGATACATGATGTAAAACAACATCCATATGTGAACACGAACACTAGATCTCGCTGCGTCATCAAACCGTCGGGCCAAGTAGAATAGCCAACTACTGGATCCTAAGGCTAGTCATAAAACTTCACGGGCCAATCACGGAAGCCTACCGATCCAAACCACGCTTGGCGGCGAGGCAAGTATCTTAAGCTAACGTGCGAGCCTACCGTCTCACGAGATATGGCGTGGCAAGTATCTTAAGCTATCTACGAGCCCGATACGAGAAATGACCAGGACAAGTATCTAAAGTGTGCTGTAACCACATGTACAAATCAAGCCGTGATCGCCGTCACGCGGCAAGCGTGGATTAGCGGTCCATGGACTAATAACATAACCCGAATTTAACCCTCCAATGACCGCATGCCGGCATCTTACCTCGGTATAAGCATGGCCATGAAACCATCCCATCGACGATGCCCGTGGACCATCCATCGTGTCAGTACGTCCAAAGGAAATAACAAGATAATACTCAAAGTGGACGCATACTCGTGGGCCACCCAACGTGTCAGTATGTCCAAAATAAACAACAAGATAACACTCATAGTGGACTCATACCCGTGGACCATCCAACGTGTCAGTATGTCCAAGCAATCAATCAGATAGCCGCAGAGAACCGGTAGCGCGAATCAAAACACTTGCCTAACAAAGGTTATCACAACAAGCATAGGCAAGTTCAACGTACTTTCATTTTATGTCAACAATCCGGGTTTCAACCCCAAAATACTACATACTTTCATTCTTCAAAAAAAAACCTCTTTTTACGTAAAAGCAACACGATACTAATACTCGTAGTATCAAAACACGTTTTCTTTTCAAACCAAATTACTTCACCTTCGTAAAAATCTTTACAAGACTTTTAAAATCAAGTACTCTATACTTTTTAAACCAAGTGCTTTTCTTTTAAAACAACATCAAGTATACTCTTTAAAACCCAAATAACTTACTCTTTTCAAAACAAGTAACCTATACTTAAATCAAGTTACTTCTCCTTTTCCGAAATCAAGTCGTTTCTAAGTCAAGTCTCTCATCTTTCAAGATCAAGTCTCTTAACTTTCAAAATCAAGTCGTTTAGCTTTCAAAATCAAATCTTTCTTTTATCTTCATAAAGTCGTTATAACTAACTTCCCATAAAGTCATTATAACACTTTATGTTTTAAACAAACAAAATTCATTTCACACACGTACGTCTACCGTACTATATAGTTCATAACAATCATGCTCAAGAGTATAGGAAGAATCACATACCTCTTCGGCTTAAACCACAAGCCAAGTCGAGTATGTCGCGCGTAGAATATCCACCTATAATAACCACAATACATCTATCAACTTCTAGTTCTCTTTGTAGAATAATTCTAAGTACAAGGATCCTTATCCTACGGAAAATTCGTAAGACCTCCCCCGCAATCACATAAATAAACTCCTATAACAAGGCCTGCTACCAAGCCAACAACTCCAAGGGGATTACACGTCTAACCGGACGTGTACAATCTGCCCCATAATAATACTACACAAGTCTACTGTAAATACAGTCTAATGTAAATACAGTTCAATCCTTTATAATCATCTTTCCAATATATCTTATACTCAATTCTAAACTACTACAATATGTAATATCTAATTACAATAGGGGGACATAGATCATTACCTCGATAAGCCCAAAATTATCCAAGATATATAAGTCGTGTTATACCCCGTATTTCCAGAGTATGTACGTAAGGGAATACGTACAAAAGTTTAGCCTTAAAAGTTTAGGCCTTGGACGTTTTTTTTTGGCACAACTCACAAAACGAATAGTTTTCCGACGAAACGTTTCCACAGCTTTCGTAGGGTAAATTCCGGCTATGTCATTTCTAAATTTTGCGGATTTTTCCGAGAGACGAAACATTTTGGACCAACGGGAGGCGACACTTGTCAACCTACAATTGATGGACTTGATGCGTCTATATGGCCGATTGGAGTGTCCAATTTTGTCTTGGAGTTGGTAGGATATTTTGTGTGCAAGTTGGCCAAGGACACTTGCCCTAATCTTGACCTTACACTTGCCTAGCACTTGGCTAAATCTTGGCCATTGGTTGGCCATCCCTTGACCTATAAATACCCCTCTTGTGATGAAGAGTTCTTCATCCACAAAATTACTTCCAAGTCTTGAAAAATCCTCCCCTCTCCCTTTGTGAGCATTTCGTCCAACACCTCCCCTTGAGTAAAGTTTGGCGAGGCTACCCCCTAGCCTAGCAAATCTACCCCCTCCCTTAGTAGAAAAGTTGCCTTCTAGTATTGTTATAATGCCCAAAATACCCTAGCCCAAACCCCTTAGTACTTAGTAGAAGTTGTGAAGAACTTCTAAGGTTTCCTTGGAGCTATCGGAGCGTACAACTTAGGAGCTAAGCCTTGCTCCGGATCGACTTTTATCTAGGATATTATTGGGCTTACCGAGGTAAATAATCCTAACCCTCTTTTGTATTAGAGAATACATACTGTAGTAGTATAAGAATAAGTATTAAATACTTAGAAGAATATTACAGAATAGAATTGGTATTATCACAAAGAAGGGTTTAAAGAAGAATAATTGAACTATACTTACTTAGACTGTTTTCACTGAGACTTGAGTAGCTCAGGGTAGGGAAGTCTTGCCCGATTTTCCGTAGAATAAAGGACCTCTGCTTAGAGCATTTCTGAGTAGTCTGACGTTGATAGGCGTGTCGACTATTATAGGTTGATTCTCTGCGCGACATATTCAACTTGGCGGTGGTTTCGCCGAGAAGGTATGTGATTCTTCCTAAAGCATGATATTTTAAAATATATATAGTACGGTAGGCGTCGTGTGTTAATCGAATAATAACTACGGCAATGTCTTTCGACTTAAGCTGAATAATACTTACGGCAATGTCTTTTGACTTAAGCACGAATAATATTTACTGCAATGTCTGACTTAAGCTGAATAATAAGGATCGAAAGCATTTCAAAAGATTCTTGAATCATTTTTAATGAAGAGAACTAATTAGTTTTAAAGCGAAGCTTAAGAGTTATACTAGCTTTATGGGAAGTTAGGTATAACCACTTAAGAATGATAAAAGAACAGTTTACCTATGTGTTATAACAGACTTATATTGATTTGTGAAAAGAATAATAAGATGGTTTGATAAGTAGATATGATATGATGCTATGTGTGTTAGTGTCTTGTAACGTTTGTGTAAGAGAGTATTCTTGTTGTGCTTATGTTGTTTAACGATAAGCTGTTAGGTTAGTGTAATATCACTCACCTCTTGACATATTCAGGGGTTGTCGCCTCCGTCACGGGGTAGACTCGGCGATGCAGGACCATGATTCGAGAATACCTCATGCGGGTCCAAGGACCTATGCGGAGCTACGGGAGTTCCAGGTTAGTGTGCGGGGTTATACCTCACGCGTGCATGTGGCCATGCGGACTACGAGTCGGGGCGATGCCGAGGAGTAGCTACCCTCGATGCGGGGTTATATACCTACGCGGGCTATGTGAGTGGCCTATGCGGACTACGAGTCGAGGATTAGGCTTGCATGGTGATACTACGGGCAATTGGCCTGCTTGATCATTCGCGACCTAGAAAAGACACATTCTGATTTACCTATTGTTGCTCTTGTTTATGATGTGGCACTATGTGCGGTTACTTAGTTGTTTCATACATACTTGCAAAACCGATTTTAAAATGATATGTTTTCATTTAAGTACTTTCTGATTTCACATACTTAGTACTGTTGTCGACCTCCTTGGGCTGCGTTCATGCCGCGGTAAGGCAGCAGTGCTAGATCCACATCCTTAGGATCTCTTTGCATTGGTGTCGTGAGCTCCATCTTCTGAGGCTCTACTTTTTAGTATGATCTCCCTGTATTGTAGATAGTTTGTACATTCAGGTATGGCGGGCCCTGTCCCGCCATAGTTGTTACTTCCTTAGAAGTGCTGTAGTCTATTATGCAGTTGGGATGTAGCGCAAACCTTTGTTATGTATATATGCAGAAAGCGACATTTTCTCACATAAAGCGTGTCTCTTTTACAAGCGTTTCATGTCTTGTTTTATATTAGTGATTACTCGATGTATGACTACTTGGGTGCGGGTAAGGCACGATCACGAACCGGGCAGTCGTGACAAAAGTGGTATCAGAGCAGATAACCCTCGAAAAGTGTCTACAAACCGTATCTAGTAGAGTCTTGATTATCGGTGTGTTGTGCACCACACCAATAATCAGGAGGCTATAGGATATTTAGGATTGGTTTCCATTCTTCTCATTCTGAGATCGTGCCTTAGAGTTGTGTTATATTTGGACCCTTCTAACGTATCCCTTTTTACATGATTATGCCTCCACGTAAGAAACCCGCCCAGGAAGGGCAAAGCGGCGAGAGGCGCTAGTGGGACACCTAGAGTCACGAGGGCTCGGGCCCGATCTATACGAGAGGCAGCGAGTTCTACGGCCGCCGACCCCGAGAGGTTTAGGGCGCGGCAGTGATGAGACCATAGTACCTACACCTCGGTCCCCGGCTGGAAGCGAGATGAGATAGATTCTGAAGAGATAGCGATTCTTGGCGGGATCGTGGCGGACGAGGACAGTGGATCGGCGATTCAGTCCAGCCAGTCGTACCGTGGTTCACCCGAGGCGTAGAGTTTGAGGCTACGAGACTTCCGAGTTGTAGCCGCCCGAGTTTTCTGGTCGGCGGAGGATGATCCGCGAGTTCATCCGTCGGCTCTGAAGGATTTTGAGAGTGATCGAGCGTCGGAGACCGAGTCCGTGATCTTTGGTTCACATAAATCGCGTGATACCGCGATCGATTGGTTTGATCGTGGGAGTTATCCGGGAGAGCACGCGTCCCGCCTACTGGGATGAGTTCTCGAGGCTTTCCTCACTCACTTCTTGCCTCGCGGATGAGGAGGCGCGGGTGATAGATTTTCTGCGAGCGAGAGAGGACGCCTTGTCGGGAGTACAATGTCGAGTTTGATTCATTGGCTCGATATGTCCAGGCGTTAGTAGCGATATGGAGGATAGGAGTGCACCGCCACGTCACGGGCTAGATGATTATATGGCGAGTCGTATGCGGGTGTTTCTCTTCATGGTATGGACATTACCGCGTGCGAGCTCATGCTCTTGGATGCGAGGCGTAGAGGCGAAGCGGGTTGTGAGGCAGCGAGAAGACCCGGGGCGGGGTCTTTTGGTGGCTATCGTGGTGGCGGCCTCGGCGATCTAGATTTGCACCACGGCCGGCTCGAGCACTCCTGCCGTCCTCGGCCCCGGCCCGGAGATATTCGAGGCGGACGGGGCCCCGACTTGGGCGTCGAGCGGCGTGATGCGCCGACGGGACCACCCCACCGGTGTGGCCGTCACGGTAGATCCCACCGGGAGTTGTGGTGCTACGAGCTTGTTTTATTGTGGCGGCGAGTCACTGTGAGGAACTGTCAGGCGCGGCGATCGCGATGGTAGGTCACTACGAGTTCTTTCGCGGTCTTCTTCATCCTCGACAGCCTACTCGCCGGAGGGAAGGTACTCATGGACCAGCCAGTCGCGGCGAGTCGTGGCGCTGGTCCCGCTTCTAGCGGTCCTCGAACCGCATTTATGTTTTGTCGGTAAGCGAGATCGGAGGCCTCACGATGTCGCCACGAGTACCTTATCGGTTTAGGTTTGATGTGTATGCTTTGATAGATTCGGGTTCTACTGCATGCTATATATCTCCCTTGTTGCTAGTAGGATAGGGATAGAGCACGAGTCCATAGACCCTTTCGAGGTAGCTACGCGATGGGTGATTCGGTGGTAGCTCGGCGGGTATATAGAGCTTGTCTGTGACCATTCTGATCGTCGGACCTAGCCGACTTGATAGAGTTGGAGATGATTGACCGGCGTGATCATGGGGATGGATTGGCTAGCTTCTGCTACGCCAATGTAGACCGCAGAGAGAAAGTAATGCAGTTCCGGTTTCTGAGGCCGGTTGTTGAGTGGGAGAGCACGGTATCGCAGGGTAGGTTTATTTCCTACCTCAAGGCTAGGAAGATGGTGCGAAGGGGTATATCTACCATCTCGTTCGGGTGTTTGATCTCGAGGCTGCGGTGCAGATTTTCGATCGATTCCAGAGTCGAGAGAGTTCCCAGACGTGTTTCGGCGACCTCGGGTATCCTCACGAGAGGAGATCGAGTTTTGTATAGATGTGTTGCGGACACTCGGCTATTTCCATTCCGCGCCATACGAATGCTGCCGAGTTGAGAGAGTTGAAGGATCGGCAGAGACTTGCTAGAGAAGGGCTTTATCGAGACCTAGTGTTTCTCCCGAGGAGCCGGTATTGTTCGTAAAGAAGAAGGGCGGGGCCTTGCGCGTGTGTTGATCTGACGGTGAACAAGGTGACCATTAAACGAATACCCTTCCCGGGATTGATGATTTGTTCGACGATTGCGAGTGCGAGATGTTTCTCCAAAATTGATCTACGGTCGGGATATCATCAGTAGTCGAGAGGTGGATGTCCCAGATCGCATTCGGACGTGCGGGCATTATGAGTTCAGGTCATGTCTTTTGGGTTGACCAATGCTCCGGTATTCATGGATTTGATGAACCGAGTGTTCAAACCATTTTGGACACGTTTGTGATAGTGTTCATTGATGATATCTTGGTTTATTCACGCCAGAGCGAGAGCACGCGGAGCATTTGAGGCCGTCTTGTGATTCTCCAGACCAGCGGTTGTACGCCAAGTTTTCCAAATGTGAGTTTTGGTTGACTTGGTGGCTTTTCTTGGGCATATTATGGTGATGGCATTCGAGTGGATACGGCCAAGATCGAAGCGATCGAGACTTGGCCTAGACCTCTTACTCCGGCAGAGGTTCGCGATTTCGGGCCTTGCAGGATATTATCGGTTCGTGGAAGTTTGCTTATCTCTCGCACCATTGACTAGTGACTCGGCGGCCAAGTTTGATGGATGATGCTTGTGGCGGGGTTTCGATTCTTTGAAAGAAGGCGACCGCCCGTTCTTACTCTTCCGGAAGGTCAGACGGTTATGTTGTGTATTGCGATCGTCGGGCATCGGGTTGGGATGTGTTGATGCGCATGGCAAGGTTATAGCGTATCATCCCGACGGTGAAGAAACACGAGAGAACTACCCCACCCACGATTTGGAGTTAGCGGTGATTCACGCCAAGATCCGGAGGTACTATTTGTATGGGGTTCATGTGGATATTTATACGCACCACAAGAGCCTCCATTATATCTTCACCAGAGGAGCCGAACTTACGGCAGAGAGCGGTGGTTAGAGTTGCTTAAGGATTACGATGTTGATATCTGTACCACGGGAAAGCCATGTTGTGGCGGATGCTCTTGTCGTAGGTCGATGGGAGCCTATCGGATGTGCGGCTAGAGAGGAGGGCATGGTTCGTGATTTGCATCGATTAGCGAGCCTTGGTGTCCGTTTGATTGATTCTGATAGCAGTGGGGTTAGAGTTCGTGAGGTTGCCGAGTCTTCCATCGTCGAGGAGGTGAAGAGGCAACAGTTTGAGGATCCAGTTCTGACACGTTATCGTGATATGGCTCTTCGTCAGGGGAAGGGTCCTTTTGAGGTAGCACCTGATGGGGTGCTAAGATTTGAGGCGAGTTGTGTGTTCGGATGTTTGAGACTTGGCGGCAGTTCTTGGGAAGCACACAAGACGCGTTACTCATCCATCCGTGGTCGACCAAAATGTACCACGACCTTAGATCTGTATTGGTGGGATGGCTTGAAGAGGACGTTGCGAGTTCGTAGCTCGGTGCGTGTTGTCGGCGGTGAAGGTAGAGCACCGAGGCCCGGTGGTTTTATTCTGACGATAGAGATCCCGACCGGAAGTGGGAGGTGATCAACATGGACTTCATCACCTGGATTGCCTCGCACTCGAGAGACATGATTCTATACGGGTTATCGCGACAGTGACGAAATCAGCCCACTTTCTTCCGTCGGACGACTTTTTGGTGAGGATTATGCGGACTTTACATCAGAGATCGTCGACGCATGGAGTCCCTATTTCGGTCATATCGCATGCAGAGCCCGGTTCTGGCTAACTTCGGAGGTCTTTCGAGAGGTTTAGGGACGCAGTGAGCACGAGCATGTATTCCATCCACGAGCAGACGGACAAAGGCGAGCGCACTATCCGGACTCTTGAGGATATGCCGCAAGCTGTTATCGACTTCAGGGTAGGGGAGGATCATTTGCCTCTAGTTGAGTTTGCGTACAATAATAGCTACCACCCGCAGATTCGGATGGCGTCTTATGAGGCCTTGTATGGGAGGAAGTGCAGATCGCCTATAGGTTGGTTCGATGTGGGCGAGAGTGCGATTAGTGGGACGGTTGGTGCAGCAGCGATGGATAAGGTGAAGCTTATCCAGAGAGGTTCTTGGCGGCTCGAGTCGGCGAAGTCATATGCAGATCATCGTCGTCGGCATCCGAGTTCGAGGTTCATGATTGGGTTTTCCTAAAGGTGTCACCCATGAAGGTGTGATGAGATTCGGAAGAAGGGAACTTCGGCCAGTACATTGGGCGTTTGGATTGTCGCGGGGTAGGCAGGTTGCCTATGAGTTGGATCTTTAGTCCGATCTGGAGGCAGTGCATCCGGTTTTACACGTTTCTATGCTGAGGAGATGTAACGGGGATCCATCTAGCCTACACCAGATTGACAATGTCCAGGTGACCGAGGGGTTATCGTATGAGAGATTCCCATAGCGATAATCGATCGTCGGAGTTAGGCGTCTGCGGACGAAGGGCGTGGCTTCCGTCAAGTCTTGTGGCGGAACGAGCTCGGGAGGAGATGACGTGGGAAGGCGAGGAGGACAAGAGGCGAGTATCTCACCTATTCCCCACACCTCCAGGTAATTCACTTTCCTACTTGTAAATTTTCATTGTCGTTTATGCCTAAGTGTTGTTCTGTGGCCGTGTGTGGCATTTACAACTGTTTAAGTTATGAAGAACCTTATCGTTATCTGTCTTGGGAAGGAACATTCGGGACGAATGTTTCTAAGGAGGGGAGAATGTTATACCCCGTATTTCCAGAGTATGTACGTAAGGGAATACGTACAAAAGTTTAGCCTTAAAAGTTTAGGCCTTGGACGTTTTTTTTGGGCACAACTCACAAAACGAATAGTTTTCCGACGAAACGTTTCCACAGCTTTCGTAGGGTAAATTCCGGCTATGTCATTTCTAAATTTTGCGGATTTTTCCGAGAGACGAAACATTTTGGACCAACGGGAGGGCGACACTTGTCACCCTCCAATTGATGGACTTGAGGCGTCAATATGGCCGATTGGAGTGTCCAATTTTGTCTTGGAGTTGGTAGGATATTTTGTGTGCAAGTTGGCCAAGGACACTTGCCCTAATCTTGACCTTACACTTGCCTAGCACTTGGCTAAATCTTGGCCATTGGTTGGCCATCCCTTGACCTATAAATACCCCTCTTGTGATGAAGAGTTCTTCATCCACAAAATTACTTCCAAGTCTTGAAAAATCCTCCCTCTCCCTTTGTGAGCATTTCGTCCAAAACATCCCCCCACCACCTTTGAGTAAAGTTTGGCCGAGGCTACCCCCCCCATAGCCTAGCCGAAATCTACCCCCCCTCCCTTGGTAGAAAAGTTGCCTTCTAGTATTGTTATAATGCCCAAAATACCCTAGCCCAAACCCCTTAGTACTTAGTAGAAGTTGTGAAGAACTTCTAAGGTTTCCTTGGAGCTATCGTAGCGTACAACTTAGGAGCTAAGCCTTGCTCCGGGTCGACTTTTATCTAGGATATTATTGGGCTTACCGAGGTAAATAATCCTAACCCTCTTTTGTATTAGAGAATACATAATGTAGTAGTATAAGAATAAGTATTAAATACTTAGAAGAATATTCTGAGAATAGAATTGAATTATCACGAGAAGGGTTTAAAGAAGAATAATTGAACTATACTTACTTAGAATTTGTTTTCTGATGAGACTTGAGTAGCTCACCGGGTAGGGAAGTGCTGCCCGATTTTCCGTAGAATAAAGGACCCTCTGCTTAGAACTGTTTACAGAGTAGTCTAGACGTTGATAGACGTGTCTGACTATTATAGGTTGATTCTCTGCGCGCGACATATTCAACTTGGCAGGTGGTTTTCGCCGAGAAGGTATGTGATTCTTCCTAAAGCATGATATTTTAAAATATATATAGTACGGTAGACGTACATGTGTTAACTGAATAATAACTACGGCAATGTCTTTCGACTTAAGCCTGAATAATACTTACGGCAATGTCTTTTGACTTAAGCCTGAATAATATTCTGTGATGTCTCGCGACTTAAGCCTGAATAATAAGGATCTGAAAGCATTTCAAAAGATTACTGAATCATTTTTAACAGAAGAGAACTAATTAGTTTTTAAAACAGAAGCTTAAGAGTTATACTAGCTTTATGGGAAGTTAGGTATAACCACTTAAGAATGATAAAAGGAACAGTTTACCTATGTGTTATAACAGACTTATATTGATTTGTGAAAAGAATAATAAGATGGTTTGATAAGTAGACATGATATGATGCTATGTGTGTTAGTGTCTTGTAACGTTTGTGTAAGAGAGTATTCTTGTTGTGCTTATGTTGTTTAACGATAAGCTGTTAGGTTAGTGTAATATCACTCACCTCTTGACATATTCAGGGGTTAAGCGCCTCCGACGCGGGGTAGACTCGGCGATGCAGGACCATGATTCGAGAATACCTCATGCGGGTCCAGGACCTATGCGGAGCTACGGGAGTTCCGTGTTAGTGTGCGGGGTTATACCTCATGCGATGCATGTGGCGTGCGGACTACGAGTCGGGGCGATGCCGAGGAGTAGCTACCCTCGACGCGGGGTTATATACCCTATGCGGGCTATGTGAGTGGCCTGCGGACTACGGAGTCGTGATTAGGCTTGCATGGTGATACTACGGGCAATTGGCCCTGCTTCGATCATTCGCAGCCTAGAAAAGACCTGTTATAGTTTACCTATTGTTGCTCTTGTTTATGATGTGGCACTATGTGCGGTTACCTTGGTTGTTTCATACATACTTGCAAAATTGATTTTAAAATGATATGTTTTCATTTAAGTACTTTACAGTTTCACATACTTAGTACCTGTTGTACTGACCTCCTTCGGGGGGCTGCGTTCATGCCGCAAGTAAGGGCAAGCAGGTGCTAGATCCACATCCTTAGGATCTCTTTGCATTGGTGTCAGGAGCTCCATCTTCTCCGGAGGCTCTACTTTTTGGTATGATCTCCCTGTATTGTAGATAGTTTGTACATTCAGGGTATGGCGGGGCCCTGTCCCGCCATAGTTGTTTACTTCATTAGAGGTCTGTAGTCCTATTGTACAGTTGGGATGTAACTGCAAACCTTTGTTATGTATATATGTCGAAAGGCGACATTTTCTCACATAAATTGTGTCTCTTTTTACAACTGTTTCATGTCTTGTTTTATATTCCGCTGATTACTCTGATGTATGACTACTTGGGTGCCCGGGTAAGGCACGATCACGAGCCGGGCGGTCGTGACAAGTCGATCTGAGCAACGTTTAGCTCCAAACCTTACGCCCAACCGCCCAGCAACCCTTAGAAGTTTCTAAACAACTTCTTTTAACACTTCATCTAAGCTATGAAGATTTTTCTAGGGTTTCATTTGCGACTATTGGAATAAAGTAGTATTTCCGGGCTCCTAGTATTGAAATAACTTTGGAATACAACTAGGGATACTAGGCTAAGGTATTTGGGATTATACAACAATACTTGAAGTATTTTCTACATAAAGTGGGGGGGACGAAAGTAACTCAAGGGAGGGGGTATATTTTTGCCTTGGAAACTATCTCAAGTGTGGATGATATTAAGTCTTGAACTAAGGGTGTATTTATAGAGAAATCAAGGGTCAAGATCATAGCAAGTGTGTGGTGAGATTGGGGTACAAGTGTGGTGCCACAAGCCACTTGTCTAAGCAAGACAAGTGGATAGCCACTTGTCTAAGCAAGACAAGTGGCTAGCCACATGGAAGCACAAATCGGCCACAAGCCACTTGTCAAGCCAAATCGGCAATAAGCCACCTAAGAGGGTGACACGTTTCGCCCCCCTACTCGTCCAAAATATTTCATCCTCCGAAAATATCCAAAATATCCAAAATCTCGAAAACAAAGTGGGCCCCACAAAACCGTAAATTTCTCCCGTGGGCCCCACGTGACCATTTCCGAAAATCCCATAATTCTAATATAATCCAAGAAGTCCAAATATCAAATCTGGGAATCCAATTCCCATTAACGAACTTTTTTCCTTCACAAAATCCGGAAACTTTTCCGTCGAAAAATCACATCTTTCTTTCCAATATTACTGTCATATTCTTGCACGTACGTCCTCACATACATACCCCGGAACTACGGGGTGTAACAAGATATATAGGACAAAGTAGAACCTGGATCTATCAAATCATATACGTCACAGAGAGAAATCAATAATATACATGTGACGACATCCGGCGAAACCTCCTAATCGTGTCTACTGGCCAAGGCATAAATGCGGTTTGGAGAACCGCCAGAACTAGAACCTCTGCCATGACCTCTACCATGGCCTGCTGGCCCGTGAACACCCTGCCCTGCCGAGCGCATAGCTATAGAAGATGTCGATCCAGCAACTGACCCTATAGGCTGAGCCATACTACCCGTGCCACCTCTATACGGACACTCCCTCTTCAAATGGCCCTGACGGCCGCAAAAATAACAGGCTCCCGGAGCAGAATAACACTCTCCAAAATGGGACCTACCGCATCGAGCACACCGAGGCAAAGGTGGCTTTGCCTGGCTAGGACCCCTATTCCCCTGAGAACCCGAAGACCTCAAACTCTGACCGATCCCCGAATACCCAGGACGATCAAATCTCCTGCCTGTAGACTGTGGAGGAGTACTCTGTGCTGGCTGAGATGAATACCTCACCTACTGCCGAGGCTGCCCGCCTCAAAACTCACCCAAAACCCAACCGTCTTGGCCCTCTTAGGCTGGTCCCTATCCTGGCCTCTTTCTGGTTGTCGCTCCTCAACTCCTTGTGCATACTCCTGGATACGAGCAATATCCATGCCCGACTGAAGAGCTATTGCTATGCACCCATCAATCAGATAGTGGTCTAGCCCCATTACGTAGCGGTGCACCCTGTCTACCATGTCCGCTACTATAGTGGGTGCGAACCGAGCCTATGAGTCAAACTTCAGGCTGTACTCTCTAATAGTCCTTCCGCTCTGCCTCAAGGTCAAGAATTTGTCAACCCTGGCTCTCCTCATCTCAGGAGGCAAGAAGTGTTCAAGAAAGGCCTCCATGAACTCGTCCCACACCGCTGGAGGAGCACCCTCTCCCCTGGACATCTCCCACGACGCAAACCAGTTAACTGCTACATTGTGTAATCGGTATGAAGCCAATACGACCGACTCGGTCTCCGAAGCCTTAATCACCCTCATCGTCCGTTGTATCTGGCGGATGAACTCTTATGGATCATCCTCGGCCCTTGACCAGTAAAACTCTGGCAGACTACAGCTCAAGAAGTTCCGGACCCTCAAACTATTTGCTCTGGGGTTAACTACCGGCTCCTGTCTGTAAGTGTGTCCTACCACTATCCTAGCCAGTAGCTGGACTGTATTCCTCATGTCCCTATCCTGTGCCCCTGGCTGAGGAACTGGAGGCTCAAGTGTCAAAGCCTCTGGAGTTGCTGCTGCTCTAAGCTCATCTGGTGGCGGCGGCATAACAGAACTAGCCGTCTGATGCACATCCTCAGGCATCGACTGGGCTTGTGCCGTAGTAACTCTATGAGTCTGACTAGTAGCTGCTGCATCTCATTTGCCCTTCCGGGCCACTGTCGCCTTCCGCGGAGGCATAACTGAAAGCACAATAATATGTCAGAGAGGGATCATCCTAATAACACAGCTCTACTGCACGATCTCAGAGTGAGAAGAATAGAAACCAAATCTTAAATATCTTGTAGCCTCCTGCGTATAAGTATGGTGCACACATACCCATACCCAAGACTCTACTAGACACGATCTATTGACATTCCAAGGACTAACTGCTCTGATACCACTTTTGTCACGACCCGAACCCCGGTCCCGCGACTGGTGCCCTACCTGGGCACCTCCTCTTATACCCTCACATCTCATACAAGATATAGGCCAAATAATAAATGAAAATTGTATATGTAGAAACAAGGCAAGTTGATGAGACTATCGCTATATATAAAGGGAAATAACCCGACAATACAGTAGTACAAATGGCCAACAATATATACAACTCCAGCAAGTTTAGCCCACATATGAATACAGACCTCTAAGAGTTTGGATAATAAACTATGACGGGACAGGGCCCCGCCATACCCCTGAATGTACATAAGCCTACAATAACAGGGATCCGTACTAAAAAGACAAGCCTCCAAAATAATGGAGCTTCCTCAAAAACTGAGTAGAGATCCTAAGAACGAGGATCAACAAACTGTGTACCTACACCTGCGGCATGAAACGCAGACCCCCCGAGAAAAGAGGGTCAGTACGAAAGATGTACCAAGTATGTGAACAATAAGTACTGTAAATAAGATCATAACAGTCCAAAAGATAACATGAGACAAGTTTTATAATCAACCAGTACAACTGTGCCTTATAAAAAAATGAAAGTAATGAGAGTCATGTGTACCTTTTAAAATATGCCTTTTAAAAGTGAGATCAACCGTGTCATTTAAAATTATGAAATCAATACCATTTCAAAATATGAAATCAACCGTACCCCTTTCAAATATGAAATCATTACCATTTCAAAATATGAAAGCCATGTCAAAATCAGGGACATCTGCCCTCAGAATCATTATGCAATCCTACTCATGGGATTATTTCACCCGCATGGGACTCGAACCCGCATGGATCTTGTAGACCCGCAATGGATATTTGTACACGATACCCGCATCACAGAGAGCTAGTCCATGGAATAATATCCTGGGAATTGAGCCTGCATGAGTCATTCAGACCCGCAATGAGTGTGTACCAACTCACGTCATGGGAGCTAATCCATGAAATATATACATAATGTTACCGGCCCTCTAGTGAGGGACGCGGTGATGTGGAAATATAACACTTGCACGAATGGCTATATGAGCAAACATATGCAAGTTAAAATAATCTTTAACTCTCATTAGAACAAATAGAATGAACTTTCATTTTAGAAAAACAACCAATGCAATGTCATGCCTTCCTTTTTATAAACACCAAGGCAATACCATGCCTTCCTTTTTAGAAACACCAAGGCAATACCATGCCTTCAATTTTTGGAAATACCAAGACAATACCATGCCTTCCTTTTTAGAAATACCAATGCAATATCATGCCTTCCTTTTTAGAATTAAGATCCAATAGAACCATGTACGTCCGTCGTACATCCTTTCATTATAAACCCCAAGACACTAGCACATGTAGCATCAAGACACTTACTCTTTTAACATCAAGTTACTTACACTTTTAAAATCAAGTTACTCACACCTTTAAAATCAAGTAACTTATTCTTTTCAAATCAAGTAAACTTATACTTTTCAATTCAAGTAAACTTACAATGAAATCCGAATTCATTTAAAACACGTACGTCCACCGTACACTCATTTTATAAGGTTCATGCTCAAAGAAAGATAGAAAGAGTCACATACCCTTCGGTTAATCCACACGCTTAGTAGAATACGCCACAAGTGTACTTCAACCTATAATGAGAACAACATTTCTATTAACTTCATGCTTTCTAGTATAGGTTAATACCAAGTAATGGTTCTCTTTTCCTATAAAAATTTGGGCAGCACTTCCCCTGGTTATATGTATTTTTCCACCTTTCAAGAAGGCCA
This sequence comes from Przewalskia tangutica, assembly GCA_029844215.1. NCBI lineage: Eukaryota > Viridiplantae > Streptophyta > Magnoliopsida > Solanales > Solanaceae > Przewalskia > Przewalskia tangutica. Next base: position 42,348,148 of record CM056722.1, on the reverse strand, counting down.
ATTTCAACAACAACCAAGCCACAATTAAGGGCACAACAAAACAGCAACCAAGGTGATTCACACACCTATTTCTCACGTAAAAACAGCCCCTTAATTACGTAAAACAATTCACTAAAACTGCACAACAATATCCAACAGCTATATAGTAATTTTCGGCCAACTACTACAACCAAAGCCATTTCCATAACTTCTTATAATCCAATTTACATTCCAACACTTTTATATAAGTCATATCAACTTGTTAACAACAAGATTCCTTCATGTTAACATACAATAAGTGATGATAACAACGATAATAACCAACGAACCCGACAACACCAAAACTATCCAGTTTTCGGCTAGCATGCCAAAACTGTGACATGTATTTCCTATTCTTCATTCTTCTTAATAACAAGCTCATCTATTAACTACTACAACATGTAATATCAAATTACTTCAAGAGGAAGAATAATTCTTACCTTAAATATGCCCAAAACAGTTCACTTAAAGTCGGTCCATAGTTTTGTCTTAGCTCATATTCTTCAAGTTCCAATCAAACACATGTATCCACTACAAGCTTGTAACCATCTTTCCTTCTTGTTTTACTTCCAAAATGTTCATAAACAATATTAGGATTTCCACCCAACTTTCGGTCAAACCGTGGTTGATAAACCTTGGAGAGTTAACTTGGTTTAGAACTTGATTAAGGTGCTTAATCTAGGAGAATAATCAACTCTTGTTCTTCACTTTTTGCTTGAATAAAATCGAGACACAAGGTTAAGAGAAGAGAGAAGAGAAAGCTTGGAAGATGAGATATTATGTGAACATCTATGTCTTGCTATCATCTTTCTACATAGATGAATATCTCACAAGTGGAGGGGGACCCCACTTGTCCACTTGTCTCACAAATATCTCCCACACTTGTCCACTTGTCTTCCCTTCACAAATATCTTCCACACTTGTCCACTTGTCTTCCAAATTTCAAACCCCCCTAAAATTGTGAAATTTTTTGTGGGCCCCACTTATCAATGTCAAGATTTAATTAATCCACACTAAGTCCATAAATACATATTAGGGAATCTAACTCCGAGTTAATAAATTTTCATCTTCACATTTTTCCGAAATTTTTCATAAGAAAAATGTAATCATACTATCTATCCAATATTCAAACCTTAGTTCCTTAAGTACGTTCTCATATTAATGTCTTGAAAATACGGGGTGTAACACATACATATGTAAAGAATTTAATAATGACACCGCATTTCTATATTTCGTCTAGGGCCGAAAACCAAACCCTTAACACATCAGCCCACAAGCCCCTATTTTCGTCTAGCACCCCTTTTATTACCCTAACTTGCGGCCCAATAACCCCGAAGCACACAACCCTTTTATCTTCATCCCCCAACGGCCCTTAAACACAAAACATATACACAGAACGAACCCTATAATCTTACCAACGCCCAAATCTCAATCGCCGTCGACACCCTTCCTTATTCAACCCGAGATTCTCGCCGGAGAATCCGGGCTCCCATCGTTCTCTCCTCTCCGCCAGCCACCCTCCAATGAATATACACCTATAACACTTACCATAACAAGAACCATAACAAATCCTTCCAAAATCAATACCAAAACCTTACCCGAATCGCTCTAATAATAAACGTCTAAATCAGCACTAAAAGATACAATCAAATCAGCCCTAAAAATTGTCCCTAAACTTACCTTAAATCGAAAACCTAAATCGTGACTATATAAATGGGTCGATTTACACATTCTTGGGCATGGGTGAAACCCTTAGGACAACAGAGACACACCTCTTCTTACAGTAGACATCTTTTTTTCCGGCAATTTTATCCGTCGAACATCAGTAAGCATCAGAGCCTAGGAATCAACCCTTTAAAAGAAAGATCAAATCAATACTTCATTCCCTTTCAAATCGCATAGCAAAGAACTTCGAGTGGATCGACGACTTGATATGCTACCTCGGTTCGCTGCCCGGAGAAGGTAAACTAGAATTTCTCTCAATCCCTTCTAATTACTGTGTTTTGTTGCTATATATTAAGTATTTTGCATGGTCAAGTGTTTAGTTGTATTGATTAGTTGTTATTTAACTCAGATTAATAAATATATGTTCACAATTAGTATGATTAGATATGCAATAATGAAACGATCAATTCAACTGTTTGTTTTTTTAAGTGTCTTGTTGCTATTATAGTCTAAGTTAATATGCATATCTACTGAAGTCTCATCCTGATTATGTTTATGTGTTTGGGCCTGTATTTTAAACTAGCATCATTGGGGTCTGTTTACTAATGCATATATGATCAATGTGTCACACTTAACTTAGGCCTTCACATGTCTTACCTAGTCATAAACTGTCTGAAAAGCTTGTCCAGTATCTTATTAAGGTATTAAGTTTGTTATAGATCATTTCCTCATCATGCTGTCTATCATTCTCATATAAATATAAAAGGGATCTGTTGAGTTACCATATTTGTAATGCGCAAGTTGCTGCATGAATTGGTCCTTTGTATAAGTACAAGGTTGGCTAGTGTTTACAACCACAATGAGGTGTATAGGTGCATATCTTCATATTCGTGTTCAGATCATTCATGGCTTAACTATGCTTGTCTGTTAGGACCTTATTTGGTATTCTGGTGTTTAATGGTCATTGACATACTCCTGTTGTGATTCTGCCTTGTTATATATGTTCATACCCTGCCCTTATATCTCTCAAATCAGAATTCAATAACCACTGGAACTATTAGTATAAGCCTTTTATCTATTGGTGTGCATATTAGACCAAACTCCCCTATTTCATATCGACATGTCTGCTGTTAAATCCAAATTCATAACTGTCTTAGCATGAATGTAAAGGACTACCTCAGGCCCCTTCCCCTAGCATCTAATTTTATTGTTCCTTGTCCTGCATACGTTGGGCTAAGCCCATTTGGTTTATCTCGTTATGTGTTGTTTGCTGATCCTGCAGTTTAATCACGATCTACATATGTGTCAATTTTTATGCCAAATGCCTATTTACTATGTTTAATAAAATTTGGATATGTACTAATTCTTATCTTTTCTTTTTACATGAAATGCATCGGAGCAAATGAAGAGTCTCACTGCGAGACTCATTGCGACTTTCGTCAAATGAAGACCCACATCTATGTGCATTCATATCCGCATACGAAATTCCAAACCGCAGGCGGATGATATCGTCATCCTTCGAGTCATTGTTATTGATCCCCTCTTCCCCCATTTATTTTTTGTAAATTATTTATCTAACATTACGCTACTAGTAGTATACTTAGAATAGCTAAGCTTTGAGTTGTCATTAGAAGGCAGTTTGACACTAAAAAATTGTTTACCTTTAAGTTAATTATTTTAGGCTTGTCATACATTGTTTAGGTTACATTAAACCACTTAATAACTTTCACTTGCATAACTATTCACATAGTTGAAGTATTATTTGCTATCAAATTCATAACACAAGAAATCAATTTTCTCTTAAACTCTCTTATTAACATTCATATAGGAATAAAATCATTTTAGACACTTTACATGGTAAGCCTATTTTAAAACATGCATTTTCCTTTAACATAATAATAACCTACGTTTGAATGGACAACCGCAAGTTAGCGGATCTTAGAGGGTTCTTAACCTCTTCCCTTTAGGATAATAAAGAACTCTTGCCCAGAATTTCACATAGTTTAGTAGTCCATTAAATGGAGTTAGTTGGCATTAGTTTGTTAACATTTAGGTGTCCTAATTCACCCAAATAATTATGTGGCGACTCCGCGAACCCTTTTTAGCACTTTAACATCTTTTTTTGCACTTTATTTTTATTTTTTAACACGCAGGATTCGCTGAATATGCCGCGGTCGAAATCGGACGTGACAGTCATAAGTGTCTGTTGACCGAGAAGTCAAACGAAAAACGATCATACTATGTGACAATTGCAAAAACCGTCACACTCTGACTATCACCGTAGGTCATTTTTCTTGTAGTGGTTATCAATACATGTTGTATGTTCATATGTTTTATTGTTGCATAATCATCCGGCAGTTCGTCGTTTGTTGGGTTTGAAACTAAAATTTTTAAATTACGCTGCGTACACGAACCCAACAAAACCCTACAAAAATAACACAGTTGAATTAACCCTCTTCGAGTGAATCCACATTACCTCTGGATAATTTTCTTTCTTGCAATACCATCTACTAAACCTAGCTTATTTCTTTCAAACAAAGTAATTTTTATGGATCTAAATAAGATAGAAAAAATCTCAACACCAACTAATTGGAAAGAAATAATTTGTATTCCACTTATATCAGAAGAATAGGAGATGATTGTAATCAATTTTAGTATTCTAATTTTGTTGAGTATTTGAGGAACCTTATTTGGATTGGTTGAATTGGTCGGAGCAGCATTTGAATTGTTGTATACATTAACTTCATTTCTTGACACACCATTTTCATTCAATTCCATTTTGACAAGACTTGACTATTTAGCAGAAGCAAGATCAAATTAAATTTTTTCTGCAACTTCTTGATTTGATTTAATCTGCGATTTCTTGCAGATTTTAACACCAAATAAGATCTAAATCAGTCTGCTCTAATACCATAAAGATGTTGATAAACAAAATTGACTAAATATTTTAGCTATAATATTTTTTCCGTAGTATGTGTAGCTAAAAGTGAGCTACAAATTTTACATAGTTCATGGCTAATGCCTAATCTTATTGCTATAATTTATATATCTTATAGTTGTGACGGTAAAAAAATATTGCCACAAAAATATACTTATATCCCATGGGATAAATGACTCCTTAGTTAGTTAGTTAAATAGTTTACAATTTTACACTTCAATCCACAGGTTAGTTGTATAAATAGATTGTTAGTAATCTGTATTGCAAAAAATCAATAAACAACAGTAACTGAAAATGAACAGAATTAGTGTTGAAAAAATATTTTCCAAAATATAATCGAGCCCACTTAGTTCAAAGTGTATCCTTAAGGAAATTATTCCCCTCACAGTACTTGAGGTTGATGGAATATCCCCTCCCAGGATAGAACGATTATCTTACCAGAATAGTAGTACTCCAAATTCAGATAGCGGCGAACCACTCAACGGCAGTGTATCACACAGAATTTTTCGTGCAGAAGAAGAAGGAGTTTTGTAGTTCAGAAAATTAGTAAGTAAAGTTCTGAGGAATCAAATGAATATATATAGCCATGGAAGTACTGTTTCTGAAGGTTTGCAACCCTTCTGAACAGTCACAAAACGGTGGGAAATAAAATAAACCCGGGAATCACTAATTTAACTTCGGAACTGGAAATTTCCGCATCGGCACCGCGGTGCTGCAGAATGGCACTGCGGTGCCGAAAGATCTGCAACCTCTCAGTACTTATGGCACCGCAGTCCTGCATGATTTTCTTTTAATTAATTAATTAAAATTAAAGAAAAATTGGTCTGATCAATCAGATCATTTGACCAAATCCAAATCCAAATCTGAATTCGAATCCTTAGCCGAAGCCGAGTTGAGTGAGCGACGACGACGGCGCGAGGGGTCCTTGCCCCCTCAACCCTTTTAGTGACTAGAGAAAGTGTAATGTAAAATATACACCTCTCTTTTCTTTTCTTTTTCCGATGTGGGACAATTGTTTCAACCAAAGCAAAAAGGACCTTTTACATTCCCTTCACTTTTCATCCCATCATTTTCCGTTCACCAATATCAAAATCCAACAATCCCCCACATGAATGGGGAATGGCCATAATATAAAAGAATGTGCGGACAAGTGTGATATACAAGCGAGGATTGACTGCATCTGTATATGTAGGTTTCCCTTTGAACTTTCTGTAGTGAACTTATATCGAATATACTCGATCAATCGGTAGATTTGATATCTTTGAACCGTCGAATTTTGTTGTATACCTAGACAACATAAGTCACACAATCAACCCTCAACCGTTTATGGTTCTCGCGGCTGTGTTCGTTTCAGCCATGAACACCGCCTGGTTTCATGAGTGCATAGAGAATGGACCTTCACTGTCATTCCCATTTAAAGCGGCTTACACTTAACACTCACATAGGTGATTTCTAAACATGTGGTTCTATAGCCACATTATCTGGTCATACACTGCCAGATTTAGATAATCATTAAAAATCTTAATGTTTTATTAACTCATTAACAAGTCATAAAGTTTTATCCTTATTTCTGAACATTGTCTTCATCCGAGAATGGGTTGAGTTATTTGACAATGTTGAACCGTCAGTCACAACTTTATTTGATCTCCTTGAACCTAGCTCTTGGGATCTCCAGTCTACTAGGTAGAGTTACCGCCATGATGAAACTTGTCATCGGCCTTAACCTCATTCTCATTGATGATCTACTAACTCCCTCTATAGATAAGCCTATTGTAAGCGGATCCGCCACGTTATCTCTTGACTTTACATAGTCAATCGTGATAACGCCACTAGAGAGGAGTTGTCTAACGGTATTGTGTCCCCGTCGTATGTGACGAGATTTTTCGTTATATATTACGCTCCCTGCCCTACCTATTGCTTCTTGACTGTCACAATGTATACATATAGGAGCCAAAGGTTTGGGCCAGAAGGGAATATCTTCTAAGAAATTCTGGAACCATTCAGCTTCTTCACCGGCCTTATCTAAAGCTATAAATTCAGATTTCATTGTAGAGCGGGCAATGCATGTATGTTTTGATGATTTCCAAGACACTGCTCCTCCACCAACGGTGAAAACATATTCACTCGAATTTAACTTCAGATGATCCGGTGATCCAGTTTGCATCACTATATCCTTCTGCGGGATATTTATTATAATACAAAGCATAGTTTTGGGTGTGTTTTAAGTACCCAAGAATCGTTTCATTGTCATCCAATGAGTTTGATTGGAATTACTTGTGAATCGACTCAGCTTGCTTATAGCACATGTTATATCTGGTCGTGTACAATTCATAATATACATCAAACTTTCCAAAACTCGTGCATAGTCCAATTGTGAGTCACTTTCACTTTCATTCTTTTGAAGTGCAAAACTTACATCAATTGGAGTCTTTGCAACATTGAAATTTAAATACTTGAACTTGTCAAGTACCTTTCCAATATAATGTGACTGTGATAATGCTAGACCTTGTGGAGTTTTATGGATCCTAATTCCTAAGATCAAATCAGCAACCTCTAAGTCTTTCATGTCAAATTTGCTAGCGAACATACGCTTTGTAGTATTTACATCGGCAATATCTCTACTCATTATCAACATGTCATCAACATATAAACAAACAATTTTCATGATTTGGAGTATTTTTAATGTAAACACATTTGTCTCATTCATTAATCTTAAATTCATTTACCAACATTGTTTGGTCAAATTTCGCATGTCATTGTTTGAGTGCTTGTTTAAGTCCATAAAGTGACTTAACAAGTTTGCACACTTTCCTTTTTTTACCAGGAACCACAAAACCCTCAGATTGTTCCATGTAAATTTCTTCCTCTAATTCTTCATTTAATAAAGTTGTCTTGACATCCATTTGATGGATTTCAAGACCATATACGGCCGCCAGTGCCACTAGCATCCGAATAGATGTTATTCTTGTTACCGACGAGTATGTGTCAAAGTAATCAAGACCTTCTTTTTGTCTATAAACTTTGACCACAAGTCTTGCCTTATATTTGTCAATAGTGTCATCAGCTTTCATTTTCCTTTTAAAAATTCATTTTGATCCTAAAGGTTTATTTCCAGGAGGAAGATCAACCAATTTCCATGTATGATTGTTCGAAATTGATTCAATCTCACTATTGATTGCCTCTTTCCAAAATACTGAATCAGAAGAAGACATCGCTGCTTTAAAGGTTTGAGGCTCATTTTCAAGCAAGAATGTCACAAAATCTAGTCCAATAGAAGTAGATGTCCTTTGACGTTTGCTACGCCTTGGATCCTCTTTACTTGGTGTACTTTTCTTTGGTTCTTCCCGCAGTCGTTTAGATCTTTCACTTGACGATTCACATTCAGTTTTATACGGATAAATGTTTTCAAAGAATTTAGCATTATCTGATTCAATTACCATATTAACATGAATTTCGGGATTGTCTGATTTGTGAACCAAAAACTGACACGCTTTGCTGTTTGTAGCATAGCCAATAAAAATACAATCCACAGTTTTTGGTCCGATTTTTACCCTTTTGGACAAAGGAACTTGGACCTTTGCTAAACACCCCCACACTTTGAAATATTTCAAGTTAGGTTTTATTCCTTTCCATAGTTCATATGGAATATATTGTGTTTTGTTGTGGGGCACCCTATTGAGTATTCGATTAGCTGTAAGGATAGTCCCCCCCCCCCCCACAAGTTTTGCGGTAAATCGGGACTTATTAATAAAGCATTCATCATTTCTTTTAATGTTCGGTTTTTTCTTTCCGTAATTCCATTTGATTGTGGTGTGTAAGGGGAAATAGTTTGATGAATAATTCTTTATTCTAAACATATCTCTGCAAAAGGAGATTCGTATTCTCCACCCCTATCACTTCTAATCATTTTTATTTTTTTGTTCAATTGATTTTCCACTTCGTTCTTGTATTGCTTAAATGCATCGATTGCTTCATTCTTACTATTAAGCAAATACACATAACAGTATCAAGTGCAATCGTCAATAAAAGTTATAAAATACTTTTTTCCACCGCGAGATGGTATTGACTTCATATCACATATATCTGTGTGAATTAAGTCTAAAGGATTTGAATTCCTATCAATAGACTTATATGGATGTTTAACAAACTTAGATTCAACACATATTTCACATTTTGATTTGTTACACTCGAATTTAGGCAATACTTATAAATTAATCAATTTCCGTAAGGTTTTGTAGTTAGCATGTCCTAAACGAACATGACATAAATCATTTGACTCCAATAAGTAAGACGAAGCTGAATTTTCATTAATACTGTCAACAACCATTACATTGAATTTGAAAAGGACCTCGGTGAGGTAGCCATTTCCTATGAACATATCATTCTTACTTATTACAATTTCTCACTAACCAACACGCACTTAAACCCGTTTTTGACGAGTAGTCCGGCTGAAAGTAAATTCTTCCTAATTGTTGGAATGTGCAGAACATTGTTGAGAGTAAGGACCTTGCTGGAAGTCATCTTCAGAAGTATCTTCCCATATCCTACAACCTTGGTTGTTGCAGTATTTCTCATAAACAGTACCTCTTCGGGTTCAGCGGGAGCGTAGGTTGCAAATGCTTCTTTCGTAGCGCAAACATGTCGAGTGACACCAGAATCAAGCCATCACTCCTTTGGGTTTCCAACCAAATTGTACTCTGATAGCATTGCACACAGATCATTCAAATCATTATTCATTTCCACCATATTGGCTTGTCCTTTTCCCTTGTCTTTTTTCTGGAGACGACAATCTGGGGCTTTGTGGACAGCTTTCCCACAATTATAGTAGTTGCCCTTGAACTTTTTCTTGTTAGAATCCTTCTCCTTTCCAGAAGGCCTCTTCATTTTCTTATTCTTTTTCGGAGCAGCATCTTCAACGATGTTTACCCCTTCAATTGGTGAAGTCTTACGGTACCTCTTCTCAGCGGTTTTGTTATCTTCCCCGATCTTGAGACGAATCACAAGATCCTCCAACTTCATTTCATTTCTTTTGTGCTTAAGATAATTCTTGAAATCTTGCGGCAACTTCTCAATCATTGCAGCCACTTGGAACTCTTCATTCACTACCATACCTTCAGCAATAAGGTCATGGAAGATAAGTTGAAGCTCTTGAACTTGGGTTCCAACGGTTTTTCCATCCACTATTTTGTAGTCTAGGAATTTGGCAACCACAAACTTCTTCAAGCAAGCATCTTCAGTTTTGTTCTTTTTTTCAAGTGCACTCCATAGTTCTTTGGATGTCTCTACTGCACTGTAGACGTTGTACAAGTCATCTTCTAAGGCACTCAAAATGTAGCCTTTGCACAAAAAATCAGCCTGTTTCCAAGCCTCAGTAACCATGAACTTTTGATTGTCAGGCATGTCGGCGTCAGGCACGGGAGGGTCCTCACTGGTGAACTTTTGCATACCAAGGGTGGTAAGACAAAAGAACATTCTTTGCTGCCATGCTTTAAAGTTGACAAGTGAACCGAACTTCGATGTTTTTGATCGGTGTACGATGCGGGTTGTAGGAGTAAATCACTGCGCAGATTCGCAGAGGTAGTTTCAGTCTCAATTGCCATTATTTATTTGTCACTGTCAAATCGACAAACTGTTTTAGTTAATAAAACCAGAATAGAAATTAGATCACAAACTTAAACGATGAAGATTTTATTTCTTCAAATCGCAGTATAATTATGAACTTTGGTATTTGATCGGTGTATTTTATATACACTTTTTGAGTTATTTTTAGTTAGTATTTTACTCATTTTATTTATGTTTAGTATAGTATTAGGGTCGTTTTCCTTTCTTTTGTGTCACAGCGGACGGAAACGGAGAAATGACGAAAAGGAGATGAAATGAGCATAAAAGAGATGGAATTGCACACTAAAAGGGCCAAGAAATAAAGTCTAAGAAGTTCCAGAAATTATAGAGGAGATCAGACGAAGTCCGGACGAGAAAAGGACGACGAAAGTAATCCGCTCAAAAACGCCACCGAACGCGGCGCTGGCGGCCAGCCTTGGCGCCAAAGTCTGAAAGACCCGAGTTGCTGATTTTTCAGCGTGGCTGATCTGCGGTCGCGGCGCGCCGATGCGGGATTTATGAAGTCTGGGCCGAATTTGACATGTTTTCAGAATCCTAAAGGGGTTACTTTTCCTACCTAAAGGGATAACTTTTCCTACCTAAAGGGGTAACTTTTCCTACCTGAAAACCCTTACCTAAAAGGATTCTAATAATTTTTTCTACTTACAAATCCTTAACCCTTCACCTAAAGGATTCTTGATCTATAAATAGTCTCTACATCATTAGAAGAATTCATTCTCCATTCCACCATTCACCATTCTACATCCATCCTTCCACCAATCCATCTTGTAAATATTCCACAACACAACCCTTGGATGTTAGAAGGCTTGGAGTCTCGTTCTTAAGTATTTTCTTTTCTTTCTTTACTTTACTTTCAGTTTTTATGTTGGATATTGAATTAGTTCTTGTCATGTCAATGACTAGGAACTAATTCCATTATAGGGCTTTCCATGTTGAATCACTAGAAACTTATGTTATGAATTAATGCATGGTTATGGTTATTCTTCTTCTTGTTGAGATTTATCCAATAATTGCTTTGAATGCTTGGTAATTAATTGATCACTAATTATCATTACTTATATGATTTCTAATCAAACTTCGAAAGGAGGAGGTTGTGAATATGATGTAAGTTGGGTAGACATATTTTGGATTGGGGATGAAAATACCTCAATTACTTATGTAGCGTTAATGAGAGGTTTAAACACCTAATTTTACGCATGGCGCGTGACGGTTAACTAGGTTTTCGGTCTTAATCCTCCTATAGAGTCATCCTTATCACTGAAAGGTAGAAATGAGCAATACTGGGGTTGAGTGTTTATATAGCCTTAACGGGAGTATAAAACGATTTCGTAAACCTGCTAGCTTCAAAAGAAGAAGAACCATAATTCATTGCATTAATAAGTAACATAAGCGGATAGTTGAGGAGACGTGGAAGCCTTATTCCCATCACTACTGAAGTAAACCTATAGTTAATTAGTCTTTATAATTGTTAGTTATAAACAACAAAATCAATATCGGTTACCAAATAGATACCAAAAGATAGATAATTGGTACTTGAACACTAATCCTTGTGGACGATATTCGGTCTTACCAAGACTATATTACTTGTCACGATAACGTGCACTTGCATTAAAGCGTGTGCATCTTTTCGCGCATCAGTATTCCAACGAAGTTTTTATGTCTTCAAGTCAGAATACTCTTACAACAGCAACGATGAAGTTTTTATGTTCTTCAAATCGTTGTACAAGTATGAACTTTAATATTTCAACGAAGTTTTTATGTCTTCAAGTCAGAATATGAAATTTCATACGAAGTAGAAAACCACACGGGTTTTAGTCTTCAAAACAGAATACAAATTAATATAAAAAATATAATTTCCGTAAGATTGTTAGTAATATGTATTGCAAAAAATCAGTAAATAATAGTAACTGAAAATGAACAGAATCAGTGTTGGAAAAAATATTTTCCAGAATATAATCGAGCCCACTTAGTTCAAAGTGTATCCTTAAGGAAATTATTCCCGTCACAGTACTCGAGGTTGATGGAATATCCCCTCCCAGGATAGAACGATTATCTTACCAGAATAGTAGTACTCCAAATTCAGGTAGCGGCGAACTACTCAACGGCAGTGTATCACACAAAATTTATTCGTGCAGAAGAAGAAGGAGTTTTATAGTTCAGAAAATTAGTAAGTAAAGTTCTGAGGAATCAAATAAATATATATAGCCATGGAAGTACTGTTTCTGAAGGTTTGCAACCCTTCTGAACAGTCACAAAATAGTGGGAAATAAAATAAACCCGGGAATCACTAATTTAACTTCGGAACTGGAAATTTTTGCATCGGCACCGTGGTGCCGAAAGATCTGCAGCCTCTCAGTACTTATGGCGCCGCGGTCCTGCATTGTGACAACGCGGTCCTGCATGATTTTCTTTTAATTAATTAATTAAAATTAAAGAAAATTTGGTCCAAAAATCCAAATTCGAAGCCGAGTTGAGCGAGCGACGATGACGGCGCGAGGGGTCCTTGCCCCGTCAACCCGGACACTTGAACTATTGCAATAAAAATACTACAATTGATCTCCATTTAATGGTCTGCGAAATTAATGAGATTCTGGATCAGGGTTCTTTATTATCCTAAAGGAAAGTGGTTAGGCATCCTTTAAGATCGGTTAACTTGCAGTTATCCGGTCAAACCTAGGTTAATTATCTATCATGCTTTAGAAATATATGTATTTGAAATATATATAATTTAAGGAAAAGAATGTATGAAAATATTGAGAAGAACCTAGAAAATAAATAAACTAGCGTTTTCCTATTTTTATCTATTCTTTTTAATTATTAATTATTAGTGTGCCTATTCTAAATATATCAATAATTACAATTACAATGAAATGCAATACAAAATAAAATAAAGTTAAAATTAAATAAAACATAAAAATAATACTCCGAAAGGACATCTTTTGTCTTCTTTAGCCCTTTTTTAGGCATTCTGCACAAGATGTATCTCCGGATACCTGTATAAATACTTAGTAAAAGAGTAAATAATTTTCAAATAGTGACAAAAATTAATAAACAAACCGTAAAACCCGTCTTTTGTACAGGAGAGGCCGTGGAAATCAGACGAAGATTCTTTCATCGGCCAACGTAGTATTTGTTCTAAATCAGTTACCAACAGTGTAGTATTTGTTCTAAATCAGTTAATAAAATGAATTAAAGGGAAAATTTGCAAAATCAGTCCAGTGACCAGAGTAATGAAATATTAGAAACACAACAGCAACAACAAACAAATGGTCCTCGACGTAGCAGAGGCAGTGGCAATGATTTGCCGGAGTCGAAACTCCGGCAGCAACAACCAGCGGAGCATATTAACAAAAATAAAAGGTCGAGAAATCCGGCTCGCCGAAAAAGCAGATAGCCAAAAATAAGACAAACAAAAAACAGAACAGTGGTTCGGACCAAAAATCCAACTAGAATAGTAAGCTAATCCGGGCTAAGTCACCAGAAAACTCCGAATGCAACCAGATGGTGCAAAATCAGTCAGTTGCAAAACAAACAACAGAACCCAAAAGTAAAGCCTACAAAGGACACCGGAGTTTCAAAACTCCGGCAAGATAAAGCAAAATCAGCAAATCAATCCCAATAAATAGTACGCAATAGATCAAAAATAAATCTGAACCAAGGCCAAAAATTAGTCCAACACATATAAACATATAACAATAAAGTAAAGCCAAGAACACACCAAAAGAGGAAAGGGGCGGCGTTGCCTCGTCGGCGAAAGGCCGGAGCGACGCCGCCTGGTGGTTTGCGGTGGGAAAGGGGTGACGGGTTCGCTGGTTCAGGGCAGTGGGTTCGCTGGTTCAGGGCAGTGGTGTTCGCCGGAGGGACAGTGTTTTCGGCTAAGAGAGGAGAGGGTGGTATAAAGGTGGTTCGAACAGTGAGATGGGGTTCGTGTGAAAAAAGAGACTAAAACTAAAGGGGGGGATGTTATGAAGAATGAGGAGTGTGCGTCTAGCTGATGAAGAAGGGAAATGGGTTCTCAAAAGAGAAAGAGGTGAGATCTTTGTGCTACTGATGATGATTTTTGTGAAAGAGATCAAGTGTTTTTAATGGGAGAGAAAGAGAGTTAATGGGGGTGAGAGATGATGAATAAATGTAAAAGGGTGGGTCTTGTTTTCTTTTGTGAATGTTGCGGCTGATATCTACTTTTAAAAGGACGAGATAGGGTAGGGAAATAGGGGGATGGGCTTGTGCGACACTCGAGGGTAGGGGTATAGGGATGGGCTTGTGCGACGCTCGAGGGTAGGGGTATAGGGGGATGGGATAGATTTTAATAATGTGGGAAAGTGTGTTGGAGTGGTAAAAGAGGTATGGGTTGAAGTATGGTGTAAAAATATAAAATAGTTTATTATATATATATAAAAAGAATGATTAAAGATATGCAAAATTAATAAAATAAATGACGGTGTAATAAAACATAATATTAATAAAGACTTAATGCTTAATAAAAAATGAAAATGCGATGTCATTTAATTATTTAAAGAGATGCAAAATTATTAAAATAAAATGACAGTGTAATAATAATAACATAATATTTAAGATGGTTTAATGCTTAATTAAAAATAAAAATGCGATGCCTTTATGCATAGAATATTTAGAAAAATATGATTATGGTATAAAAATGCAGAAAATGACGATAAAAATGTTGTGTTCAAAAAATACTTAAAATTACAATAAATAACTAAAATATGGGTCAAAATTGGGTGTCAACAAATCTTACTTTACTTTATGCATATGTCATTTATCTTTTAATTCCTCAATCCTTATATTTCAATTCCTTCTTTGTTTATTATCTCATTTGGCGTAGTTTGGTATTTATATATATATATATATATATATATATATATATATATATATATATATATTAGTCACACCATCATAGCAAATAGTTGGTGGGTAGTTATACATATATATTATGCACATTGCATCGCGCTATAGTCGGTCGGGTCGACACGTAGATATGCATTCATACATACACCTCAGAGTATACCTGAGGGCATTTACATATCATACACCTCGCACTATAAGTCGAGGGCAGTTTATACAGTAAGGCCTATCCAAACAGATTGATTTTAGGTTCAGAGTTTTATTATTCTCTTTATATGGCATCCAGGTTGCTTTATGCTTTCCTTTACAACTTATCTCTTCATACTGCTTTTATGCACTTCTTTACAGTTTACAGTTTCATATTGTTATTCATGCTTTACATACTAGTACATTTCTTTCGTACTGATATCCCTTTTGTTGGGGAGTTGTGTGTTAATGTCGCAGGTTCTTATAGGGGCTCTGCTAGGCCATCATAGTAAGAGTTGTCGAATTCAGCCGTCAGTAATTAAGATTCATCTTTTTTGGAGCTTACTGGTCATCTATTGAGTATGTTTTACAGAGTTATGTACAGTATGGATAGGTCGGGGCCCTGTCCCGTCCATATGAAAGTACAGTTATTCGTAGAGGCTCATAGACTTATTTGGTATGTACATTTATTGATGTATAGCCTTGTCAGTTAAATTTTCTTTTGTTGAATCATGTTGTGACCTTGTCAGTCCTGTTATGTATATATATTAGGCTACTCCTTCTTATTCAGTGCGGTTGTTGTGTTATATACCAGTATGGCTTTGTCAGCTGGAAGTTCTATTCGTACAGAAGTCTAGTTATCAGAGTTGTACGCTCAGGTCAGTAGGTCATCAGGTGTCAGCCACACCCCTAGTTTGGGCTGTGACAAATTGAAATGTGAATGGTAAGATGATTTGTATTTGTTGATCAATTATTGGTGATACTATTAAGATTGATACAATGCATGGCATGTTTTACTTATTATTCTGATATATTCATGATGGTGAGGTGAGTTATTGAGATACTCTGAGGTCCTTTCCAGAGATTAAGAGTGACAGAGGTACTCCGAGGTCTTTTTCGGAGATTGAGATTGGTTGATAGCCTCCAAGGTTTCTGTCGAAAATGATATTGATTGATGCTTCCGAGGTTTTGTCGGATAGCTGAGTGTACATGGACTTTGTGGGTTCCCATAGGTCATGGCTCTGTGACTTTGTCCTAAGCATATGTGTACGAGAGTGGAGTTGGAGAGAGGGCTATTACATTGCATTGTACTTAACCATTATTATATTCTCAATTGTCCTGTTTGTGATCTATACCTGCTTTGGCTGATTCCTGATATTTGACTTGTTATTGATACTTGATCTTATATGTTGGCTCTATGTTCTACTTGTTGATTTCCGCTGCTTATTGCGTTATCTAATCTTAGTCTGCCTATGATGCTTACCAGTACTAGTGTTGTACTAATAATACTTTTTGTTAAGTGCAGAGTTTGATCCAATTCTAGGCTCCGTGGTTGATATATGGGGGTGACATCATTTGGTCATTTAGGGTGAGCTACTTGGTCATTTATGGCCTCTGAAGGACCCTCTTTTAGTTACTTCTGTATTTGCATTCAACGTATAGTATGTAACCTTCGGGCATTTCTAGACGTATATTTTTCGATTATTTTTATGTTCTTGTACCCTTTGACTAGATTTTTGGGATCTTTCTAGTTATGATAAGTATTTAAGACTTGTTAATTTATTCTTACTTAATTTTCGCTTATCTAGCTTGATATTTCTAAATGTTGGGATGTGGTTCGTCTAATTGAGGGATAGTGTAGGTGCCACCACGACTTATGATTTGGGTCGTGACACCAGGCCTGTCAGGTGTTCATCCAATTTTCTATGTTTCTATGATGAAGAGGTACCATTCAATGGGTCTTATATCATTCCTTGGGATTCTATGTTGTTTGATGAGAATATGTCTTATGAGGATGAGCATATAGCAATCATAGATAGGCAGGTTAGAAAGTTAAGATCTAAGGAAATAGCTTTTGTTAAGGTGCAATGGAAGCATCGTTCCGTTTGGGAGGACACATGGGAGACCGAGTCTAATATGCGTGCCCAATATCACCAGTTATTTGTTGACTCAGGTACTCCCCCTCCCTCCGCTCTTTCCTTGTCGCTCAAGGACGAGCGTTGTTTAATTGGTATCTGATGTAGTGGCCCGTTTAGTCGTTATGGCACTTTTGACCCATTTACCCTTGGTGACCCTTCCCCGAGTCTTATTATTATGACTTTGACTCACGGGATCGGGGTACAGTATCTGAGGTGATCATGCTAGATTTTTTATGATGTTTGTGAAATAGAACCTTAAAGTGAAAATGTTTAACCAATAATTGACTTTTGGGTAAATGGACCTTTTTCAAAAATTTATCGATTATGTGAGGTCCGAAGGGTCATTTATGACTTTGTGGGATATTCAATTCAGTTTTCGAGGCACTCAGAAGCATTTTGGGTTATTGATTGAAAAGTTGGTCTTTGGCCATTGGGTGTTGACCCAATCAAATAGACCTCCGTTAGAAATGCTAAGGCCACGAGTGAGTCTGTAGCGTATTTTTATTTGTGAATGCATGTCTGGTTTGTGCTCGGGAGGCCTCGATAGATGTCTAAATGTTGGGAGGAACTTATGGAAACCAGATTTGTTTCCTAGCTTCTGGTGTCTCGCCCCCAACGAGACTATTCATGCATCACCGGGTCTGCCCCAGTAGAGCTTGGCCCGATGAAGTGAGGTTCCTAACTTTTAATGAGATCTGCCTCAACGAATGGTTCTCTGCTGAGGCGAGATCTTTGTGGCAGATACGATTCCGCCGGAACGGATGACGCTGAATCATAAAATCTTTTTTATTTCTAACTTCGAGCCCATTCCTCCTATTCACCAAATCTTCAACCTTGAGATAATTAAGGGTGATTGAATGGTTTTGAAGTTGTTTCATCTTGGGGGTAAGTCCCTTTACTTTGTCTTGTAATTATCTACCTCTTTAAGCTTGATTTAATAGTGAAAATGAATAGGGTTAATTGGGGAAGATGACATTTAACTTTACTTTTGGGTAGTTGAGTTTTTAGTTATATAATTAAGTTAATTTGATGAATCTTGCTGATATTAACATGATATGTCTTAAATTAGTGGAAAGGAAGCTTGATTTCTAAAATTGGATTAAGAGATTGATTATGGAGAGTTAGGGTTGAGCCACGAATTGGGGGGTTTTGATCTAAAAATGATTTTAGTAATTTAATGAGTCTAATTAGAAATTGGATGATAGTATGGAACGTCTATGATGTCGGATTACCAATTTCACCCTTAAAATCCTCGTGTTGCCCTTGTAGACCCAATTTTCCCCATCTTAAAACTGATTTTTTATTAGAACGAATGTATAGAAGTTTGAGTATTGTTAATTTTCATTTCTAACTTATATTTCAATAATGACTAGACTTCGAGTATAATCGAGACCCTCGGAAAATCAAGGCTCCAGTGTGATTGTTTGTGGCACCAGCTCGGCATTCGGGTATGTTACGACTTACCCTATGGTTAGACTTCAGTTAGCAAAGTATATGTAGAGTTAGTGATTGTTGGAGAAAGCATATTACGCCTTTGGGTATGAAGTTGGGATGGAATACTTAGGTTGGTACTGTTGCGTGATTGCGGTTTGTTGTCTTATTTGATCTAGTGGCTCGTCTCCACGTGTATGATACAATACTTGGCGGTGTATATAGGAAGGATTGATTCATTCTTGACATGATGTTATGTGTCCATGTGTGGCACGATTGACTTGATATATTTTCATTGGCGTTGATATAATCTCATTGGCATTAATATCATCCATATATTCATGATCATACATTTGAATCGGGTCGCCAGATATATATATATATATATATATATATATATATATATATATATATATATGTGTGTGTGTGTGTGTGTGTGTGTGTGTGTGTATGTGTGTGTGTATTACATCGGGTTGTACGTTCTGCAATATGTACTAGATCGGGCTATGCGTTGCAGCATGTATATACATTTCGCGAGTCCCTCATGTGTCATGACTATCTAGGCGTGGAGTTATTCCGCCTAGAGCATGTGTATCACTGCATTTCATATGCATTCATATTCAGATATTCATACTTATTGGATTCAGACTTAGTATTTGTAGTTGTGATGATATTCTTGGACTTTATTGTGTTTATATCTGATTGTGAGCATGCATATCTTTCGGTCTCTTACTTTATATATATCTAACTTTTGTCGGCCTATGATACTTACCAGTACATATTTTTTTGTATTTATACTACCTTGTTGCATTATTTTATGGGTGCAGAGTACGAGATAGGGTCCACTTCCTCTCCTCATGACTGATTCCCGAGGCTTTGCTGATGAGCATCTAGGGTGAGCACATGGATGGATCCGCAACCCGGATGTCTCTCTTTATCTTCTTGTCTTACTTTGCTTAACTGAGATAGTATTTTACTTTTCAGACTTGTAGTTATGTAGTAGTGGCTCTTGTACGCCTTAGACCAGATTATTTGGGATTGTTGTATTACTTTCGCACTATTTCATTTATCAATCCTAGACTTATTATGTATATTTGATGGTTAGGTTATACCTTATTATTGACTGAGTTGTGATTAAGGGATGAGTTTGCCTACCGGGCGGGAAAAAGGTAGGTGCCCGCATACTCCCCAATTTGGGACGTGACAATACTTATGACTATATTTCTCCTGTTCAGTTCAACTATCAATATGTTTCAATTTCAGTATTTTCATATTATTGATTTGGATTGCCCTTTCCCAAGCACCCCACAACTAATTATTCTTTTAGTTGATTTTACATACTATTACAATTTAAATGTACTGACGTCCCTTTGGCATGGGGCCTGCATCTCATGATGCATGTAATGATTTACAGGACGGCGGATTTGCTCGCTAGGATTCTCGTATCAGCTGCTTAGTGAGCCCTAGTTTCCTTTGGGTGTTATCTTATTTACAGTCTTTCAGTATATTAGACAGTCAGGTATGTCAGGGGCCTTGTCTCGTTAAACAGACAGTACTTTGCTATTATTCAGAGGCTTCATAGACTAAAGTTGCAGTCAGTTAGTTTTAGCAGGCTTTTATGTTAGCCATGTTGGCTACACTTTTATATTTCAGACTCATTCCGCATTTATGATCATTTAGTTAGACTTTTTAGCAGCTCATTCAATTTATATATTACATTATATGTCCCATGTTGATTCAGCCAGCCATGTGGTTCACTCAGTCACATGCAGTTATGCATCGAGTGTCGTGTTACACCTAGGTCATGGTTCGGGACATGACATAAACAACCTAGTTATTTACAATATATCCAGTAACTAACTAACAAATACCTATTACACAATACTTGTAAAGGTAAATAAGCGGGAACCGCAAAAGAACCTAACTACAACTAAAAGCGTGAATGGATAAATCTGGATAAGCTCAGGTTCTTTGTTGTTGGGACATTTGGCTCTTCTTGAGACATAAGTGTTTATTGTGCTCACTCTGGTCTGAAAATTGGAGTATTTGTGCTTTCAAGCTCCAATGCTTGATTGTGTTGTCTATATATAAAAGTAGTTGTCGCCTTCAATCCTTGATTCGAATAAGGTTTTTGTTTCATTAATTGCACCCCAAAAACCAAATCTTGATTGACTTGGATCTTCCTTCTTTCCATGTTTACGCATATGCTTCCTTATCCTACTTCAATATTAATTTTCATGTTAATCAAAATTATGATATTTGTAAAATATTAATATAACTCTTAAGTCCAACTCTTCATCGAATATGAATCAATCAATATTCCTTTTCCTCCAATGCCGACATGGAATAGCTTCAATCTCCAATTGCGTGAGAGTAAGGATCATTTCTTCTGAATGTTGTGATTGAATCTTCACATAGTCCTTAATAGATCTTCTAGGATATCTGATTCGTCAAATGAATCCTTCCGTATGTCTCCCTTTGATTATCATTCGATACATTATTTGTCAAATAATCAAAACTCCAATATTAAGCTCATGATCATTGAGCCAGCAGCTACTCAACAATTTTTCTCTTTTTGATGATGAAAACACACAATTTCCCTTCTGTGCATTCTGACCAGCTTACTTCAATATTCAGATCTGGAACAGTTCTTCTCCCTTAAACATTGCTACTATGCTGACAATCTTCTCCCTTAGAACCAACTCCATATTTTTCTAACACTACAGCTTTGTGTATATACAATTAAGACTTACTACACGAGGTTTGTAAGCTCGGAGTAATTCACCCTCGAGTCAGCAAGGTTTGTAAGCTCCTTTAGTCGGTAAAGACTAAGTAAGAGAGATTACTTAATCTTTTAGTAGGGACTAACCTTCTACTTATTGTAATGATGATATGTGTGAGGACCAAGTTCTTCAGCTCAGGACATTTGAGTTCCAGCCTTATCTCCCCATTGATTTCCTACCTTATGACTCTTCATCCAGTGTCTAGGACTGTGTTCTTTAATAAATTAAGAATCAGTTCCTTTACATTGAGTGTCTTTTAATATGACTATTCTTTTATAAGAAAAAGTTTATTTTCATAAAGTGATAAATGGCAGCTGGGTATATACTATGCAGCTTTCATCTTCTAACATCTTGGACCATTCTTTAGTCTTTTATGGTCATGTATTATATGTGCCTGATATATCTGATGTTGGCACATGATCTGTATATCTGAACTTATATGAATTGAATCTTCCCCCTTTTGACATCATAAAATATAATGAGCATGCACAGGAGCTCTAACAACTTAATCTAGTTAAAATCGTAAGAGGAATATTCGCATACACCACTTTAAGTCATAAGACCCAAATCAAAATATTGTTACATATTTCTATACTATCAGAAAAAATATGAATGTTACGTCGGTATTTGGTAGGATTTGTACTTGGCATAAACTGTGAGGGAATAGGGATCAGGTTCTCTTAAGCTCAATTGTGTAGGTAAGTTCCTATGTAGGTGATTACATATATCCGCTTTTGTTCAGTTTAGTTCCCCTTCTCAATCATCCTCGTCTTCTTCTTGCTTCATACCTACTGACTTTATTTTGAGTTAGCTTATTTTTTTATATTCCTAATTGAAAACTTTCCCTTATTAATCTCTTTACCCCCTGGATACCAACTCTTCCAATGTTTCTCCATGGATAGTAATTATGTATTTATTTGGCGTTAAGGCTTGGACAATACCTCTACCATACCACGAATGGAGGATACAAATCCACTATATATTTGGACCCAAAGGAGAAGCCTAAAGTGAGTGAAAACCATGAAATACTACAGATTCAAATCTCATTAGTTAGAGACAATAAACAGAGCGATTTCCCACATCTACCTTAACCTTCATGGGCAAAGTTAACCGTATTGATGAGAGGTCGAAAGTACTCGTGAAATAGTATAGCGCACAAGCTGGTCCGAACACCGCACATCATAAAAAATGAAAAAAAATGTATGATGCTCTTCAGACAATCACTTGCATTAAGAGGGTAACAAGTTGCTAACTTGGTAACTTTGACTTCGCAAATGTGCAAGGCATTGAGGTGACAAGTACCATTCGCAAAGTACAATCAAATTAAAGTGCAATCAAATAAGATCCAAGCAAAGTAGGGTTAAGTCAACAAATATAGGAAACATAAAAGCCAGTCATGTGTTCTATATACATTTTTATGCATTTTCAGAACTTGGATCAACTTCTGCGGAGCCTCAAGTGCCCAAAAAAAAAGGCGTTTCGACCCACAGTATACTAGTGTGGCAGAAGAATCATAGTATACTTGTTTATAAGAACAGTTATAACTCTTTTAGACCATGCGTCTTAGACCATGCGGCTTCCTTAAACTGAGATCATACCAAAATATTTGACCATTAAACGAAGTATTATTCAACAACTTGGCTACTCAAGAAGTTCACCTTCCAACCTAAGGTATAGGAAAATGTAAACAAGAATAAAGGGTCTTTGGCAGAGGTCACTGTTGCACTCCCACCATAAATTGCAACAAAGCACCTGCAGGAGCAAGAAGCGACAAACCTCAAGGACTGGAAAAAGTAGGAAGATACTAATGGATAAAATTAAACAACTATAAAGACCTGGAAGATACTACAGCCTGCTCAATCTAGAACCACCAGAGAAATTTTGAGGTAATGATACAACTTGTTAATTGGGAATGACGCTATGATAATATCTGTCAATTATTATCAACCTCATAACAATATGAACAGCTATGATAAAGGTGAATGGGAAGCAATTGGCTGTGATTTACAGACAGAACAAAAATAGCAGAATTTACAGGCAATTTACAAGATGGTGACACAGATCATTAAAAGGAATACTATTCTGTAGGGCTCTAAAGGATCATCAAGAGATAGTTTCCTTTTCACATTTCTGTCAAGAACACATCATTCATCAACAAAGACGTGTCTGACACAGTTGTGTTGCTCTTTCGATATAAGTTCCCTCACCAAAAAAACTTGATACTGAGACCCTCAAAATCAGCTAACCTACTCCTCTTCCAAATCCCCCACCCACCCAATGTGTCCCTCTTAGAGCCTCCTCCACACCCAACCACAAACCAAAGGATAAGGTCCATAATCCGTTTTCAAACTTTGAACTGTTAAATAGCTTTTTATAAGTTTATTGTGATTATGTACTTTACTTCAGACCGAGTGGAACACTGGTTAGGCGCCGGGCTTAAGTTCTCAAGGTCGAGAGATCAGCAGGGTGTGACCAGGAGGTCATGGGTTCAAGCCGTGAAAACAGCCTCTTGCAGAAATGCAGAGTAAGGTTGAGTATAATAGACCCTTGTGTGGTCAGGCCCTTCCCCGGACCCCGCGCATAGCGGGAGCTTAGTGCACCGGGCTTCCCTTTTATTATGTACTTTACTTCAGAAGATTCACTAGTAGTTATCGAATTGCTGAGCACTAAAGACTACGTATTGAATCAGCAACGTACCTGTACACAATATAAACCAGCAAAAAGTTTTCTCAGCTGCCAAGGAGAACTCTCTTTGGGTCAAGCTGGCCACTGCAATAACTAGAAGGAACAGCAGAAAGTTCCTGTCTTCCTCTCCACTCTTCACCAGGTTTCAAAGTGATAGATTTTTCAACTGCAGCAGCCTCAACACACAGCATGTGCTTGTACTCTTCATCACCAAAATCAGTCATGGCCTTTGCCTTCTTGTCCCAAGGATTCCATACAACTGGGAAGAAGAATTACAGAAAGAAGTCACTATCTTCTACAAAATCGAAACATACATTCTACAAATATTGAGTTGCTACATGCCTGAACAATTTATTCAAGATATATTGAAGTGGCACGGGAGGAAAAAAATCCTAGAAAATCAAGTTTCCTAATCCATAAGCAGCACAAAAGAAAGACTATTCCCTTATTGCACCCAAGGAAAAATGCATATATTTGGTTCCTTTCCCAGAAGAATCAGCATTCAGTAAACCAATTTACTCCTTAGATAAATGAAACTCATTACCCGCAGGAAAGCTATAAAGATTGTCAATTACCTGCATCCGGTAACCCATCCTTACGAACAACAAATGTTCGTTTCTTTTCATGATCCAGGATCGCAATTTTTGTGGGGGTACTGAGATATATTTTATCCACCTGAAGAACATGGCACAAACATCACAATAGACAAATCACATGTGCTAAAGCAATAAAAGGAAATAGTTGAAGCATCAGCCGATAAGATGCTTACTTCAGACTCAAAAGTAATTGCATCGCCTTGTTCAGTGAATCTCTCCTTATTCTCAAGATAATCAAGTGTCTCAAGGCCCTCAACACGGACTTCGCTGTAAAAAGGGAAAAGGAGAAATTATATGAATAGTTCACAACTCTGGGACAACGCGTTTTCAAAAATGTTTTCAACACGTCCCTTCACGTGCGGGCTTGATTCTTTTTGTGAGTCAAGCACGTGGACATTCATTTTGTTAATGGGTGGCGGTGAGACTCGAACTCGCGACCTCGACCTGCTCCGGTACCATGTTAAATAATGGAGCTTGGGCCTAACTCAATCCACAAAACTAGCTCATGAGGTGAGGATTGTCTAAGACTTAAATAAGGAGGCCTGCCCATCCCACCACAACCTATATGGGGCTTTCTAATAATTATTTAACTAGCAGGTCAATAAACTTGGAGCAGTACTTAGACTTCCTCTTCACTTTAACAAAACTCAATGGACCTTCTCTAGTTCTAGAAGTGCATAAGACCTCCCATATACTTCAATGGATAGATAATTAAATCGACCATACAAAATAAAGAGGAAAAGATGACAATGAAGAAACATGATCCTTATTCTTAATGCTTACTGATTAAAAAAGAGGCTGTGATATAGCAAAGAAACCAGATGGCAGTTGAGAGAACAGAAGAGCAAAGAACAGAAGAGCAAACGGAGGGGTTAACTTTATTCCTTTTTTTTAGCCGAGCTCTATGCTATTCAAGATAGTAGCTTTATTCACGTGGTCGGAAAAAATATCCTGTATATTTTTTTTACATAAATCTCTACAAAGAGGCAACCGAATTTAGGTCTTCCAAAAGTTTACTAAGACAAAATTCTAGGAACAATGCTAAAACACATCTTAAAATAATAATTAAAGAGGTCTCTCTTTTACTCCTGAACCTCACATTGGGAATATTAGAAGAGCCTCAGAACAACTTTCATTGCGCTTATCTAGGAGGACCAGACATCAATAATCAAGAACGACAAACCTATAAGTCTAGCCAGAAGCATCTAATAAATCGAAAAATAAATATTTTCCTTAAAACATGTTACATCCCAAAATGCTTTTGTGTAAGGACAATATTAGATACTTCAGATGTTTGAAATGACTCAATGGACTCACCATCAAAGGACGGGAACTTAGCTGACTTCTCAAACTTGGTTTGGAGGAGGTACATGACTGGTAATCGAGGCGTAGAGATAGACATCAGCGTTATTAGAAGCCATTAAGTCATAGCTTAATCAGATTGGGCGATGCAAAACAAGGGGTGATTGCTTCATGGGTGATGTGAAGCACTTCATAGAAGCGTGCATTCAAACGTAAAGTAAAAATGATCCAACAAGACACAACTGCTTCTTTGAGTCTCACTTTAAAAAGCGAAACAGTAAATTTTACTCGAAACAAATATGTAAAAATAAAAAAAAGGGTGAAAACGGACAAATTGTTATCGAGTATTAGGACTCCTCTGCATGTATACTTCAATGTTCTCTTTTTCATCCTTGTCTTCTTTCTCGAATATGTAATGCCTCTTCTTCTACTACTTCTGTTTATTTACTTCTCCCTTTCTTTATTCTTAAGCAATAACCCTTTCTTTTTCTTCTAATATGCATATCATATTTTCCAGTCTGCAAATCCTTTGTCTATTTGGCTACGGTTAACTACAATATTCAATGTTATCAAGTGGGCCTCCTCTTCTTAAAATATGTGTTGGCTAAAATAAAATCATAAGTTAATTTGAAATTTGGAATACCCTTTCTTCCATTATTCCTAGTACCATATCCCCATGTACTCGGTCACCGTGATTATACTTAGTCACATATTAATTCAGATCTCTACCAATAAAGATATGTTGGTAATTATCGAAAATTGTGCACTTCATCTGGAAGAACCATGCTTTTAGCTTCTTGCTTCTCCGTTAGAGCCCAGTAATCTTGTCTTTTGTTGCACTTTCCGCTTTTAGAAACACTAAAAGATGCACAAGAGAGGAGTATATGCATTTTAAGAGATGAACGGACCAAATTAGTGATATAATGTGCAACAAATAAGGGAGCTCCTTTGTTGCACTTTCCGCTTTTAGAAACACTAAAAGATGCACAAGAGAGGAGTATATGCATTTTAAGAGATGATTTAAAGAACCTCTAAACGGACCAAATTAGTGATATAATGTGCAACAAATAAGGGAGCTCCTTTAAGTATGATTGTACCGTAAGTAAAGCATTGGTGGATCAACGAGTTGATGGCTATGTAAAGTCTCTATGCACCTACATTCCAAAGTTTGTTTCGGAGCTTCTAGTTTAACTCAACTCGTCTATCATGCTATGATAGAAGTTGGACTATATACGATTTTGTCCATTAGGACAGGGAAAAAATAACACCACAAAGAGCAGAAGAATTGGTCTATATTGATTCCAACCTCATCTTTGTCAATGAGAACTTGTTCCATGTAAAAGTGGAGATTGTAAGATGTGGAATACTGTCTGGGACAAGTTTGACTCACTCGATAAATTGGGGTATCCTTGAGATTGCTAACCTCTCTTGATGAGCCATCGGGTTGTATAATGTACTAAGGGGTCGTTTGGTAGGGTATATAAGAATAATGTTGAAGAGGGTGTATTAGTTAAGTTGGTATAAGTAATGTTAGTATTAGTTATGTTGGCATTAGTTATGCAGGGAATATTTCTTATCCGTTGTTTGGTTTGGTGTATTAGAAATAACACATTGTATAATTTCTAAAAACAATTCCTTACTATACTATGTGAGGGACTTCATGGGCAATTGTGTCTTTAACCATGCTTGTGCACGTATTAAAAACCCCTGCATTGCTAATATCATGGTTTGCTATGTATTTGTTATGCATATTTGTTATGCATACGAGAATATCAAATAGGGTGTATAACTAATGCTTGTATTAGTTATACATAGGTTGGAAAAAAAATGTCAAAACAAGGTATTAGTAATACACAAAGTTAATGCATGTATTATTTCTCTAATGCATCCTACCAAACGACCCCTAATAGTGTTTTGAAATGTGATACTATGGAAGGAAGTAAAGCAGATATTAAGATCAAGTCCAGCTTGTGTTTGTTTGGTAATATAGAAAAATTGGACCAGAGGTGTATTCAGGGTAAAGCTATAAAGCTACACGTGTAAATATTCTGCTGCAATTTGACATATGAATATATGGAAGAAAGTACGATGGAATTCATTAGCTCGTTACAACAGTAACCTGTTTTGTATATGGGGGTTACCCTTTTTGTTAAGTCCTGCACTAACTTGGTGATTCGCTATATAAATAAATAAAATCTTTATTTACTTCAAAAAAATATAATATTTATATTTACCTACATCAACCAAAATTAGTGCAAGTTATAATAATTATAATAAGCCAAAAGACATGCACCGGAATCACTCACTCACATATTTTGTCCCCATTGTCAATCCAATATAAGTAAAGGTGAAAGAGAAAAAGACACCTCAAATTAGGAAGTCTACCCATTTCATATTCCCTAGTGAAAATATTACCAAAGTTATTCACCACTGAATCTTTTCATTACCAAGCACGAGTTTTCTTAGAAATACAAAGGAAACATTAATTATCATCATAATATATCATTCATTTTAACTGCAATTAAGTTTATGAACTTTCCAAAATTTGAAAGAGAACTTCCCTTTGGAGGAAACAAGAAGAAAATGATAAAACTACATTGGTAAGTTGGTAACCATACCTGATATCTGAAACAGAGAAGTAGGTGTGATACGCAAATGTAAATGTGAAAGGCTTTCCATCAGTGTTGGTGTTTCTAATACGAGACGTCAACATCAAATCTCCAGCAGGACTCAAAGCTACCCGCAGCCGGAACTCAAAACTAAAAATGATTATTGATCCATGTAAGTAGAAAGTAACAATAAAACCTAATAAAAGATTAATATGTATATTGACAGTATTCATCCAAAACCTGTGAGGCCAGATTTTCAAGTCCTCCTCAGAGGGTTTCAAGATCAAGTCAACAAAAGCCCTAGAAGAAGTGGCTGCTGGAAATGGAGGTGGATCTTTGTCAATGCTCCAAAACCTGTTTCGGGCAAATCCATGCGACTCAAGAGGGCCACAATTTGCAAACTGCAAAGAGAAAACAGCTTAGTTTTTACCAAAATGAGCAACAACTAAAAAAAACATGAAGATGCTTCAAAATCAAATACCTGTGGGAAACATATAGGAATACCTCCACGAATTGCTTTTGGAGGCTTAAAAATGGCCTGCAAAGGTGTAGTGGATTAGAAAGTAATGCAATTATGAACTTATATCCTCATGTTCATCCAATTATACCAATGAAGAAAACTCATATCCAACTAAAATTATATGACAGTTTACCAGGTGAAGTTTTTCGCAGGAGACAGTTCTACTGCCAGCATTAAAGAATCAGGTAAAGAAAGTTCAAACTGTTCTCGGTATGAAAGATTTATGTTTTCTTTTTCCTCACTTTGGTTAGATAAGTAGAAAAATATGTACTAGAATGATCACCAAGGATATGCCACCTCGCAAAGGGGTTATACAAACGAAACAAAAAAGGCGTTCAAACTCTACAACTCCCATCTCATTCAAAAATCAAGAAAATTTGATTCAACAAAATGTCTGTAAGAAAGTCCATCATTATCCGATTAATATCAGCAATAGCAGATCTACCGAACAGAGGTGTGGTACCAATATAGGTGCAGATATAGAATTCAGATTTGACATCAGCTAAATATCCAGGGATAATAGGATTACATGTGCTAAGATATGACTAAGAACTGTATAGTGTGTATAGAAGAAATTAACTGACAAGTCGACGGACTAAAGCAAGCATAAACAAGTTATTGTATTCCATAAGGGTATCTCATACTGTCATCAAGTAGAAGTGCATTCTAATACTTTATGTGAATATATATATATATATACAACACACATAAGGAAACCGATTCCCCTTCCCAGGCAAACGGTGGCCCATCAACTTAACTTGTCTTGTTGTGATAGAGTACCGCCTTTTCATTACCAAAGGAGCAGTAAATTTACTTAGGTGGGGGTTGACTGCTTTACATTCTATTAATTAGGCCGAAACCTATGTGTGTCATAAACTACGGCTAATACACGCTAATCCAATCCATTGTAGGTTTACCAACATATGGGCAGCTCTCTGCTGCCTAAGTTTACCGCCTTAAAGATTAGTGTGGGAGTATAGACATACACACACATACGTGCATACATACATATATATACACACACAAATTGGCGAATCCGGGAATATCGCTAAGGGTGTTCAATATTTAATATAGATGTATGAAAGTAATATTTGACGGTTTGACCTATATACACAATATAACCTCCTATATATACAGTAATTTTCTGACGAAGAATTCAACCGACCACCCTTGAGCCTATGTGGCTCTGCCACTGCACACGTATGTATATACACATAAACATGTATGAACAGATCTCACTGCTACCTAAGCTTAAAATCTTAAAAAATATAAGAACAAGGATTATTGATTTTGTGTGTGTGTGTGTGTATACACAACCAAACAAATTGGAGAAAAAGGTAACTAAGAAACCAAAACCAAAAGTCCAACACCAAAACGAAAACCAATATTTCAACCAAGCTACGCTTCTTGGTCATAAGTTGCAGCCATGAGCCAATGCATCCTAGGTGAATTGACCAAACCTGATGCATATTCCACACCCAGGCCCAATTGTGTTGGATTGAAAAGGTTGCGGCAAGAGGTTTTGGAGGATTCGTGTAACATAGCAAAAATAGGTAAGGAATTTTTCCAATACAACTGTTTATGTTCCCTGATCTGCTAAATGTACATGCACTATCTAAAATCTCTTGGCCCATTCCCAAGGGAAAAGTCCTTGTATAAACAGAATAAACTTTCTATTGTTTGCACTAAGGTTGAATAAGCAAGGTCTCAAGATTTGAGAACCTTTTTCTCCTGGCAGGTACTAACTACTAAGTATTGTTTTAGATCTCAGTAGTAAACTAGTAATTTATCTTTCAGGATGTTCAACCAACACAAGAACTAAATATTTAAGCACTCAACAAACCATGTGCTATTGATACCATATAACAAACAACAAGATAGCCTGCCCAAATTATAGATCAAAGTCGGTCAGCAAAGGGAGGAAACTCTTTAAGCTCACAAGGGGAAGAGGATAGAAAAATTCCATGCAACAATTCAATCCAGAAATTCTTAAAATAACTTTTCCCATAGCCAACCAAAACCTTGCCTTAGGAATTGATCCATAATCCATAAGTATTCTAAAGTAGCAGTCAGAATACATGGCAAAGTAACACTAGCTGTTGGATAGAACATTCCACCAAGAAGATAACAACAGAAAGTACCTTACTACTAACAAAGAGCAATTCCTCTCTGTGATCATTCTTCCAAGATGTCACCTGACCGCCATAGAGATACACCTACAAAGGAGGACACTTGAGAAGGGGATGTTGATAACTATACTAAATGCCAAAAACATGAAAATAGTGTAGAAGAAAAATATAATGACACAACAACAACATACCTAGTGAAATCCCACAAAGTGGGGTCTGTGGAAGCTAGAGTGTACGCAGACCTTACCCCTACCTTGGGAGGTAGAGAGGTTGTTTCCGGTGGACCCTCGGCACACGGACAAGCAACTCAAAGCAGTAAAAAATTCATGGAAAAGTACTATAAAATCATGATAAAGCAGTATGAACAAAAAAGAAGCAGTAAATACCACAGATTAATACGATAATTGAAGTACAAGAAACAATAAAAAGTAGGAGAACTCGAAGGACAAGAAACTATAATGACACATTGAACACAAAAGAGTTTCATAGAAACTTCAAAATTTTGCATCTTGTAAACAGGAAAACAACACCAATACGCCATCCAAAAAAAAAAGAAACATAATTCTTGACATTCTCTCAAAACGAAAACCTGATATGTTTCATTACACTCTCGCTCAAGAAGAAGCCGTAGGTTTGTGTAGACCAAGTCAGTAGTAAGAAATGGAAGGAGAAATTAGGCAAAATATTGCGACAGTATCACCATCTTAATTTATATACACAAGTTCCCTGACTACTCTTCACAAACTATTTTTTTTTTTGGATAAGGTAAAGTTTAAGTCAATGAGAGCTACATATGTAATAATATGCACGAGGAGCAATGTCATTGCTCGATGAAATCTAAAAGTGTGGGGTACAGATATGTTTCATTACACTTATATTGGAAACTTTGCTCGATAATAATGTAGGTGCCCTTTGCTATCTATTTAGAAGTGCATCCTATGTAGCACAGACACGTGAGAGGTGTCCGATAGGACACGGACACGGACACGTGAGAACGG
Source organism: Przewalskia tangutica (assembly GCA_029844215.1). NCBI lineage: Eukaryota > Viridiplantae > Streptophyta > Magnoliopsida > Solanales > Solanaceae > Przewalskia > Przewalskia tangutica. The sequence goes on along the minus strand of CM056722.1, from coordinate 42,315,884 downwards.
CAATTTTGAAAAATAGGGGACACGACACGGCAGGGACACGGCTGTAAAAATAAAATAAAAAATATTTTTATATATATAATATAATATATAAAATACTAAAATTAATATTTTTAAATAGGATATTCAATTTAAAATATTTTCCAAAATATTATTGTATTATTTGTCATCATTGATATTTCTTATTCTTATAATTTATAGTTATAAATCATTTTTTTTATATACCATAACTTATTATTAAAATAGAATACCTAAAACTACTCATTCTTTTCCCTTCCCTTACAAATTGAAGCCCACTAAAACTCATTCCCACTTTATATTTCTCCAAGCCCAAACACCACCTCGTCCAGCCCATCCCTTATTTTCCCAACACCTAAATCTCCTAAGCCCTCTAAACAAAATGAAAAAAAAATCCTAAATGCCTCTATTCAGCAGTTGCGCCCTTCCCTCTCTCTTGAATGCCTTGGACTGGATGGACTTCAGAGACGCAGACGCAGTCGCGAGTCGAGGAAGGGAAGTCGCGACCGGAAGGGAAGTCTCGGACCGAAGCCGATAAGTCGCGATCATTGGAAGGGAAATCGCGACCTGCGATTTCTGAAAATGAAATTCCCTAGGGTTTTTTAGTTTTTTGTCTTTTTACACTTTTTTTTAATTCCCGTGTCCCGTACGTGTCCATCCCGTGTCCGAGCATTTTTTTTTTGGGCTGGGCCCACTCGGACACGTCCCGGACACGTGTCCGAGGCGTGTCCGACGCGTTTCGTGTCCCCCAGTGTCCGACACGGACACCTCACCCTAAATGAGGTGTCCGTGCTTCATAGAGTGCATCCAAAAATGCTCCAGATGTCACCAAATGCTTGTTGCTGCCATAGTCACCCTCCAGATAATCATCAAGAACTCAATCAAATACAATAGTAAAGTCCATTTTATTATCGATTTGTTATGGGTTTATACTTTGAGAAAGTGAAGATTTTATGAGTTCATCTAAAACGAAATCACCATAAAAAGGATAAAGATGCATATACAAACCCTCCACATTAGCATTTCAGACAACATGCTACACAGATTCAGATCCCCCTTAACCTAAATCTAAGATAGCCCACAAAATCTATAAGATTCAAGAAATCCAATTAAACGGAAATGAATGTCGTACCTCGGCAGAACTGCCTCGAACCTCCCGGAGAACAACCTTATCAAGGCCATTCAGGCCTTTCGTCAACTCCACTAATGTTTTCTCACTAGTAGAAGACGTCATCATCATACACACACAACCCAATTCTCGATCAATACAATATATACTCACCCCCTCCCCTTTTTCTCTTTCTTTCTTTTTCCCCCCTTCTACGTTTATTTATTACTATTACTATTCTATTCCCATCAATACCTTTTTCAGTTCCCATTTCTTTTTTCTTCTTACATCACAAAAGGGTGAGGGTGAGGGTGATAGGCACGTGGATACAATTTTACGAATTTCACACCGTATTAGTTGGTGCGGGTATATAACTTTAGCGGGTAGGCTGATATGGACAGGGGATGGATTTGCAGTTACACCCTCCTCATACCCGTTTGCCCGACCCCAAATCCAACCGCCCGCTTTACATCCGTCAACTATAATTTTATTTGTACTACTTTATATTTATCTAAAGCCCAAATAATTTGATATTTGGATGGTGAAACGGGTGTGGATTTAGGAATATATACTCATCTAGGCGGATATGGATGTTGAAAATGTATGGCTGGTATTTAATATTGTTTTAAATTAATTATTAAATAAAAAATATGCCAAAATCAATTTTCCCGCAATTACTTTATATTTAAATTTAATTAATTAAAATTCAAATTTATTTAAAAAAAATCGTCAAAAATAAATATTAAATTAATAAAATTCAAATATTTTACCTTCAAAAATTTTAAATACTCGGAAAATAGTCAAAGTCAACGACCAAATGTGTGACGGTTTATGTCTGTCACATATTATGTGACACTTATTTAAATTGTCATCTATGAAGGACCTAACGTGACACAGACTACAATGACACTTATAAAAATCGTCATTCACCCCTCCAATGATAGTTTTTAACTGTCTGGTAGATCTTTTTTATGGTAGTGAACTAACATGCAAATTACATCTAAAAAGTAGGATTAGAATTAATTGTAAGTATCAGTTAAATACGTACAAAAATAATTGATAAATTCTATAGAGAGTTATCAATAGTGTCGTCCACAAAGTTTCAGCATATTTGAGGTTAACACGGCCTAAGCATTCACTCCTTATTTGTCCCACTTTTCGACATCATTACTGAAAAGTATTGCTAGGATCTTTGTCCCTTATTAAAGATTTAATTAACTATCACTATAAGTATAGAATATAATACAAATTTAAAATGGTATTAGCTCTTAAGCAACTAATATTATAGTCCAGAAAATATTTTATCCTGTGCGCACTCGAAAGAATAGCAGCTGCGGGTTCCTTCGTCAAAAAAAAAATACTTTCGTTCCTTAACTTTCGTAGGTCTTTCCGCCGCCCCCCCCCTTATAGATTACTAATAAGTACACATTTTTTGCTAATTTTCTTCTATTGTCAATTTTATTGAGCTTGAGATAGTTAAATGGATAATGCAAAACAACATCATCAATAATAATAATAATAATAATAATAATAATAATAATAATAATAATAATAATAATAATAATAATAATAATAATAATAATAATAATAATAATGATAATAATAATAATGATAATGACAATGATAATGATAACGATAATAATAATAATAATAATAATAATAATAATAATAATAATAATAATAATAATAATAATAATAATAATAATAATAATAATAGAACATACTTTCTATTATAATTAATATTGTCGTTTGATATGCACAATAATTTGAAACTATTTCCAAAACTGAAACATCTCTTTCTGGTAAAAAAAAATTCCTAATTTAGTTAGTATGTTGAAACAATTTTTAATTCTATTTAGCTAAAAATTGAAGTAGTACCAATCGTGTGACCAGTGGCGGAGCTTTTAAGGCCCTGGGGTGGCCGCCACCCCCCAACTAAAAAAAATTAATATAACTTTTTATAAACAAATCCTCTACTTTAATATTCAGTATCGACCAAACTCTTTACCCTTTGATTTTATTTCAAGACCCTTTTTGGCTCTCTCTATCCAGTATCACCAAAAATCCTGTGATGTTAACATCTTGAATTGTCTTTGTCAAGCTTTACAATAGAAATCCCAAGATATACTTAATGTTATACATTTAGTCAGCACTACAAAAACATTAATTCAAAAGTTGAGAGATGAATGATGAGATCAATTATTAAAAAATGTGACATTATTTTGTGAGATGCATAATATTGATTCTCATGGCTTAATGATGTTTATATAGAGCGTCAAGTGTGTGCTCGTTATCAGAAGGATAACATCACAGTGGGTCAACATTTTAGAGTGAATCTCTTTTGTGTTACTATTGATCAACAATTGCAGGAATTGAATCACATGTTTAATATTCAAACAATAGAGCTTTTGAGCCTAAACAATAGTTTGATTCCTAAAGATAAGTACGAAGCATTTAATATGGATGATATATGTGCTCTTGTAGAAAAATTATATCCAGTGGATTTTAGTGAGCGAGAGAAAATAAATTTGAGATTTCAACTTCAACACTTTATTCTTGAGGCTGTTAGTCATTCAAAATTGAATAACTTGTCAACTGTGTCTGAATTATGTGAAGCTTTGGAAAAAACAGGGAAGACGAATACATATTACTTGATTGACCGGATAATCCGTCTTATCTTAATTCTTCCAGTTTCTACGGCTACTACAGAAAGATCATTTTTCAGCAATGAAGATAATCAAGACAAGGTTGCGTAAAAAGATGGAGGATGATTTTCTTGTTGATAATATGATGGTTTATATTGAAAAGGAGATAGCTGAAAGTTTTAGCTCTGATTCAATTATTAATGATTTCAAGTCTTCAAAAGAATGAAGGGCAGCACTTTAATTATAGGTACGTCTTTTCTTTTATATATTATATTTTTGTTGTGTTGATGTTATTTTGAATCTTTGATAAAATTAAATTTTGTTCTTATAAATTTCAATTATAATATTTTTGTTAATGATTTGTAGCTAGGAATGGGGAGTGCAGTGGAAACTCTTTGTGGACAAGCATATGAAGCTAACAGACTTGAAATGATAGGAGTCTAACTGCAAAGATCAACAACTAGCAGTGGTATATTTATTTTCCAAGAATATACTGTTTGTTCTTGGTGAATCGAAACCAGTGAACTGGGTGGATGTCTTAACAATGTTGCCTTTGTTACTTGGTGAGTCGTTGCTGCGGAAGTATAAAACATTAAATTAATGCTACTGGTTAACTGAAAGTATCACTTGATGGTTAAACTTTGTTATTTGATATTATAGTTAACAGAATGCAAATTTGTATGTTTGGGAAAAGTCATTTGGGTTTGTTATGTCCTATATGAATGAATCACAATTGTATATGGTCTAATTCCTCAAATATTTGCTTACACGATAAACTTTTCAATACAAAACTTATTGCAATCTCAGAGTATTGTAGCACCTAGTGCCTTTATTTCCCTAGGGACTTTGTTTGTACACTTATTGCTCAGTTGGATTGTTGTATATAAAATTAGATTTGGATTGATAGTAGTTACAGCCCCCTTAATATTTTGGGCAAAATTCGTCACTGCGTGTGACCAAAGTAATTCAAGTAATGTGTTAAAATCATAAAACAAAACAAAGTTACTTAAGATGCAATATTAAATTGTGAGAAAAAAATAATGTACAACTTCTCCTTAATATTATTGTGCTTATTATATTAACAAAATTACAATGATTAGAGTACGCATCAAATTCAGAACAACAAGAGCGGGTAGCATGAGGACGATAAATATTATTTTGTAAAATAAAGGTAAAGATGTTCTAAGAAAGGAATTATTCAAACTGAGAAGAATGCGTACAAGTTACAATACGAATCTGCTGAGCTTTTTGAAATGAAATCAATGAATTATCTTTCTAAATGAAACATCTGAGACAAGGGATTTGTAGTCATGATTTTACTGAGAAGAACATCAAAGTAAACGGTGCAACTCTTCGGCATAATAAGATGGACGTGTGGCTTATTGGTAGTAGTGTTGGTGGACCGACAAATCCCTTGATATTCATGAAAGAAATAATTTCTTAATTATTTTTATTAATGAATGAAGTATATATACAAGTTACATATATGAAAATGTTGAGATATACCACATATATACATTGTATATATATGTGGTTAGTTGGTTATTAGTTTGTTATATTAGTTTGTTATGAGCTCATTAGATGTTGATTAGAGATATTTTGTCATTAAAGAGATATTTTGTCATTAGGGGATAGTTTAGTCACTTATTATAAATAGGGATTATATTTGTAAATTTGTCTTTGAGCAGAAATAATAGAAATGCATAAGAGCTCATTTTAACTCCCAAAATATCTCGACCGCCATTTCTTCACTTCTATCTCTGCTCCTCTTCTCGACAGTTTCTCTTCACTGATCTCTGCTCCTTTTCCCGACAGATCCTCTTCACTGATCCTGCAAACTTAACATGGTATCAGAGCGGGATAGATCTGAGAGGCACAACGCGATACCTGCTGCATAACTTTGATAAAGTTTAGAAGAAACTGGAAATATCATAATCGTGATTTTCTGAAAATCAGAATCGCGAAGTAATCGATTCGACACGAAGTGTGTTTTTGGTCGAGATCGAAGGAGTTGATAGAACATATTGGGGTGGAAATCAGAAGCAATTGAAAACTAAAAATCGAAATCGCGATTGAGAACTGAAAAAATTGAAATCATGATTTTCTTATGAAAATTAGAATTGAAGATCGATTCATCTCCTAGAATTGAAGATTGATTCATCTCCTAGAATCGAAGATCGATTCATCTCCTAGAATATCGATCGATTCTGTTACGAATGACACATAATCGACAGAGAATCGAAGATCCAATCGCGATGGAGATGCTATCGTTTTCTACGGATACACTGCGCCTTTGGCTATCGTTGTGACGTCGAAGATCGCCGAGAATGTGTGTGCTTCTGAGATATGTTAGTCGAGTTGATGCGATTCAGATTCCACGGCGCGGAATGATCAAATTAGGTATCGATTTGTGAATTTCTGGAAATTCAATTTTATTTTGGTTTCTGTTCTATGTTGGCGAGTTGTTCTGTATTATTAGAGTTGAATCAGTATTGTTAAAGCTAATTTTATGTTGACGAATTGGATAAAATGTCGTTCGTTGTTGATGTGTTGGTGTTGTTCTGAAGCATATGTTTCAGTCGTTAGAGTGTGATGGCGGTCTGAAAGGATGTATTCAGGAGGTATTACCATCACATTTAGAAGCTGATTGTGCATATCCGGATGTATTTTGGGTATTGAAGTTAAGGAATCTGGAAAATGTTATGAAGCTAGGAACAGATGTTCTCTGTCATCACAATCTATATAAAAACAGTGTCTAATGGCCTGTTATGAAATAGCAGGAAACATGATGCCCAATTATGTAGCAATAAATTTATACATGAGAATTGATTGAAGGATCAAGGAGTTCTTAGCAACAAATAGACTGAGAACTGAGGGATACTTCGTCGAAGACAATATGGATTGAGTTGAAGCTCAATTCAAAGAGTTATTCACAGGTCGATCAAGTGTTAGATTGCCTGTTTTTATATGTGTAGCTCAAGATAGGAGAATCGAAGGATTTCTAGCCGGAATTGGACTAAAAATTGAGGGAGACTCCACTACATATCCGAGCTTATTGTAATAGATTGCGTGATGAGAATCGAGAGATTCTCTAGTCCAAGAGAGACTAGAGAATGGGGGGTTCTTGCCGTCATTTTTACATAAGGAGAATCGAAAGATTCTTCAGTCCGAGTGAGACTAGAGAACGAGGGGTTCTTCATTATTACTGTTGGCAAGATGAATTCAGTGGTTATTTTGTCGAATTAAGGACAGAAATTGAGAGATTCAACTTGTAAAGGTTGCACCTGATGTTGTCGATGTTGCGACTGGTGCTGCTATTATTGTTGATATTGGTACTGCAGCTGTGTTGCTACTTATTGATGTTATTGCTGATGTTGTTGGCTTGTTGCTGCTGTTTTAGCTGCCGGTGTGACTGTTTCAGCTGTTGGGATCACTATTAATGCTAAGTGTTGGTGATAGTGTTAGTTGGAGTTATTGTTGAACCTGCTGGAATTAATATGTAGGTGCTTACTGATATTGTCATGGCAGCTACTGATGTCGAGGCAGTTGTTGCATATCAAAATGAAAGAAAAAAATTGAAATCTGAGTTCTGCTTCTTAAGGATGCTGCTACTGCTGGAATTTGGTGATGTTACTGGAAAATGTTATTGGTGCAGCAACAACTAATTTTGATGGTGTTGTTGTTAAAACTGGTACGGGTGTTGTTGTGCACTTTCATGTGTGGCCAGCAGCAGAAGAGTGAAGCAGTACTGGTCATTCGTCAAGACAAGAAGCTGACTCATACTCAACTTGCCCAGCTGATAAATGAGAAGCCTCATTACTGCTGTGATACTAAAGTTGCTTGGTTTAGTATACATAAACTACTAAAGTTTCTTGGTTTAGTATACAAAGAAACACTCCAAGATGAAAATATTGTTGCTGCAGGTGCTGGTACCGCATATGTTACTAGTGTTGTTGCTGATAATGTGTTGCTACTACTGCACCAGCCGTTGGTCATACGACTACTGGTGTTGTCTAGTAGTGCTTGATTGGTAGAAGTGTTTTGCCATTGTCTCCAAGCTAAGACTGAAATCGTTGTTTTCAATGCCTAGCTTGAGGGGGTGTTGAGATATACCACATATAAATATTGTAAATATATGTGGTTAGTTGGATATTAGTTTGTTATATTAGTTTCTTATGAGCTCATTAGATATTGATTAGAGATATTTTGTCATTAGGGAATAATATAGTCACTTATTATAAATAGGGACTATATTTGTAAATTTGTCTTTGAGTAGAATAATAGAATTGCATAAGAGCTCATTTTAGCTCCCAAAATATCTCGACCGTCATTTCTTCACTTATGTCTCTGCTCCTCTTCTCGACAGTATCTCTTCACTGATCTCTGCTCCTTTTCCCGACAAATCTTCTTCACTGATCTTGCAAACTTAACATGGTATCAGAGCGGGATAGATCCAAGAGGCGCGACGCATTAATTGCGGCATAACTTTGATAAAGTTTTGAAGAAACTAGAAATATCAGAATCGCAATTTTCTGAAAATCAGAATCGTGAAGTAATCGATTCGACTCGAAGTGTGTTTTGGTCGAGATCGCAGGAGTTGATAGAACATATTGTGGTGGAAATTAGAAGCAATTGAAAACTGAAAAATTGAAATCACGATTTTCTTCTGAAAATTAGAATCGAAGATCGATTCATCTCCTAGAATCGAAGATCGATTCATCTCATAGAATATCGATTGATTCTGTTGCGAATGACACATAATCGACAGAGAATCGAAGATCGATTCGCGATGGAGATGCTATCGTTTTTTGCGGATACACTCCGTCTTTGGCTATCGTTGCGACGTCGAAGATCGACGAGAATGTGTGTGCTTCTGAGATATGTTAGTCGAGGTGATGCGATTCAGATTCCACGGCGCAGAATGATCAAATTAGGTATCAATTTGTGAATTTCTGGAAATTTAATTTTATTTTGTTTTCTGTTCTGTGTTGGCGAGTCGTTCTGTATTATTAGAGTTGAATCAGTATTGTTAAAGCTAATTTTATGTTGACGAATTGGATAAAATGTCGTTCGTTGTTGGTGTGTTGGTATTGTTGGTGTTGTTATGAAGCAGATGTTTCTGTCGTTAGAGAGTGATGGTGGTCTGAAAGTATGTATTCAAGAGGTACTGTCATCACATTTAAAAGCCGATTGTGCATATCCGGATGTATTCAGGATATTGAAGTTAAGGAATTTGGAAAATGTTATGAAGCTAGGAACAGATGTTCTCAGTCATCACAGTCTATATAAAAAACAGTGTCTAATGGCCTGTTATGAAATAGCAAGCAATATAATGCCCAATTATGTGAAAATAAATTTCTACATGAGAATTGATTGAAGGATCGAGGAGTTCTTAGCGATAAATAAACTGAGAACTGAGGGATATTTCGTCAAAGACAGTATGAATTGAGTTGAAGTTTAATTCAAAGAGTTATTCACAGGTCGATCAAGTGTTAGATTGTCTGTTTTTATATGTGTAGCTCAAGATAAGAGAATCGAAGGATTTCTAGCCAGAATTGGACTAGAAATTGTGGGAGACTCCGCTGCATATCCGAACTTATTATGATAGCTTGCGTGATGAGAATCGAGGAATTTTCTAGTCCAAGAGAGACTAGAGAATGAGGGGTTCTTGCCGTCATTTTTACATAAGGAAAATCGAAAGATTCTCTAGTCCGAGTGAGACTAGAGAACGAGGGGTTCTTCATTATTACTGTTGGCAAGATAAATCCAGTGTTTAAAAGAGGGGGCAGCCCACGAAAAAGAGAGAGTCCCACGTTCAGCACTTAACAAGAAATAAAAGGCAACAGAGCCATTTTTCATTTTCAAAAAGGGGACCTCAGCCTCCTTCCGTCGCCGCCTCGCGCCACGGAGTTCTAAAACTCGTGAAACCTCTTGAAACACCTGCAGCCACACGTCCCCTCTCTCACCCTCCTCAACCTGTCGCCTACACCACCGTAACTCCGGCGAAGTCACGCCGCCGGAGTTCGAACACCAACCCCGTCAGTAACCCACTGTTCCGACGAACACCTCATTGCGCGAACCGTCAACTGGTTGTCGGCGAACCATTACTTTCCCGTCGCCATCTCCGTCGAACCCACCACTGGGGTGGTGTCGCTCCGGCGATAGCCGTGGAAGCGACGCCACCCATTTCCCGCTTGTTCGGTTTATACTGCTTTGATATGTTGTTGGTTGTGATCGATTTCTCCCTTTTCGGCGAACTTGCTGTTGTTCCCTATCGTTTCGGACCATTTTTGCCATCGCCTTCCATCGCTTATGATTATTGTTGGGCTGATTTTGCATTGTTAGGTTTTCCAAATGGTGTTCTTGATGTTTCATTGTCCGTGATTTGGATCGATTTTGACGGACTTGGCCCTTTCTTTACTTTGTTAAACTGATTTTTAAGAACAGATAATGCACTTGGTATTTACTTATTTTGAGCAAGATAATGCACTTGGTATTTTATTAATTTTGAGCAAGATAATGCACTTGGTATTTACTTATTTTGAGCAAGATAATGCACTTGGTATTTTATTAATTTTGAACAAGATACTACACTTGGTATTTTACTGATTTTTGAACATGATATTACACTGGCCAAAGAAGGATTTATCCGTCGATCTGGAGGCCCCCGTGGTAAGCGAGACGGAATATGTGGGCGAGGAGGAAAGTGAAAAAGATTAGACGAGAATGCATAGTATCGTTCACCAGGAGGCGAGTCGACCGCCGCCGTAGCGATATTGGCTTCTCATGTCTTAGTATCATTGACATAACACTAGCTGAGCCCACACTATATAAAAATATATCTTTTACAATATATTTTACATATATATCTATATATATACATATATTGTGTTTGTTTGGTAATTTATTTATCATTTACTAACTCTTCTACTAAGTGTCTTTTGGGTACCCGGAGGCGCACCCCAAAGTTAAATCATTCGCATAAAATGAAATAAAAGGGAAAAGTCGCTAATTTCTCTTCATTACATTTTTTATGATTGTTTACTTTTATTACTATCTTGTTAAATATATATATATTTATTTTAAATATTTGCATGCCTAGTTTAAATATCTTTTTGATTAGTTTAATAATTAGAACACTTTTAGAATTGTAAATTGCATGTTAGCACAATAATTTTAAAACCTAAGTTTGAACGGACAACCGCAAGTTAGCGGATCCTTTAGGATGCCTAACCCCTTCCCTTTAGGATAATAAAGAACCCTTACCTAGAATCTCACATAGCTTTCGCAGACCTTTAAAATGGAGATCATTTGTAGTATTTTATGCTACATTTTTAGTGTCCTAATTCACTATAATAATTAGGTGGCGACTCCTTTAAAATGCATTTCAGGAATCCAACCATGCGTAGCGGCAATCCCGTTTCCGGCTCCGGTTGAAAATGGGGCGTTACAGATGGCGACTCCGCTGGGGATTTTAGGGTTTTAACCACAACAAACATAGGTTAATTTATTGTGCTTTATTTTCTTTATTTTGCTTAAATTGCTTCCTTTATGTTTTACACTTATTTGCTTTTATTGTTTTGCCTAAATTATTCTGCTTTACATATAAATATTTGGCATATTGCTTTAACTGCTATTTGTTACCGCTTTCCTTAAACTGACATTCCGCTCATATTTCTTCCATTCTGGAAAATTCACACTACCACACACTACACGCGGGTGTGCTTCGCGCACCTGCAAATTTCTTTCAAATACCCACATTTAAGAGAGTTGGCATTTTGCGCGGAGAATCCGGTCCAACCGGTGGTCGCGTAGCCTTCTCACTCGAGTAGTCCACTCGGGAACTCAAGGCCTAGTAAGCCAAATCTTAGCAAACTTAAGATAGAGCTATACCACCTTTATTTTAAGGCACGACGATTTACCTTAGGTGGGTCGATCCCTGGTATCGACGCCACAATTAGGAAGACACCAAACTTGTCGACGGGTTTTATCAACCCAACGACCAACCAGCATATTATGTGTAGCGTGGCAATGATAGATAAATCCAAGCCTAATCATGACATGCTGAAATTGGAAAAAGTGCACCGTCATTTGGTCGCCATTTCCAACAAAAGCATTACAGTTGGACAACTTGGATAAATCCATCATGACATCGCATATGTGACGTTTAGGCCTATCTCTGGCATAAAGGGGTCCCCACGCATGTTAGGACTCGCTTGCAATGTGGCCATTTATGTGCAATATGTACTTGCTAAATGTTTTTACACTTCTGCAAAATCACGTACTTTACACTAACACAGTTTTCTACATGTTGTCTAAAGGATTTACCATCTCCCCAAAGGTCGATTTGTATTTGACTAAGCAATGGCAGAGCATCGATATCCCACAATATCAAAGGCACGGCCTAGCGACATAACTGATCCAAGGGCATTTGAGCAGAACGAGTCGGAACCTGTCTTGGTTCCTATAGGCAAAGCAGGGGTTTCAGAAAAGAAAAGCAGCATAGATCCGATCGAGCACCTCGCCCAGTTACCGCAGCAAATGGCAACCCTACAGGCCGAAATCAGAAGGCCCAGAAACATCACTACATACATGCAACTACATTGAGACCCACTTTAGCCGCATAATTTTCAAAATCGGGACAATGTAGAAACCGGACAGGATTGCAAGTCCAAATGTGCCAGCACGCAGATGCCGAACAAGGCGCTGGTCAAATACGAATCGACTTCCCAAAACTCACAAATTTTCTGAGCGCAGTTCTTCATATTAATGTAGAAGCGTAAAGTGCAATAGTAAACAGTAAAATACGCTAAAAGTTTCTTCAGATAGCGTATAAAGAAAAAGCAACAAAGCGCAGAGGATGACAACAATCCAAAGTCCGCAAAGAAAAGCAGCAGCAGAATGAAAAGGGCATCAATAATCGCAATAAAGTTCAGAGGTCCGCAACAAAACCTAGCGCATCAACTCGCATAAAGTCAAATTGGCAACTCGCGATCGCACCCAACAAAGGCATCATGGCAATTCTGGCAAAGATTTAGCATGTCCGTGCAAGGATGACATCTCAGTATTCATCTGACATATCAGGGACAACATCTCTACCCATAAAATTGCACTTCTCATATGTATTTATCATTTCGTTTAAACAGGTATACACTAACGTTTCTCAAGCTTAGCTTGCAGGAGCATTTATTCTACAGGAGCAAAAGAATACGCCCGTGCAACGACGTTATCGATTGCGTGTCCAGCAACGACACCATCGGCAAGGCTTCACGCAACGACGCCAAAGAAGAATACGCCCAGTAACGACGCCATCGATTGCGGTCCAGTGCAACGACATCATCGCGATTGCGCCTACACAACGACGCCAAAGAAGAATACGCCCGTGCAACGACGCGTTATCAAGACAACAAGTCCACGCAACGACGCCAAAGAACAATACGCCCAGTGCAACGACGTTATCGCGACATCAAGTCTACGAATGACGCCAAAGAAGAACATCGCCCATGCAACGACGCACAAAGACAAAGAAGTCCATGCAACGACGCCAAGAAGAACACGCCCATGCAACGACGTTATCAAGACAAAGAAGTCTACGCAACGACTCCAAAGAAGAACATCGCCCAGTAACGACGTTATCAAGACAAAGAAGTCCACGCAACGACGCCAAAGAAGAATGCGTTTACGCAACGACGCCAATGCAACACGCCCAGTAACGACGCGTTATCAAGACAACAAGTCCGAAAATGACGCTATCATCAACCTATCACATCTACGCAAGGACGATTTCTATACGCTCGAAATTGCATTTCTTATTCATGCTTTATTACTCTGTCTTAGCGCATGCACTAACTCTTTCGAGCTTTAGTCTACAGTGGATTGCGGCAAGACAACATATCCGCATTCACAATCGCAACACGCCCGCAAGCGGCGAAATCACAAAGATTTGCGGCAGACATCACATTTTCGCAGGATAGCATTTTATACTCAAACAGTTACATTGCATATAAATTCATGCGTTATCATTTGCCTTAACAGTTATGCACTAACCGTTTGTTTAAGTCTTAGCATACAGGAACAGGAGCACAACGTGGAACTACCTCTTACAGCGAACCGAAGCGATTTGTACCTCGAATGTCGATCCGCTCTCCTCCAGCATCCTGCAACGCCAATGACCCCAGTGTCATCATAATTCGACACTGGACAATTTTTAAATCCGCTCCCGCTTTGGTTTTAATTTTTCACTACGTAACCCGTGTCATCATAATTCGACACTGGGACATTTTTCAATCTGCGTCAGCTTTACTTTTTACTTTAGCATCGCAACAACCCAGTGTCATCATAATTCGACACTGGGACATTTTTTAATCTGCATCAGCTTTACTTTTACTTTAGCATCGCAACAATCCAGTGCCATCATAATTCGACATCGACTTTTTAAATCTGCGCTTTTGCTTTTTATTTTTCGCATCACAACGACCGTGGTCATCATAATTCGACACTAGACAATTTCGAAGTCCGCATCACCCACTTTTGAGTTCTAGTTTATAAACAGACAAAATTGGCTACGAGTCAACGTCTTTGTCCAAGACTCTTCCATCATCTCCGTACAAAGAGATGCGGGTAGTCCGCGGGGTGTTTAAAGGGGTTCGCGGAGTTCTAAAACTCCGTGGCGGCGCGAGGCGGCGAAGAAGCGGCGAGGAAGCGAGGAGAAATGATTCTCCCTTCCTTTTTTAAAAACTGAACGTTGGACCCTTTTTCAAAACGAACGTGGGCTGCCCCCTTAGAAATTGCTGAACGTGGGCTGGGTGTGTTCTCGTGGGCTGCCCCCTCTTTATGGGGGGTGATGTTTAATAAATAGGGGGATATATTAGGGTTTGGTATTTTAGGGGGAAATGAAAAGTGGGTTTGAAATTTAAAAATGGGGGGGAAATAAAAGGGGGTGTTTGGATGAAATAGAAATGGTGTTGAATTGGAATGATTCGGATTGGGTTCCGTACTGGACTGGTTTGACAAAATGTAAAGCGGGTTAATTATTTAAAAGAAAAATTATTTAAAAAGATGCAAAATTATTAAAATGCAAATGCCGACGCAAAAATGCAATATTTAAGACATGTTTAATGTCTGATTAAAATTAAAGCAGGATGTCAATTAATTATTTAAAGAGATGCAAAATATTATTATAATAGAAACATAATATTAACAAAAACATAATGCTTAAATAAAAATAAAAAGATGCAATGTCATTTCGTGAATAAATAAACATAGAATATTATATAAAATATGCAAAAAATAACGATTAAAATGCGGTGTGCTAAAATACTTAAAATTGCACAAAATATACAAAAAACGGGTCAAAATTGACTGTCAACAAAGGAAATAAACTGAGAGATTCAACTTGTAAAGGTTACACCTAATGTTGTCGATGTTGCGACTGGTGTTGCTATTATTGCTGATGTTAGTACTGCAGTTGTGTTGATGCTTACTGCTGTTATTGCTCATGTTGTTGGTTTGTTGCTGTTGTTTCAGCTGCTGGTGTGACTGTTTCAGCTGTTGGAATCACTATTACTGCTAAGTGTTGGTGATAGTGTTAGAGTTGGAGTTATTCCTGAACCTGCTAGAATTAATATGCAAGTGCTACTACTGATGTTGTCATGGCAGCTACTGATGTCGAAGCAGTTGTTGCTTCTGAAAATGAAAGAAAAAAAAATTGAAATCTGAGTTATGATTCTTAAGGATGCTGCTACTGCTGGAATTTTGGTGATGTTACTGGAAAATGTTAGTGGTGCAGCAACAGCTGATTTTGCTGGTGTTGTTGTTAAAACTATTGCTGGTGCTGTTGTGCACTTTCATGTGTGGCCAGCAGCAGATGAGGGGAGCAGTACTGGTCATTCGTCAAGACAAGAAGCTGACTCAGGCTCAACTTGCCCAGTTGATAAATGAGAAGCCTCATTACTGATGGGATACTGAAGTTGCTTGGTTTAGTACATAAACTACTATAGTTGCTTGGTTTAGTATACAGAGAAACACTCCAAGATAAAAATATTGTTGCTGCATGTGCTGGTACCGCATATGTTACTAGTGTTGTTGCTGATAATGTGTTGTTGTTGCTGCACCAGTCGTTGGTCATAAGACTACTGGTGTTGTCTAGTAGTGCTTGATTGGTAGACGTGCTTTGCCATTGTCTCCAAGCTAAAACTAAAACCGCTGTCAGTGCCTAGCTTGAGGAGGGTGTTGAGATATACCACATATATACATTGTAAATATATGTGGTTAGTTGGATATTAATTTGTTATGAGCTCATTAGATAGCTCATTAGATATTGATTAGAGATATTTTGTCATTAGAGAGATATTTTGTTATTAGGGGATAATTTAGTCACTTATTATAAATAGGGACTATATTTGTAAATTTGTCTTTGAGCAGAAATAATAGAATTGCAGAAGAGCTCATTTTAGCTCCCAAAATATCTCGACCGCCATTTCTTCACTTCTGTCTCTGCTCCTCTTCTCGACAGTTTCTTTTCACTGATCTCTGCTTCTTTTCCCGACAGATCCTCTTCGCTGATCCTGCAAACTTAACAGAAAATCATTTTCCTACTATACATCTAAATCCCTATTGTATTTGGATACTAACTATACAGTTATGAAAAGACTACAACACTAATTTTACTATAATACATAATTGTACATATTATATTTAACAGTGTTGAGGGACCGATATTACTATCTTCAGAATTAATCTGATCTAAGCCAGAAAACTGGTTATCAAAAAAAAAAAAATGGACGCGTGGCCCTTTTCAAAAGTTGTTTCTATTTGTAGTTTTCTTTTAAAAAATTAAATAGAGTATTTAGTTAAATAAAAAGTTATTACGTAGTTAATATTTTTAATATAATAAAGATATATATACTTTCTCCATCAAATTAAAAATGAGAACTTATTAAATGTTGCTAATTAATATAAGAGTAAAATAAAAAAGTTACTTAACTTTATTTTGATAAAATAAAATAACACGTATTTTGAGATAAGAATTTTTAATAAGTATGATAAGTATTTTAAAACGGAGAGAGTATAATATATGTTTCAAAAATAAAAAAAACACAGCCAGCCAATCCAGGTTAAAAAAGGAAAAGGAGGAAAGGAAAACAACAATCTTAAATCTAGCCCTAAGCTACTTAAGTTCTTTTCTCCCAAGCCAAAACCCTTCCTCCACCTCCTCCATACTTGACTTTTCCAGATCTTCAAATAATGAAGAAGAGACTCAGAGAATCCAAACTCAAACACCAAACAACCCTTATCGACCCCATCACCCTAACACAAGGCACTTCTCTTATAAAGCACTTAGCTTCTTGCAACGCTTCCATAAGGTCAAAAACATTCAGACATCTCCAAACATGGCTTATAACACAAACCCAACTCCCTGATGATGATATGAAGAAGCTTTGGAAAGGTCTTTTTTACTGTCTTTGGCATTCCGATAAAGCCCCTGCTCAAGCTCTACTCATTAACCGTATTTGTTCTATGCTTAAAAATCTTGACTTTAGTCTTTGTTTGCATTATATTACTGCTTTCTTGATTACCCTTCGTCGCGAATGGAACGGTATTGATCATTTAAGATTGGATAAGTTTTACTTGCTTATTAGGATGTTTGTTAAGTCAGTGTTTGAGTTGATGAAAAGATGTGGTTGGGATTTGGAGGTTATAGGGAAATGTAATGAGGTGTTGGAGAATAACGCGTTTCTTGCCACGGATAAGTTGTTGGGTCATGGGGTTAATTATCATATTGCTTCTGTTTTTATTGATGAGCTAAAAGGGTGTTTTGTTCCGGTACGAGATGACGTGGTTGTGTGTTTGTTTAAGCCTTTTTTGAGTGTGATGAGGAAGTCTGAGGATAAAATTATGGTTGGGAAAGTGAAAACTTGTGTTTTTGAGGAGTTGTTGAAGATAGGGAGGAGTTTGTTGGAGAGGATGAAGGAAGGTGTGGAGGGGGATGAGAGCTATGGTGGTGTGGCGTTTGGGGTTATTGCGTTGAAAATGGGGTTTTCGGGAAAGTTTTTTGAGGTTGGTTCGTCTGTGGATTGTGTTCAGGGTAATAGGAAGGTGGCTTTGAAGTTACACGAGGAGTTCTTGAGGTTGGAGAAGGAGTTTGAAGATTCGGGGATTGGGTTTAGTCTGCCTGAGGTGAACGAGGTTGTTGACGATGGTGAAGAGGTGCCTCGATTAATTCCAATTGAGAATGGTTCAACCGGTGAAGTGGGTGATTCAGATGTAGCTAAGGATGAGGACGATGAAGGACTTGATGATGAGACTTTAAGGAGATGCAAGAAGGTGAAGAGAGCAGAGGATGGAGGCAGTAAAAAGGCTAAGAAGAAAGAAAAGAAAAAGAAGGTTTTGGAGAATGGCACTTTGGTTGAGGAAAATGGGACCAGTGAGCTCGAGAGTAGTAAACGGGGAAAGAAGAAAAAGAAGGTTTTCGAGAATGGCACTTTGTTTGAGGAAAATGGGACCAATGAGCTCGAGACTAGTAAACAGGAGAAGAAAAAAAAGAAGAAAAATGGGCCTTCACATAATTTATCTGTTGCAGAGAACATCTCGAGTGGTGACAATGAGGAGAATATGATTACTGTTAATGGTGATGGCTCCAATTACGAGCTGGACATTGAGAACAAAGTGACTTTTAATGAAGATGTGATTTCAAATCTTCAGATGCAGTTCGAAAAGGTTGCTGCTGAAGTTGCTTCAGACGATGATGATGACAATGATTCATCTCATACACCTACAATTTCTTTGAAAAAGAAGAGAAAGAGAGGAAAAAAGGTTGAGGGAACAGAGTCTTGTATCCCTGCCATAAGTGGTGAAGGGGATGCTGGTGCAAAGAGCGCAGAGAAAAGTTCAAAGAAGGTTAGGTTTGCTATGAAGAACAACCTGGTATGGAAGCCAAACAGTCCAATGCCTCCACAAAACTTACGGTTGCCACCCACTCTGACTCCCCGAGGTAGTGCTTTGAAGAAGGGGGTACCTCCCGGCCCCATAAGAGAGATGCCTCCCTCCACCAAGAAGACGAAACAGAAAAAGAAAGGCCGCAAGATACTAAGGACTGTCTCCCCTGCCATGAAGCGACTGAAAAAGATGAAAGCTATGTCTGCCTAGTAAAGTTTAAGTCGGCAGGTGCTTGTTCGTTAATTATTTTTTAAAATACTTTTTGTGTTATTTAAGATTTTTAAATCCCACCCGGGACTTCACAATTCTTCTGCTTAGGATTTTTAGAAGCCTTTCTTGGATTAAACACTAAAGCTCCTTTGAAGAAATTTGTTTAAGTAGAATTGGTCTCTGAATTACTTTGTTGTTGTATGACCATCGTGTTAAATGCTTTTATGTTTTTTCTCCTGCAATTGAAAACTGGTATATCTAAGTATCCTCTTTTTGATTGGGATGTATCATTTATGTTTCAGCCCTGCCTTTCTGGTGCTGTCGTGATAAAAACCTTAACTTTCTTCCCTGCTTTCTTACCAAAGGATATACTACCTTCTATTAGAAGAGGTTGACTTTAGGGACGTTGTAAAATTCAAGTCAGACGCTTTGTAATTTTGGTTAAGTTTGAGCAGGCAATTCTTGGTTTCCTGGGGACGTGAACTTCTATACAGATAATATTACAATGTACTAAGCTGATAATGATAAAATTAGCTTATTACAATGTAATAAGAAGGCAGGGTGAAAAATTAGGTTGCAGATTTATGTCCTTGGAAGGTCATCAAAAGTTTAAGATGTGTAAAGGCATTTATTCTTTAATGATTGAACTCAATTTAGATTTTGCATTGACAACAAATATGGTGGGTCGGGGTGCGGGATTTGAGTTTTTATACTTAATTTAAAAAAATATATTTAAACATTTAAATAATTGAACAAGATAGTGTAATAAAAAACATTCCAATGTTGTTTTTGTGTCTCTTATATTATTTAATAGAAATATGATTTTTTGTAATATAATTTCAAAATTGCTACTTTGTTTCGTTGCTTAAAAATTGCAAATCACATAGTAAAATTGACATTAAAAACATTACATAGTTAACCATACTTTTTCTAATTTCCTCACAATATCTTGAGGATCTTCGGTTGGAATGAGAAGTTGTTGGTCAAATTGTTCAACGTCGCTTTCTGCTCCCTCGGACAAGATTTTGTTGTAGTTGTAGTCGTCTTCTTCGTTGATCTCCGGTTGACCGCACCTTTTACACTTCGCTCAAATTCAATATCTGAGTAAAACTGCAATCTCCAAACTGTCTCCCGTCAATGAGTGTCTGTGCTCTCTTATTTAAAATCTTCTAGCATAAAAATCGCTTTCAGACGTTGTTGATGACGCTTGAAAGTTCAACACATCTCGGGCCATCTTTGATAGTGTCAGAAATGTCTTCGCATTCTCCCTCCAGTATCTCAACAAGGCTTCACGTCAATATCATTGACAATTGATTCGTACGGTACAACACAATGCAAAACATAAACATCAAATTTGCTAATTTGTGAAGAAGTTGAACCACTAAACACTAGCAGCAGAAACCACATGTTTTTTATTAGGTTGCAGTGAAGTAGAAGAAGATGGTACCGAAGCTGATTGATTATTTACATTTTATTGTTGGTAATACATATATATATATATATATATATATATATATTTGCATTCATTGTGTATGCTAGACATAACATCTTCTTTAGTTGATTCGTTAGTTGGTTCTTCAGTTGGGTCTGTTGGAAGTATTTCTAAGTTTTCATAAATCGTTTCAATAAGTGTTTTACAACCGTCTACTTTAATAGTCGAATTTAATACATCACCAATAAAATATATAGTGGGAATAGGAAAAAAGTTTTTTTTATAATTTTATAAACATTTTTTTAATAGTTGGCTTGTAAGTTATTTTTTGCATATATTCATTAAGTAACAAAAATATTAGAGCTATATAAAATAGAATAGTTGAAATAATAGTTTAATAAATTTCAGAAAATTCTTTATTAGCTAAAAAAAATTTCTCTAAAAATACAATAAGTTTCGATTTTTTTTCTCAATCATCATCTATTAGCATATCTGTTAGTACTATGACCTATATCAGAAATGATGGTCACTTTGCCATTAAAATGATATAACGCATAACGTAAATACTGTTGATATTCATGTGCAAAGTTAAAAACGTCTCTTCTAACCGTTGATCTAGAAAAATCGTTAAAAGCAGAATCATACATCTAGCAAGTTGGTTATCAATGTCCCTATCAAAAAAAATCACATGCAGGTGATTCTAATTTTTGTTGTCTTGGGACTCTACTCATACTAGGGGAATAAGAGGCATTCCAGTTTGAGTTTCAGGCTGAGACTCAGTCAGAGCCTGATGTGGAGGTGCACTAGTGAGTGTTTTATCTATATTATTGTCTACTTCATTTTTAAAATTAAAGTCTAGTATATTAATATCATTAAAAAATCAGTTTCATCTATATGAGTGAAATCATTGAGACTAGGAATATGATTAGTAGAAGATGCACACTTACCCACGCATCACACGATCCGACCCTGCTCGCGATCGTGCCCTACCAGGCACCCTTTCAGGTATACATCAGAGAATAGCAGCGGAACATACACAACTCATAAAAAAAATACTTAGACAATAGACATCAACAGGCTAGCCGATAAGGCCACCTTCCGTAACATATACATAATACAAAATTTAAAACAGTATACCTCTGTTCTTACAACCCAATCCACAAATGTGACTACTGCACTTAAGAATAACAATGGCGTATGACAGACTCGCCATACCACGAATGTACAACAACCGACAATATCGTGGATAAACCCCAAGTAGCGAGCTTCTCAACGGGTGAACAGTGATCCTAAGAGTGAGGATCAAGAACCTATATACTCTACTGCAGATGTAACGCACCTCAAGGAGGTCGATAACATGTACCAAATATGTGAAACTGAAAGTACTGTAGTGAAATCATAAGTCTTAAAATAAAGCTGGAGATATGTATGATAACTCAAATAAACAGTACACCGTGCCTTACTAACAATGAGAGTAAACAAGAGTATACTTTACTGTATAAAAATAGGAGGCTCATGATCAAAGTAGGGCCACACACCCGTAGTATCATTAAACAATCCTACTCCTGGGATATTTCACTCGCATAGGTCCTGTGGACCCGTAATGAGGTCATCCGCCTCGCATGAGACTATTTCACCCGCATAGGTCCTGTGGACTCGCAATGAGGTCATTCGCCTCGCATGAGACTATTTCACCCGCATAAGACTATTTCACCCGCATGGGCCCGGTGGGCCCCGCAATGAGTACAAACGCCGCACTCGCATCATGGGTAGCAAATCCACGGAATAAGTAGTAACCCGGGGGTTTACCCCACAAGAATAACATAACGTAGCACAACCGGCTATCATACATAACATAAGCACTACCGGCTTATCATACATAACATAAACACTACCGACTTATCATACATAACATAAGCACCACCGGCTTATCATAATTATCATAAGCAAGTTAAGAAATCCCCTAACTTCTTATTAGCCTTGTTCATATACACTCTCATTTTAGTTTACTTAAGGAACTAACATGTCATTATAAAATTCGGGAAATTAACCAAAGTACTACGTACTTCTATTCTTTTAAAAATGACTCTTTTCATATAAACTTCCAAGATACTAATAACCGTAGTATCAAGTCCTGTCTACCTTTCAAGACAAGTCACAATACCTTTTTGAAATACATTTAGGCTTCTAAATCAAGTGACTTCTTCCCTTTAAAACCTTAAGCAATTGATGCCTTTAAATCAATTTGTCTTTCATTATTTCAAGTCATTTATCATTACTTACATTACTTAGAGTAAACCACTCTTTTATCTTTCCATAAAATTATTATAACCAACTTCCCATAAAGCCGTTATACTAACTTTATGCGTTAGACACCTCCATTCTTCTTTATAACCAAGAGACTTATACTTTTAAAATACTTCAAGTCTCTTAACTTTAGTACTCAAGTTTCTTAACTTTAGAATAGCTCAAGGAATCAATACTTTCCAAATCAAGTATTCTATACATTTTCAAGTCAAGAAATCCTTGTTTACCTTATTAGGATAAACCATTCTTTTACTTTCCATAAAGTTATTAACCAACTTTATGCTTTTGAAACCAAGGCATTTCTATCCTTTAAAAACAAGTGAGTTAATCCTCTAACTAAACCAACTTGGAAAAACAAGTCAAGGATATCAAAAGAACTATATCCATTCAAATTTCGTACGTATACCATACTATACGTTTACAACTACTCATGCTTAAGAGATAAGAAAGTTCCACATACCTCTTAGGTTCAATCCTCTTGCTAAGTCCAATATGTCATACGTAGTATGTCAACCTATAATGACCATAATACGTTTATTAACTTCTAGGTTCAAACGTAGAATATTCTAAGTGCAAAGTCACTAAATTCTACGGAAAATCGGACAACACTTCCTTTGTTTCTACATACTTTTCCACCTTTTTCAAGGTCCGAAATCACAATCCAAATGCCACATTTAAGGTTTCAACAGTTCAGCAATTCAAATGGGATTACACGCCTAACCGGACGTGTAAAATTCTGCCCCACAATTAACATGAAACTATCCAACAACTTAAGTCTTTCTCGGCTACAAACAATGTCGCAATAATATCAATTTCCTTTCAATTCTTTTTTTCAAACTAAGTTGTTATTCTTAACATGTTATATACATACCAACAATTACAACTATAAATCCTTTCTTCCTTATCATGCGATGATAATCACTACCGACCAAATTGTATTTCAACATTAATGGCTAACTTGTCCATTTTCGGTTTTTAACATGTATATCATGATCCAAATCTTTTCAAACCTCAATCTATATACCACATGCTCATTTCTTAACTACTATTACAGGTAATCTTCAATCATAAAAAGAAGGTGAAGATCTTACATCAATAAGCCCTCTTTTCGAAATTCGTCTTCACGTTAGAATCACCTATACGAACCCCCTACAAGTTTGTCAACATATATCCTTCTTGTCGCCTTTCCAAAATCTCATCACACAAGACTTAGGGTTTTTAAATTTTGAGAGAGAAGGGAAGAGCAATTTCTTGAAATGAAATCTTGCAAATGGTCAAGTATTGCAAGGCTTTGGCCATAATATAAGGTCTGGCTTGCTTTACAAGTTGGGAGGAACACTTGTCGCCCTCCCATAGGCCCTTTACCAAAATATCTTCTGATTTTTTCCTAATTTTCGCTAAAAATCTCGCCTCGGCCATGTTCAGCCTGCGCGCGGCTGCAACTCGTAAAGGTTCAGTGTCTTACTGCGCGTACGTGACGCCGACCGAACATTTTTTCTACTCTTCTGCCAGCTGATCTTGCAACGTCCATAACTTCCTACTCTGATGCCTAATAGACGAGTGGTTTGTTGTGTTGGAAACTAGGCTCAACGAACTTCATATTAGGCTTTTAAAACACTTAAAAACTCTTAACATACTGGGACGTATAGCACTCCAAAGTTGACTAAAATTTTGTCTACCACTATTCTGTCAACTTTATTATTCCAAATTCAAATCTTATTTCCTTTCGTAAGTTCTTAAATACATGACCTGAAATTTCGGGGTGTAACATTCTTCTCCCCTTAGAAACATTCGTCCCCGAATGTTCTTTCGGAGTCCCATCTAAACGGATATTGTCATACTCCCCTGACTACACCCAACATAATTACACTTGCCACACCTGACCACATAACAATACTTATGCTAAAACGTCAACCCGAATTTTTAGTGTCGACGTCGGTTATCTGCATAAAGTTTTTATCGACCCTGAGCTCGCTAATAGTCTTTCCTGGATATGCTCCGCCTTATCCACAGCCCGCTGAATCAAGTCTGGGCTAACTATCTGACCCTCGCCTACGTTGAACCAACCAATCGACGATTCTACACTTTCTTCATACAAAGCCTCATACAGGGCCATCTGGGTACTGGAAGGGTAGCTTTGTTATACGCAACTCAACAAGAGGTAAATAATCCTTCCGGCTAACTCTGAAATCAATAACACCGGCCCGTAACCTATCCTAAAGTGCCTGGATAGTATGCTCTGCCTGTCCGTCGGTCTGAGGGTGAAATGATACACTGAGACTCACCGGTGTCCCTAATACCTTCTGGAAAACCCCGAGAAGCCAGCCGTAAACTGAGCTCGTTTGTCTGACATCATAATTGTAGGAACCCCATGCAGTCTCAAAACCTCCCTGCTGTATAAGCTAGTATAATCCTCAACCGAGTAAGTGGTCCTGACCGGAAGAACCTGGGCTGATTTCGTCAGCCTGTTTACCAAAACCCATAAGGAGTCGCACTTCCTCTGAGTACGATGCAACCCTGTAACAAGATCCATATTAATCACCTCCCCTTTCTAAGTCGGGATCTCAATCGCCTGTAATAGCCCATTGGGCTTCTGGTGCTCAACCTTGGCCTGCTACTAATTTGGACACTGATCGGTGTATTTTATATACACTTTTTGAGTCGTTTTTAGTTAGTCTTTTGTCCCTTTTTGTACAAATAAGTGTCGTATTAGGATATATTTTCTTTCTTTGAGTCAAGTTGGTTAAAATGGCCCAATGGCGGAAAAGGAGCTAAAAGAAGGCAAAAGTGGAGGTTCCAGAGCTTAAAAGACGAGAAAGTGGCGAACGAGGCGTAAACACGACCAGCGCGCCATCGCAGAGCAGTCGGGCGCGACGCCCAATATCCAAAAGGCCGCAGTTGCAGCGCACGCGCCTGCATGCCAGAGAGCGTGGCCGCGACGCCAAATCATCCGGTAAGCGCAGACTTCGGCCGCGGCGCCGATAGAAGGGCCGCGGCGCCGACGCGGGAAAATCAGGTTTAATGACGATTTTCTGGGCCAGGCCTGAAGGGAAAAGTTAGAGGCGGTTTTGAGCCTATAAAAGGAGAACCCTAGACAGTTTTTAAGGGTTTCCTTTCTTGCACAACACAAGGATTCTTGGATTGAAGATTGGAGACCATAATTTAGTAACTTTCTTTTCTTTTCTTTATTTCAGTTTTTATGATGAACATTGAATTAGTTCTTGTCATGTCAATGGCTAGGAACTAATTCCATTATAGGGCTTTCCATGTTAAATCACTAGAAACTTATGTTATGAATTGATGCATGGTTATGGTTATTCTTCTTCTTGTTCAGATTTATCCAATAATTGCTTTGAATGCTTGGTAATTAATTGATCACTAATTATCATTATTTATATGATTTCTAATCAAACTTCGAAAGGAGGAGGTTGTGAATATGCTGTAAGTTGGGTAGACATATTTTGGATTGGGGATGAAAATATCTCAATTACTTGTGTAGCGTTAACGAGAGGTCTAAACACCTAATTGTACGCATGACGCGTGACGGTTAACTAGGTTTTTGGTCTTAATCCTCCTATAGAGTCATCCTTATCACCGAAAGGTAGAAAAGAACAATACTGGGGTTGAGTGTTTATATAGCCTTAACGGGAGTATAAAACGATTTAGTAAACCTGCTAGCTCCAAAAGAAGAAGAACCATAATTCATTGCATTAATAAGTAACATAAGCGGATAGTTGAGGAGACGTGGAAGCCCTATTCCCATCACTACTGAAGTAAACACATTAGTTAAATTAGTATTTATAATCGTATTAGGATAGATTTTCTTTCTTTTGAGTCAAGTTGGTTAAAATGGCCCAATGTCGGAAAAGGAGCTAAAAGAAGGCAAAAGTGGAGGTTCCAGAGCTTAAAAGACGAGAAAGTGGCGAACGAGGCAGAAACACGGACCAGCGCGCGCGCTTATCGCAGATGAGTCCGAGGACGCGACGCCAATATCCGTAGGCGCGCAGAGTTGCAGCGCGCGCCTGCATGCAGAAGCGTGGCCGCGCGCCAAATCATCCGGTATCGCAGACTTCCCGCGCGCCGCGATAGCAGCTGGCGCCACGCACGGAAAATCAGGTTTAATGACGATTTTCTGGGCCAGGCCTGAAGGGAAAAGTTAGAGGCGATTTTGAGCCTATAAAAGGAGAACCCTAGGCAATTTTTAAGGGTTCCCTTTCTTGCACAACACAAGGATTCTTGGATTGAAGATTGGAGACCATAATTTAGTAACTTTCTTTTCTTTTCTTTTCTTTATTTCAGTTTTTATGATGAACATTGAATTAGTTCTTGTCATGTCAATGGCTAGGAACTAATTCCATTATAGGGATTTCCATGTTAAATCACTAGAAACTTATGTTATGAATTGATGCATGGTTATGGTTATTCTTTTTCTTGTTGAGATTTATCCAATAATTGCTTTGAATGCTTGGTAATTAATTGATCACTAATTATCATTATTTATATGATTTCTAATCAAACTTCGAAAGGAGGAGGTTGTGAATATGCTGTAAGTTGGGTAGACATATTTTGGATTGGGGATGAAAATACCTCAATTACTTGTGTAGCGTTAACGAGAGGTCTAAACACCTAATTTTACGCATGACGCGTGACGGTTAACTAGGTTTTTGGTCTTAATCCTCCTATAGAGTCATCCTTATCACCGAAAGGTAGAAATGAGCAATACTGGGGTTGAGTGTTTATATAGCCTTAACGGGAGTATTAAACGATTTAGTAAACCTGCTAGCTCCAAAAGAAGAAGAACCATAATTCATTGCATTAATAAGTAACATAAGCGGATAGTTGAGGAGACGTGGAAGCCCTATTCCCATCACTACTGAAGTAAACACATTAGTTAAATTAGTATTTATAATTGTTAGTTATAAACAACAAAATCAAATATCGGTTACCAAATAGATACCAAAAGATAGATAATTGGTACTTGAACACTAATCCTTGTGGACGATATTCGGTCTTACCTAGACTATATTACTTGTCACGATAACGTGCACTTGCGTTAAAATGTGTGCATCTTTTCGCGCATCAAGTTTTTGGCGCCGTTGCCGGGGATTAGGCATAGTTCAATATCAATTTTATCTATTTTTAATTTCTAATTTGGTTTTTAATTTTTATTTTATTTTTACGTTTTTTTATTATTTCGGTAAAAATCGTGCCGTGATCATTGTCTGCTTTTTGATCTGCTTGAAATCGGTTTATGCGAAGGAGAAGAGAGCGTACACTCTTGTTCCCTTCAATCCGAGATTGAGAAAACTCAGAACCGAGCAGAAAGAACAATGGATTGCGGCCTTTAGTTGAGATGGGCGGTGTCCGAACAACAATATGATGAGAAGGGTTAGGTGAAAATCAACCTAACCTGTGAATGCCTCACGAGTAGTACATGTGGATGTCGAGGAAAAAGTTCAAGCCCAGGCAGAAAGAAGCTTGGGAGACTACGTGCTGCCAAGGGTGAACGGAGCACATACATGTATTAGGCTCCCTGCAATAGGAGCAAATAACTTTGAGATCAAACCGGCGATTCTGAGCATGGTGCAGAACACAATGCAATTTGGAGGACTGCCATCAGAGGATCCACATATGCACATAACTAATTTTTTGGAGCTATGTGCAACTTTCAGATATAACGCGTTACTGATGATGCCGTCAGATTAAGGCTCTTTCCCTTCTCACTCAGGGATAGAGCAAAAGTATGGTTGAATTCCCTGCCAGCTGATTCGATTTTTACATGCAAGAGCTGGCACAGATTTTTTTTTCCAAATTCTTTCCCCCGTGCAAAGCAGCGAAATTGAGAGGGGAGCTGAATAACTTCTACCAAGCAGATGAAGAGTCATTGTACGAAGCGTGGGAAAGGTTCAAAGATTTGCAGAGAAAATGCCCACACCATTGCATTGAGTTGTGAAACTTGGTCCACATCTTATATAACGGGCTGAGCGGAACAACTAGAACCATTATAGATGCAGCAGCAGGTGGGACATTCATGAGGAAAACAGCCCACAAAGCTCACGAATTATTAGAAGATATGGCCACCAACAACCATGTCACAGAAGATAGACCAATGAGTGGGAGGAGAACAGTGGGAGTCCACGAAATAGATGTCATTGCTGCCTTGAATGCCCAAGTTGCCTTGTTGACGAAACAGTTGCAGCAACATACAATATCAGTGAATGCAGTGCAGATGCCAAAGAGCTGTGAAATCTGTGGAGGCCCACATACATTCGATAGGTGTCCTTCAGCTGATCCTAATAATGTGTCAATCGAGCAGGCAGAGTGTCAGGCCGTGGGTAATTATCAGAGGCCACAGAACAACCCATATTCCAACACATATAATCCAGGGTGGAGGAATCACCCAAATTTCTCATGGAGAGGAGACCAGGGGCAACAGAATCAATATAGGGGCCAGTACCAAAACCAGCAGAACCAAAATCAGCAGCCCTTTACTCAGGCCTCACCTTCCCAATAATTTAATACACCCGCCCACCCGAAAAGCGGATGAGTGAGAGCACTTTTGGCACTCACCAACGCCTGCACTCGCTCGGATGAAGCTAGATCCTCGTTCAGGAACTTTGAAACACAAGTGGGTCAGCTAGCAAAACAAGCAAACAGCAGGCCACAGGGTACACTGCTAAGAAACACAGAGGTGAATCCGAGGGAGCAATGCCAGGCAGTACAATTGAGAAGTGGCAAGCAATGAGCAAGCCACCTCACCAAGAGTTGAGCAAAGGGCAGAGATAGAAAAAAAGAAGGTGGTTGAATCTCGCCCAGTAGTAGAGAAAACTCTAGAGAAGGAGTATACAGAGAAGATCCCATTCCCACAGAGATTGCAGCGAAGGCAGTTGATAAACAATTCTCTAAATTTTTGGAGACATTGTAAAGTCGCATATCAACATACCTTTTATAGAAGCGTTGGAGCAGATGCCTCCTATTTCAAATTCATGAAGGAGATCTTGGGAAGAAGAAGAAGCGGCAGATGCGAGATGGTAGCACTAACGGAGGAGTGCGGTGCTATCTTCTGAAGAAGTTGCCCCTAAACTAAAAGACCCGGGAGCTTTACACTACCTGCACGGTTGCAGGTGACATGCAGCGGGCTCAGGCGATTTAGGGCAAGTATAAACCGATGCCTTTATCGGTATTTAAGCGGTTGAGTTGGTGAGGCCAAACCAACCACGGTGAGCCCGCGGTGCCGATAGATGATGGTTCACCAAGAGGAAGATTGAGGACGTGATTGTTAAAGTAGGAAAATTATTTTTTTCCTGCGGACTTCCTCATTCTTGACATGGAAGAGGATGCAGAAATCCCTATCATATTGGGAGACCATTCCCGCGGCGGAGAGCATTGATCGATGTAGAAAGAGAAGAGCTGACATTGAGGGTGAAGAAGGAAGAAATGGTGTTTAAAGTATTTAAACACATCATTGAGCCACCAACCATGAGCAAGTGCTTTGCAATCAGCACCATCAAACCCCCCTGTGAGCCAATACAAGTCCAACCAAAGAAGATGAGCCTACAAAAGCAGGTATGTGACGCCGAACCTCCACAAAAGCGGTATGTGTTCTGAACCTTCCTTGAAGATAATTCTAAGAAGAGAAGAAGAAACCGAAAACGAAAAATGTGGAGAAAATGGCTTGGTTGTGGGGTTAATCTACCCCACACTTATTGAGTTAAGGAACTTGCGTCCGGCTAAAAGACGTTAAAGACAACGCTACTTGGGAGGCAACCCAAGGTATTTTGATTTATTTTACGTTAATATAGTAGTTTTTATTAAGAACAGTCTCACGGAGGTAGTGTTTGTGTTGTGATTGTAGTATAGGCCAATAAATTGAAGGGCGAAAAAAATCAAGAAGCAGGATTTCAGAAAACGGTAGGCCATGCGCCAGGAGAAGGGCCGCGGTGCCAAAAGAGCAGAAAGGTGCTGAATATTAAGCGCCGCGGCGCCCAGGAGCAGGGCCGTGGCGCCAAAAACCCAGAAAAATTGTCAATTCCAGGCGCCGCGCTACCAGTAGGCCGCAACGCAGAATTCTGAAGTAGTCAGAACATCAGCCGCACAATGGAAATCCAGAAAGTAATAAAACGCCCAAAAATCCGATTTTCCCCAAATTCAAACCAAAACCTAACCTTTCTTCTCCACAAAACCCACGAAAATTCAACCCTCACCCACAAATCTTCCATAAAATCAAACCCAACCACAACCAAAAACTCCTAAAGTCCCTAAACCCTTAACCATTTCAACCAACAAAACCTCATCAAAGTGCCTCAAATCACCATTAGAAGCAAGAAAACCTTGAAGAACACCGTCAAAAAGGTAATCTTCATCATTTCTTGAACGCTTTCAGTAGTCAAAAGAGGTAGTAGTTTGGAGAAGTTTTGCATTGTTGAAGTAGTTGGGGTGATGAAAAATTGGTTGTGAAGTTTAGAGGAGGAGTATACAAGGAGGGTATGGGTATTGTGTAGTACATGAGTTGGAGTTTGGGGGTGTTAGTGTTGGAGCTGCTAGTGTTGTGTGATTGTGTTGGAAAACATTTGTGATACTAAGTTTGTAAGCTGCAAAAAGTGATTTAACCATGTCTTCCAGAAAGAGAAGAGCCTCCACATCCACCTCAGCCCCGCAATACGATGATACTAGGTTCGTTAGCCACCAAGCTTATACAAGATACAAAAAGCTTAGTACTAGGCCTTTAATACCTGAAAGGGGAATGGACTACCAGAGGGATTCGTTTGGGGAGGAGGATGTCTATGAGCCCATTCGGGCAATGATTGAGATGATGGGGTGGAAGATATTTGTAAACCCGGACAAGATAGCACCAATGAACACAACGATGGTGCGTGAATTCTATGCTAACTTTCCGGAGAGGGTGGACAATAAATGCTTTGTGAGGGGAAGATATATGCCTGTGACGGCAGAAATGATAAATATGTCTCTAAAAACAGCAGATGTTGAAGGAGGAGATGGTGATTGGAGTTACTTTAGAACATGGTCTAGAAGCACCTCCAACATCGATCGAATGTCACAGCATGAAGCTACCACAGGCTGCATTTGATATTGCCAGAAATGGGGCAAGAGGATCGGCAGTGTCGATTAAACAAAGCGACGAGGGTTGATCAGATTTCGTCGATGCCGTCTGATCCCATCAACGCACTTCACCAGAGTGCCAGAAGATAGGATTAAATTGATATATGGAATCATGACGGGGAAGACGATTGATGTGGGGAAAGAGATAGTGCAGAACATTGAAGAAATCAGCAGGTTGGTAACAACAGGTGGATTGGGACATGACTCACTTATCACTAATTTATGCCACATGAATGGGGTCCCAGTCCTACCCACTGACACTAATAAGAGAAACCAACTGCCTGTGTCTTATGGGATAGTGCACTTCTTCCCAGACCCAAGCCCCCCAGCAGCAAGAAGAAGAGCACCAACACCAGCAGCAGCAGCAGCAGAGGCCGTAATGAACGAAGATGAGCCTGAAATAGAGGCTCAATATGCGGCGAGAGCGACCACCAACCACGTAATCGTAACCTTCTGCCCATGATGGAGCAGTTACTCCAGAATCAGATGAGGAAGATGTAGAGTTTGGACACGGTGATACAAGGACAACAAGAAACGAGGCAACAAATTAACGAGATGAGTTCCTTGTTCAACCAGTGGTCAATGCACTATCCAATTCCACCGCCACCACCACCATTTTAACCAAGTCTGTAAGTGTCTTGTTTTCTTTTATTGTCTTTGAGTCTTACACACATTGAGGACAATGTGTGATTTAAGTCATGGGGGTGTTTTATTTGTGTCTTATTGTTATAAGTATGTAAGTTTTTTTGTTGTTTTTTGTATTTTTGAGTCATAATTTCTTTTGAGTCATAATTGTCTGTCAAAAGATCATGTATGCTGTAATTACTAGAAACACATAGTGAAGTAAGGTGGAATAATGTAACGGAATTAAAAGCAACTATCTAAACACTTAGGTTTGATATGCCAAAAACTCACAAAATCTGTCTATTTGGAGTTTCTTGCTTGAATTGTGCATGCTAAATGATTTAAACCTATGTGTTATGATTGCTTGCTATTTGAGGCGAAATAGTTAGGATATGCATGTTAGGGAGATGACTCAGGCGTTTCTTTGATAGCCAATTCTTACCACTCTTTTCTATCCCTGACATTAAAAGTATCTCTAGTCAGCCCCATTGAGCCTAAAAATTGAACCTTTTATTTGACACCCTATATTCCCATACTTGTGCCATAAGTAAACATGTGAAATAGTTGGAATAAATTGTGTTAAAAAAAGAGACAAAAAGAGTGAACAAAAGTGATGCACCCCAATAAAAAAAGTAATGAGAAATAGGCAAAAGCCTAAGTTTGGGGGTGCTTGTTATTATAATACACTTCACTCTTCCAAAACAAAAGAGGGGAAAGATAGATTTGAATTGAAGAAAAGAATCAAAAGAAAAGGGAAACACTGAAAAGCTAAAAGAGCTTATGGTACACAAAAATGAGCCTAAATGCCTATTTTTATCTACCCGTGCCTAAGCCTACATTACAACCCTTAAAAGTCCTGAAGATCTCTTAGATGCATAGCCATGATTAGTGGAGAATAACAAGTAAACATGCCATAGAAATTTTGAAATTAACATGCATGATTCAGTATTTGACTTCCATTAAGCATGATAAAAATGAGTTTGCGAAATATCTAGCTTAATGTGTTTAGAATGCTAAAATTTCATGCTATATGTTCCTGCATATTATTTTGCCAACCTTCATGTTTTTCTAAGTAACGCCAATGCAGCAAAAGTGATCAATGTCATTAAGTCTGTTTATTTTCTTTTTTTCTTGAGTCTTTATTTCTTTCTTTTTATCTTTGCTCGAGGGCGAGCAAAGGTTAAGTTTGGGGGTATTTGATCGGTGTATTTTATATACACTTTTTGAGTCGTTTTTAGTTAGTCTTTTGTCCCTTTTTGTACAAATAAGTGTCGTATTAGGATATATTTTCTTTCTTTTGAGTCAAGTTGGTTAAAATGGCTCAATGGCGGAAAAGGAGCTAAAAGAAGGCAAAAGTGGAGGTTCCAGAGCTTAAAAGACGAGAAAGTGGCGAACGAGGCAGAAACACGGACCAGCGCCGCGGCGCCTACTGCAGACAGTCCGTGGCGCGCGCCAATATCCGTGGCGCGCAGTTGCAGCCGCGGCGCCTGCAGCAGAGAGAGCGAGGCCGCGACGCCAAATCATCCGAAGTATCGCAGACTTCCGGCCATGGCCGACGCGGAAAATCGAGTTTAATGACGATTTTACGCCAGCCCGAAGGAAAAGTTCGAGGCGGTTTTGAGCCTATAAAAGGAGAACAGTAGGCAGTTTGTAAGGGTTCCCTTTCTTGCACAACACAAGGATTCTTGGATTGACGATTGGAGACCATAATTTAGTAACTTTCTTTTCTTTTCTTTTCTTTATTTGCTTTTTATGATGAACATTGAATTAGTTCTTGTCATGTCAATGGCTAGGAACTAATTCCATTATAGGGCTTTCCATGTTAAATCACTAGAAACTTATGTTATGAATTGATGCATGGTTATGGTTATTCTTCTTCTTGTTGAGATTTATCCAATAATTGCTTTGAATGCTTGGTAATTAATTGATCACTAATTATCATTATTTATATGATTTCTAATCAAACTTCGAAAGAAGGAGGTTGTGAATATGCTGTAAGTTGGGTAGACATATTTTGGATTGGGGATGAAAATACCTCAATTACTTGTGTAGCGTTAACGAGAGGTCTAAACACCTAATTTTACGCATGACGCGTGACGGTTAACTAGGTTTTTGGTCTTAATCCTCCTATAGAGTCATCCTTATCACCGAAAGGTAGAAAGGAGCAATACTGGGGTTGAGTGTTTATATAGCCTTAACAGGAGTATAAAACGATTT
This sequence comes from Przewalskia tangutica, assembly GCA_029844215.1. Lineage (NCBI taxonomy): Eukaryota > Viridiplantae > Streptophyta > Magnoliopsida > Solanales > Solanaceae > Przewalskia > Przewalskia tangutica. Next base: position 42,281,269 of record CM056722.1, on the reverse strand, counting down.
AGTAAACCTGCTAGCTCCAAAAGAAGAAGAACCATAATTCATTGCATTAATAAGTAACATAAGCGGATAGTTGAGGAGACGTGGAAGCCCTATTCCCATCACTACTGAAGTAAACACATTAGTTAAATTAGTATTTATAATTGTTAGTTATAAACAACAAAATCAAATATCAGTTACCAAATAGATACCAAAAGATAGATAATTGGTACTTGAACACTAATCCTTGTGGACGATATTCGGTCTTACCTAGACTATATTACTTGTCACGATAACGTGCACTTGCGTTAAAGTGTGTGCATCTTTTCGCGCATCAGACACTAAGCAACAAACTCTGCTACGTCCCTCTTCAAGCCATCTTACCAATACATACATCTGAGGTCATGATACATCTTAGTCGACCCAGAACAAAATAAAGCAAGAAATCACGCGTGCCTCCCTAAAAGCACGACAAGTCCCGCAAAGATCGGGCACACACAATCTTTCCTCATATCACAACACCCTATCCGATGCTACCCATACAGGCCCTCCTCCTCTTGGAGAGCCGTATCTCCAAATTCGCCCTAGAACTGGATCCTTATACTGTCGCCTCTTCACCTCCTCAACGAGGGAAAACTCGGCAACCTCTCGAACCTGAGCTTCTCCATCGTGTTCCCGTAGCTGCCAAGAAAATATATGTTGCTACCTTATCGCATTGCATCCACACACAACCCAGCCAAACACTCAAAGTGTTACCGTAACAACCTAACCCTCTAGTCCTTCAGGCCTCAGGAGGGGTTAGAACTGTAGTCGTAGTCAGCTTACTTCCAAATAACTGGAAGCCCTTCTCATACTTGCAAAATGTTCGGGCATCATTAATCTCAATTTTTAGTTCCTGTTTCCCTTTCTCTGTTGTAACCAAACTTGGTCACTATACTTAGATTTGATTCCTTTGCTTGCAGCATGGCTAAGACTTCCTGTCAATCATAATTTAGGGGGAGACTTCCTTGATCCCGTCAAGTAATAATCCCATTATTTTCTTTCAGCTCATAGAGCTTATAGTCAGGTGTTCAACCTCAATTCATGGTATTACATAATTCAATGGTTTGCCAAGATTTCTTATCGTTCGAGTGTCTACTCGTCTTACCTTGATATTTCATTCCAAGTTGTCCTGGGGTCCCTTACCCCCCCCGTATTTTCCTACTACCTTTCTCGTTAGTACATATCTTGCCACCTTTCCTCGAGGTGTTCTTACTGCCCATCATTCACTAATGGTCTTTACACTAGTCTGGGGTAATCATATCTGGTGCAACATACATAACCGTAGTTGTATTCTCTTTTATCATTCTGGTCATAACCCTTCCTTATGCTTACTATTAGCCAAAAGTATTTCTATCTTGATTCATGATCGCATGATTTCATGCGTATCTACAGTATTTATATCCTTACGACACTTTTTCAACCATTTCCTAGTGTCGTCTTTAATTAGCCCAACCCAAAACCTTTTTCCAAGGTTATTGTAACCTATTGCATAACGAGGCCGGGGACTTTACCAGTCCTATATCCATCGCCTAATAACATGGGTACACATAACTCCATAATACGTAAAACTATCCTTTTACGTGGGGGAGAAGACTTATCTCCCTTTAATAATCTTTCCTTGAAGTTACAACCCTAATCATAGGGTCCTCTTGCGGTCCTGTAAATATCTATTCATCAAGCACCGCCTTAAAATCGTGTAGATTTTCAAACCTACCAAAGATGTTTTCAGTTTTTTTTCCCGCAGGCAGCACTCGTACTTATATTATTCTTGCCTTGCGCATTTTCCTGAAATCATTCGGGAAGTCGTGGCCCTGACCGCCATACTAGACAACTCCAAGCACCTCCAAGGGAACTTAACATAAAATCCTTCAAATTCAAGTATTACTTACTTTCTGTATCAATTTACCTCAAATGAACAAGTCACACAGACTTATTAAAATCAACGATGTCAAAGAAGGAAGGATAATTCACTGGTTACAACCACTTCCCTTCCTTTCCACTCGATAACCGGCTTACCGGAAAACTGGAACCGAACCAATCTCTCTCTATAGTCAACGTTGGCATAACAAGAGGCCAACTAGCCCGTACTCATAATGACCTCAAAGTCTGTCATATCAGCTCTACTAGGTTTGCTAGGGTCCGACGACTGTATCGTCACCGGGCAATTATTATATACCCGCTCAGCCACCACCCATCACTCTCAGGTGTAGTTACCTCGAAAGGTTCTCATGGATTTAGGCTCTATTCCTGTACACTTGGTTGCCTTTCTTTCATCGGTCGCATTACTCTTCGTATTTCCAACTTATGCTAACAAACGACATAACCCCATATCGTTATGGCCTCCAATCTTTGGAGTTACAATATCGAACAAAATAAGGTCATTTCCGGCTCTCACGACCTGGTTCCGAGGGAATGCGTCCACGAACCCGTAAAATAACTTAACTAGACTTGGGTCTGGCGTCCTTGTGACCCTGTCACATAGCGGAACTACTAATTGACCCCACTCCAATTCAGACTATGGGGTGACTCGCACAGGTCCTCAACCCACCCACCGCTGCATTTAACTCTTACCCTTAGTCCGATTAAATCTTATCGAAGGCCTTACATACCTAAGGTCTCGGCGGTTATCAATATTCTTAGGCTCACACTTTCCATGCTCCAAGCCTACCTTATCACCTCCCAGAACCGGTAAAATAACTTTTCATAACCCATAATCGTGTTGTCTTAATCATAACGACCATACTTACTCCATACGGATCTCATCCGTACGATTCTCTTAAGTATACTACGTAGCTTAATCTATTAACATAGTCTTCCCTTAAGTCCATTAATCATAACTTCTTAAGGGTTCATTTCCTTCTGACAAATTTCATCATCTCCTAATTTCTCAAATTAGTACGTAAAACCTTGATGAGAATTCATTAAACTGTTTTTTTATACCCTTCCAGTATCTATTTAGTCCTTACCAATTCTTGGCAATCTAAAATCATTCTAGGCAACACGCGTCTGACCCTCATACATAAATCCGTATAGTTGTATGTCATAATACCAACTATACAATAATTATTACCAACCTGGATACGCAATACACATAATCCTTCCCGTTATCACGCTTTCTCATACCGCAATCAACATAACTCGTTAGGGAGGACGACTTAACAACATACCTCTATCGCACGACCTCGAGTAAGAAGAATGGAAACCAATCCTAAATGTCCTGCAGCCTCTCCGATTATAGATGTGGTGAACAACACACCGATAATCAAGACTCTACTAGACACGGCTCAGACACTTTCCGAGGACTAACTCCTTCGATACCACTTTTGTCACGATCGAACCCGGCTCACATCGTGCCCTACTCGCACTCCTTTCAGGTATACATCAGAGAATAGCAGCGGAACATACACAACTCATAAAAAAAATACTTAGACAATAGACATCAACAGGCTAGCCGATAAGGCCACCTTCCGTAACATATACATAATACAAAATTTAAAACAGTACACCTCTGTTCTTACAACCCAATCCACAAATGTGACTACAGACCTCTAAGAATAACAACTGTGGTGGGACAGGGCCCCGTCATACCCCTGAATGTACAACAACCGACAATACCAGGGATAAGCCTCCGAAGTAAAGGAGTTTCTCAACAGCTGAACAATGATCCTAAGAGTGAGGATCAACAACTCAGATACTCTACTGCGCATGAATGCACTTCAAGGAGGTCAGTACAACATGTACCAAATATGTGAAACTGAAAGTACTGTAGTGAAATCATAAAGCTTAAAATAAAGCTGGAGATATGTATGATAACTCAAATAAACAGTACACTGTGCCTTACTAACAATAAGAGTAAACAAGAGTATACTTTACTGCATAAAATAGGAGGCTCATGATCAAAGTAGGGCCACACGCCCGTAGTATCATTAAGCAATCCTACTCCTGGGACTATTTTTCCCGCATAGGTCCTGTGGACCCGCAATGAGGTCATCCGCCTCGCATGGGACTATTTCACCCGCATAGGTCCTGTGGACCCGCAATGAGGTCATCCGCCTCGCATGAGACTATTTCACCCGCATAGGACTATTTCACCCGCATGGGCCCGGTGGGCCCGCAATGAGTACAAACGTCGCACTCGCATCATGGGTAGCAAATCCATGTAATAAGTAGTAACCCGAGGGTTTACCCCACAAGAATAACATAACCTAGAACAACCGACTATCATACATAACATAAGCACTACCGACTTATCATACATAACATAAGCACTATCGGCTTATCATACATAACATAAGCACCACCGGCTTATCATAATTATCTTAAGCAAGTTAAGAAATCCCCTAACTTCTTATTAGCCTTGTTCATATACACTCTCATTTTAGTTTACTTAAGGCACTAACATGTCATTATAAAATCCGGGAAATTAACCTAAAGTACTACGTACTTCTATTCTTTTAAAAATGAATCTTTTCATATAAACTTCCAAGATACTAATAACCGTAGTATCAAGTCCTGTCTACCTTTAAAGACAAGTCACAATACCTTTTTGAAATACATTTAGGCTTCTAAATCAAGTGACTTCTTCCCTTTAAAACCTTAAGCAATTGATGCCTTTAAATCAATTTGCCTTTCATTATTTCAAGTAATTTATCATTACTTAGAGTAAACCACTCTTTTATCTTTCCATAAAATTATTATATCCAACTTCCCATAAAGCCGTTATACTAACTTTATGAGTTAGACACCTCCATTCCTCTTTATAACCAAGAGACTTATACTTTTAAAATACTTCAAGTCTCTTAACTTTAGTACTCAAGTTTCTTAACTTTAGAATAGCTCAAGGAATCAATACTTTCCAAATCAAGTATTCTATACATTTTCAAGTCAAGAAATCATTGTTTACCTTATTAGGATAAACCATTCTTTTTACTTTCCATAAAGTTATTAACCAACTTTATGCTTTTGAAACCAAGGCATTTCTATCCTTTAAAAACAAGTGAGTTAATCCTCTAACTCAACCAACTTGGAAAAACAAGTCAAGGATATCAAATGAACTATATCCATTCAAATTTCGTACGTATACCGTACTATACGTTTACAACTACTCATGCTCAAGAGATAAGAAAGTTCCACATACCTCTTCGGTTCAATCCTCTTGCTAAGTCCAATATGTCGTACGTAGTATGTCAACCTATAATGACCATAATGCGTTTATTAACTTCTAGCTTTAAACGTAGAATATTCTAAGTGCAAAGTTGTCACGACCCAACCCCGGGGCCGCGACTGGTACCCTACCGGGGTACCCTGTCAGGTATATGTCAGAGAATGGCAGCGGAACATACATAACACATAACTTGTAAAAAGGGTAACCATCACCAACCAGCCGATAAGGCTGCCTTCCATAAAACATACTTAACAATGTATAGTAGTACAACTGGTTCTTAGAGCCCAAAACATAAATGTGACCACAGACCTCTAAAGATAACAACTGTGGCGGTACAGGGCCCCGCCATACCCCTGAATGTACAAAATACCTATAGCATCAAGGAACGTCCGTACCAATAAGCAAGCTTCCGGAGGAATGGAGCTTCTGACACCGGAATAGTGATCCTAAGAAAGAGGATCCACACCGCTACTTTACCGCGCAGATGTAACGCAGCCCAGGAAGTGGGTCGACACAACGTACCAAGTATGTAAAACTGGAAAATACTGTAGTAATATCATAAGTCAAAATAAGCTGGAGTCATAGATAAAAATCAATTTCCTTACACTGTGCCTTACTACAATGAGAGTAACAAGTATAAAACTTATAGCATAAAAATAGGAGGCTCACGATCAAAACAGGGTACCTCGCCCGTAGTATCATTAAGCAATCCTACTCCTGGGACTATTTCACCCGCATGGGTCCTGTGGACCCGCATGAGGTCATCCGCCTCGTCATGGGACTATTTCACCCGCATGGGACTATTTCACCCGCATGGATCCTGTGGATCCGCATGAGTACCATCGCCGTACTCGCATGAGACTATTTCACCCGCATGGATCCTGTGGTCCGGATCCGCATGAGTGCAAGCGCCGCACTCGCATCATGGGTAGCAAATCCATGGCATAGATAATAACCCGGGGTTTACCCCGTAATAATACAAATATATAACATAGCTCATCCGGCTATCATGCATAACATAAGCACTACCGGCCTATCATATCACAACATAAGCACTACCGGCCTATCATATCATACATAAGCACTACCGACTTATCGTAACATAAGCAAGTTAAGAAATCCCCTAACTTCTTATTAACATTATTAATATATCCTCTCATTTTAGTATCCTAAGGCACTAACATGTCTTTTAATAGAAAATCCGGGAATTCAACCCAAGTACCATGTACTTCTAACTTTTTAAGAAAAACTCTTTTTATACAAAGATTCCAAGATACTAATCACCATAGTATCAAGTTACAAGTTCTTTTCAAAACAAGTCACATTTCCTTTTAGAAATATAATAGGCTTCTAAATCAAGTGACTTCATTTCCTTTAAAACCTTAGGCAACCAATGCCTAAAACCAATCCACCTTCCATAGTTTGAATCCTTTACCCGCTTGTTTTAATTAGAGTAAACCATTCTTTGTGAACCTTTCAAAAACTAATATAGCCAACTTCCCATAAAGTCATTATATTAGCGTTATTCCTTCAAAATACATTTTCCTAAATCGAGGACTTATACTTTTGAAATGAAACAAGTATCATATACTTTAAAACAAGTGTAGATTATCAACTCAGACGTATACCGTACTACATAGATACAGCTATTCATGCTCAAGAGATAGGAAAGCTCTACATACCTCTTTGGTCAATCCACTTGCTAAGTCCAACTACCGCAAGTAATATGTCAACCTATAATAACCATAGTGCGTTGATTAACCTCTAATTTCAATGTAGAAATTCCAAATTCAAGTTACCAATTCCTAAGGAAAATTGGGCAGCATTTCCTTTGTTTTTACTCACTTTGCCACCTTTTTCAAAGGCCGATTTTTAACACTCAAACGCCTCATTAAGGCCCAACATCCAAACCAACACAAAGGGGTTTACATACCTAATCTTGGGTGTGTAAAATTCTGCCCCATAAGTTATAATAATACACTTAACAATTCTAAAGTAGTTTGTAGGCTACAATAATGCTCATAATATCTCTTTAGCCAAATCCTTCATACCCAACCCACATTTCTTGCATGCAATGACTCTAATAGCATAATTTACTACTACAAGTACTTCCTTCTTAACATGCAACAATAAAAACTAATAATAGAGGAAGAATCATTATCTTAGAGCTTTAGCCAAATTTATCCAACAATTTGCTAGCCTCTATTCCAAGAACACCACCACAACAACCTTCACAAGCTAGCCCCAAGCTTCCTTCTTGCCTTTTACTTTTTCAGATTTTTCCTAAGGCTAGAATACCTCTTGGAGTTTTAGAGAGAAGGAGGAGCTTGAAATAATTTAAGAGAGAAGGAGGAGCTTTTTCTAAGAGAGAGATGAAAGATGACCAAGTCTTTAAGACTTGGTCAATATAATGCATGCAGAAATCAGATGGGGGGGACACTTGTCACCCTCCCAAGGTCTTTTAAAAGAAAAATCTGACTTTTCCTAAGTTTTTCCGCCTGCATCCGCGCCTGCTTCGTTTCGGCATGGCACCGCAACTCGCGACTCGGATCTTTCGCCGCCTTCGCTTCCTGCGCGACATTGAAACTTCAGCGACTCAGTTTTCCGCCGCGGTTCGACTTCCGGCCATGCCCTACAATCACCGCGCCGCGTTCGCTCCCGGCCACAGGCTGAGACTCGACCGAGGTCGGCCAACCACGGTATAACATTCTCCCCCCTTAGAAACATTCGCCCCGAATGTTCCTTCTAGGCTTACTCAAATCACAATATCGGCATAGACTCAAATAAAGACGCTCCACACGGCCACAACACAACTCAAGCATAAATACTAAATTTAAAGACCAACAATTTAGAACGTGGGTTACCTGGAGGTATAGGGAATAAGTGAGGATACTTCTTCATCATGTCATCCTCTGCTTCCCACGTCATTTCCTCCTCGCTCGTTCCGCCATAAGACCTTGACGGAAGCCACGTCCTTCGTCCGAAGTCGCCTAACCTGTCGATCGAGTATCGCTATGGGACTCTCCTCATACGATAACTCCTCTGTTACCTGAACCTCATGAACCGGGTGCACTCTAGATGGATCCCCAATACATTTCCGCAACATGGACACATGGAAAACTGGATGTACCGCCTCCAAATCGGACGACAGATCTAACTCATAGGTAACCCTGCCCACCCTACGGATAATCTGATATGGCCCAATGTACCTTGGGCTAAGCTTCCCCTTCTTTCCAAATCTCATCACGCCCTTCATGGGCGATACCTTTAGAAACACCCAATCATCTATCTCAAATTCCAAGTGTCGACGCCGATGATCTGCATATGACTTCTGCCGACTCTGAGCTGCCAACAACCGCTCCTGGATAAGTTTCACCTTATCCATCGTCTTGAACTAAGTCCGCCCGACTAATCGAACTTCTCCCACTCGAACCAGCCTATCGGTGACTGCACTTCCTCGTATAAGGCCTCATAAGGCGCCATCCGAATCTGGAATGGTAGCCGTTGTTGTAAGCAAACTCCACAAGAGGCAAATGATCCTCCGGCTACTTCGAAATCAATAACACAAGCCCGCAAAGATATCCTCAGTGTATCGGATAGCGCTCGCCCGTCCGTCGAGATGAGGTGAAATGCGATCTTGAGACTCACCTGTGTCCCTAATCCCTTCTGAAAAGACCTCCAGAAGTTAGCCGAGAACTGGGCTCCTATGTCTGATATAATCGACACTGGGACTCCGTGCAGTCTCACAATCTCTCTAATATATAATTGGCGTAGTCCTCACCGGTGAACGTCATTACGTAACGCCGAACCCGGGCCCGCATCGTGCCTTACCGGCACCCTAGTGATACAACATCGAGAAAAACCAGCGGAAAATAAAACATGAATCATGAAACAAGAGATATAATAAATAGACAGCAACCAAAAGTTGCCTTTCGATATACATAAAACCGAATGCTTTAATCTTTTACAACCCCGCCACAGCTTCTGGCTGCACTTAAGATTTACAACGACTATGACGGACAGGGCCCCGCCATACCCCTGAAAGTACAAGAACCTACAACTCAGGGAAAACATACCAAAAGATAAGCCTCCGGAGGAACGGAGCTTCCCAAAACGCTGAATCGAGATCACGAGAGCGAGGATCCACGGCCGATGTACCTCTACCGCGCAGATTTAACGCACTTCAAGGAGGTCGACAACAGTACCAAGTATGTGAAATCACAACATCAGAATGAAATCATAATAGCTTAACAAGCGGGAGACATGTATGATAACCAAAATACAAGACGCAACATAAAATAAATCAAGTCGTGGACTCACGCCTCAAAGTCACCACTCAAATATAACTATGGGTCTCACGCCCATAACATCCATCATGTTCGCATCACGGCCGCGTGCCGAATCGCCTCGGTGTAGACATGTCCACGATGCAACAATAACAAAGTGCCGCGTGGCCACATGCCGGAATCAGACGGTAGACATGCCCATGTAACCTCAATAAGAATATCTTGTCAACCCCGCCGCACGGCCACATGCCGGAATCAGACGGTGTAGACACGCCCATGTTGCAAGAATAACCATATATCGTAATCAATCCGCCCGCACGTGGCCGCGTGCCCGGAATCGTGATCGGTAGACATGTCCATGTGACATCAACACAAGACAAGAATCAAAATGGAAACATACGTGGAATTCTCCATCACCGCCAAAGACGCCCAAGTAAGTTCTCAACAAGTCAACCGCCTCTATCGAGACGCGTAACACGTAAATACCACACGCACAAAGAAAGGCTATCATCACAAGCATAGGCAAGTTTCACAACAACAAGCACAGTGAAGTTTCACAACAACAAGCATAGACAAGTTTCACAACAACTCAAAGTACTTTCATTTTATGCCAAAGTTCGGGTTTTTAACCCCAAAGTACTACATACGTTAAGTTCTTTTAAAAGAGATCCATTACTTCTATAAAAGTCACCCGATACCCGTAGTATTAGAATGACCAACCCACATTCCTTTTCAAAATCAAGTAACAACATTCTTTTCCTAAGTTCCAGTTTGCCTAGTTTCAATTACTCAAGCTTCTCATTTTCAAATGGTTTCACAATTCATAAACTTAATCACTTGATTTATTTTTAGAACAATTGATTAATATATGTCTCACGCGAGAGTAGGTTATTCTTGTTTACAACATTCTTATTACAATGACCATGATCTAGAAAATGTATATCATTTTGTCTCATCTTAGTTTCTATGCAGATGGAGGTTTCTACTGGTTTTAATACAATTCATCATTTTTCAATACCTTTTCCTTTATTAACGCTGCAGTGGTCTGGCGATACCCATTCTGATTTCCGAAATCAGTAAATCATTATCCCTTTAAATAAAACCAAGTACTCATTACTCACGAATGAGGTTTCACACAAACATTCACATTAAAACAAATAAGTTAAGTCTCTTATCTTATAAGATCAAGTCTCTTAACTTCTAACATCAAGAAACCATTTTCTTTACCTCTTAAGACATTATACCTACTCCCAAAAGCTAGTATAACTCTTTTTAAAACCTTTTAAAACCAAGTGTTACTATCCCTTCCAAAACGATTTATAAATCTTTTGAAATACATCAAGTTCTTTATTATAACTAGCCAGTTATAATTCACATCAGTTACCTTTTAAAACCACAAAGTATTTTCTTACCTACCTAAAGCTGTTATAACCAACTTCCCATAAAGCTGTTATAACACTTTATGTTTAAGAACAATCAAACACAGTTAACACATGTACGTCTACCGTACTACATAGTTCACACGTATCATGCTAGAAGAGATAGGAAGAGGTTCACATACCTCGCGACGATTTATCGACAATAAGCAAAATGCTCCAAGTACTACAACCTTGCTAGCCCTTTCCACTCCTCGAGTAGAATACGCTACTCTTAGTACTTTCACCTATAAAGGTCACAAACGTCTATTAACCCCAAAACACAAGTTCTATCTTTCTACGTAAAATTCGCACCTCCCCGCAACAACAGAAATCTCCTCTCTATCGAGGCCGCCACCAAGCCAACCGTGGGTTCACACGCCTAACCTGGACGTGTACCATCCTACTCGAATACTACACAAGTCTACCGCAATACACCCATGTAAATACGATTGGGCTTTATTCTTGAGCTTAAGTCAAAAGACATTGCCATAATACTAAGTTGATTCTATATATAGTATACTTCAACTATATATTCAAACACGTAATTTCCAATTACAATAGAAGGACAGTAGTGTTTACCTCGATAAGCCCAAAATTATCCAAGTATAAAGTCGATCCTGAGCAACGCTTAACTCCTACTCCGAGCGCTCCAAACAACCCTTAGAAGTTCTAACCAACTTCTACTTACAACTTCAACAACGGTGAAGATTTCCTTAGGGTTTCGTTTTTGTGGCTAAAGGAAGTATAATCGTATTTTACGGGCTTTTATGTAGTGTAACCTTGGGAATACTACAAGGTATTTGGGCGAAGGTATTTGGACATTATAACAATATTAGGAGAGTATTTCTATACCACAACAAGGGTATTATACGAAAACAACTAGGCTAGTGGGGTACCCCACGCCAAGGCACCACAAAGGGGAGGGTGGCCTCTCGGCCAAAGCCAAACTTTAAGGGGAGAGGGCTCTGACGAGAGTCAACAAGAGGAGGGAGGGTTTCAAGACTTGGAAGATTTTGATGAATGAAGTCTTCAAAGAGAGTGGGTATTTATAGCAAAACCAAAAGCCAACCAATGGCCAAGATCCTTCCAAGTGTATAGCAAGTGTAAGGCCAAGATCAAGCCAAGTGCACCCTAACCCCTACTCCACAAAACATGGCACAAAACAAGCCACAAACAAGGCACAAAACCATGAACCAATCGCCAAGGCCAAGCTCCTCTTGTTGCCCAATGAGGGTGACAAGTGTCACCTCCCGTTGGTCCAAAAATGTTCCGTCGCTTCTAAAAATCCGCAAAATACTAAATGACATAGCCGGAATTTTTCCAACGTAGTCGTGGGAAACGCTTTCGCCGTAAAACGACTCTATTCGCACTTGTGCCCAAATTTCGAACCAAAGCCAATTCTTAAGGCAAAAATTTAATACGCACGCCTCACGTATATACTGCGGAAATACGGGTATAACATTCGATCGAAGAAAATGGTGATTTCACACCGCTGACAATCACCCAAATGGAAAAATGCTTCCTCCGGTGGTAGGTAGTCCCGTAATAAAATCCATATTTATCACCTCCCACTTCCAAGTCGAATATCAATAGCCGCAATGCCCACCGGCTCGTGCTCAATCGTAACATCGCCGACAATTCGCATCGTGCCACGAACTCCGCAACGCCCCTCTTCGTGCCATCCCACCAATACACGATTCCGAGGTCATGATACATCTTAGTCGACCGGATGAATAGAATAACGAGCACCGTGTGCCTCCCGACCGCCGACGGTCCTCACATAGGGAACACACAACCGCCCTCAAATCTTAGCACCCCATCAGCGCTACTCAAATAGACTTCTCTTCTCGAACAATGCAGATCTCTATCAGACCAAAATCGGATCCTCATACCGCCTCTTCACCTCCTCGACGATAGACTCGACAACCTCTCGAACCCGAATTCCTTCACTAACAGAATCAACCAAACGAACCCCAAGGCTCGCTATGATGTATCTCTGACCATATCCTCTTTTTCTCGTGAACATCAGACGGACTACCCACCGACCGCGCTGGGCATCCGCAACTACATTGACCTTCCTGGTGGTACGTAATATCAACATCGTAATCCTTAAGTAGCTCCAACCACCATCTTCGCCGCAAGTTCGGCCTCCTCCGGTGAAGATGTACCGAGACTCTTGTGGTGCGTGTAAATGTCCACATGAACTCCATATAAATAATGTCTCCGCATCTTCAAGGCATGAATCACCGCACTAACTCCAAGTCATGCGTGGGATAGTTCTTCATGCTTCCTAAGCCGCCGACGCATAAGTTATAACTCGCCGCTGCGGCCGCATCAAAGACGCACTCCAAGCCCGACACTGACGCGCCACAATAAACCACATATCCGTCTAAGCCCTCTCGGAAGAGTAAGAATCGGGCGATGCCAACTTCTCCTTTAGCAACTGAAACTTTCTCACAAGTATCCGTCCATCGAACATAGCCGCTTTCCGAGTCACTTTAGTCAAAGTCTTTGAAATAAGCAAACTTTTCTACAAACCTCGATAATAACCTCGCAAGGCCCAAAGCGCACTCCGCTGGTGTAGTGGTCCGCCAAGTCTCGATCGCTTCAATCTTCGCCAGATCAACCCGAATACCATCGCCCCGATAACATGTCCTAAGAAAGCCACCGACGCCAACTAACTCGTGACTTTGAGAACTTGGCATACAATCGCGGCCTCGGAGGACTCTAATACCGCCCTCAAATGATCCAGATGCCTCGCTCAGGCGCGAATACACCAAGATATCATCAATAAACACTATAACGAACATATCCAAGAATGGCACGAACACCCTATTCATCAAATCCATGAATACGCCGGGCGTTGTCAACCCGAAAGACATGACCTGAACTCATAGTGCCCATACCGGTCCCGAATGCGATCTTTGGGATATCTATCTCTAACTCGCACTGATGATAATCGCATCGCAGTCTATCTTGAAAACACTTTGCACCTCGCAATCGGTCAAACAAATCGCCAATCTCGGGAGGATTGTCACGACCGAACCTCGGCCCGTGATCGTGCCTTACCCCGCACCCAAGTAGACATACATCGAGTAATCACGAATATAAAACAAGACATGAAATAAAAACTTCATTCGAGAAAACTCGCCTTGCGATATATAAATAACAACTAGAACGATTACATCCCTTTACAACTCGCCCACAACGATTACTGCACTTAAGAATGATATGACAACAATGACGGACAGGGCCCCGCCATACCACGAATGTAAGCACCTACAACGACAGGGACTATACCATCGATAAGCCTCCGAGAAACGAGCTTCCCAAACGCCGAATCGTGACCCTATGAGCGAGGATCAACATCGTGTACTCTACCGCGGATGAACGCAGCTCGGGCGAGGTCAAGATAACATGTACCAAGTATGTGAAATCAGAAAGTACTTTAAATGAAATGAAAGTATTTAAAACCATTTGCAAATACAATTAGTTCAATTTGCACATAGTACCATATCACAAACAAGAGCAATAATAGTAAATCGTAATGAGTCTTTCCTAGGCCGCGAATGATCGGGCAAGGCCAATCGCCCAAAGTATCATTACGCATGCCTAACTCGACTCCCGCACCGCATAGTCACACATAGACCCGCATTTAGGTATTCTCGACGGTAGCTAACCCCTGCATTCTCCTCGACTCCGCACCGCATAGTCTCAATAGACCGCATAGTCACATTGCACCGCATAGGCATCCCCGTGACGGATAAAACACCGAATGATCAACCTCGAACTCCCGCAGCTCGCGATAGTCACGCAGACCGCATAGCCGTATAGACGCGCATCGGGTGGCAAGCCCTCGGTATAACAAGTCAAGGGGGTATGTGATATAATAACATAACAACTTATCGTTAAACAACATAAGCACAACAAGGGGAACCCCTTTACACAAACATCACCAGATACTAACACACGTATCATCCTAACATGTTTACTTATCAAACAACAAGAAAGTATTTCAAGGCTATCACAAACCAACACAATCAAGTTATTCACACAAGGTACTTTCTACTTTATGTTAACAATTTCGGGTTTTTATCCCCAAAGTACTTCATATATTAACTCTTTTTAAAAGATCCGATTCTTTCAAAAAGTCACACAATATCCGTAGTATAAAAATAGAGTGACTATCCTTTTAAGTAAACCAAAACACCTCCCTTTGTAAATCAAGTAACAACATTATTTTCCAAACGTTCAAGTTTGCCTAATTCCAAATGCTTAAGTTTCTCATTTTCGAAAGGTTTCATAGTTCATAGTTTTAATCACTTAATTATATAATTCTCCTTTAAAACAATTTGAGATACATATGCCTTATATGTGAGTAGGTTATTCTTGTTCATAATCAATCTTATTTAAGCAGCCATGATCTAGGAAATGTAATATCATTTTGTCTCATCTTAGCTTCTATGCAGATGGAGGTTTCTACTGGTTTTAATAATACTTAATTATTCAATACATTTCCCTTTATTAGCGCTGCAGTGGTTTGTTCGATACTTATTCGATTCAAATCAAGAAACATTATTCCTTTTAAAAACCAAGTACTCATTACTCACGAATGAGGTTTCACACTTTTTAACAAAATTCATATTAATTCAATTAAGTCAAGTTTCTTTATCTTTTAAGATCAAGTCTCTTAACTTCTTAAAATCAATAAACCATTCTTTTTATCTCTCTTAAGCCGTTATACCTAACTTCCCATAAAACTAGTATAACTCTTAAGCTTTCAAACCAAGTATTATTCTTCTTTCAAAAAGGATTCTTAATTCTTTTGAAATACTTCAAGATTCTTATTATTCAGGCTTAAGTCAAAAGACATTGTCGTAAAACTACATTCAGTTAACACACGTACGTCTACCGTACTATATATATATTCTTTTAAAATATCATGCTCAAGAGGATATGAAGAATCACATACCTCGCGACGATTATCGACTATTAGCAAAACGCTCCACGGCTATAACCCGGCTAGCCTTGTCCACCTTTTAAGTAGCACATGCTACTCGCAGAACATTTAACCTATAAAGGTTATACCAGTCTATCAAGGTCTAGACTACTCTGTAGAATATTCTAAGCGGAGGTTCTCTATTCTACGGAAAATCTAGCAAGACTTCCCTACCCGTTAAGCTACACAAGTTCATCAGAATACAAATTCCCATGTAAGTACAGTTCAATCTTCTTCTTTAATATTCTTCCGACGTGATTTCGGTTCAATTCTTTTCTCGTAATATCCTTCTATTACGCTTCAATTCTCTTCTATGAATCTTATATTCATTTCTATACAACTACGATGTAATTTCCAATTACAATAAGGATAGGATTATTTACCTCGGTAAGCCCAAAATTATCCAAGTTTAATGTCGATCCTGAACAACGTTTAGCTCCTACTCCGGGTGCTCCAACCCGCTCCAAACAACCCTTAGAAGTTCTACACACTTCTACTAAGTATTCCAACCAATTATGGAGATTTTTCCATAGGGTTTCATTTAGTGGCTAAAGGAAAGTATAGTAGTATTTTCCGGGCTTTTCGTAAAGAGGGTACTTGGAAATTCTACAAAGGTTTTGGGCTAGAGTATTTTGGCATTAAAACAATACTTGGAGAAGTATTTCTCAACCAAGGGGGGTGGTATTTTACGAGAACAACTAGGCAAGGGGGATACTTCGGCCAAGGCCTCTCAAAGGGGAGGGGACTTGACGAAACTACACTAAGTGGGAGAAGGGGCTCTCCAGAGCTCTCAAGAGGGGAAAGGGATTTCAAGACTTAGAAATCAATTGAGGGATGAAGAAACCTTCTGCCAGGGGAGTATTTATAGGCCAACCAATGGCCAACCAATGGCCAAGATGAAGCCAAGTGCTAGGCAAGTGTAAGGCCAAGATTTGGGCAAGTGTACCTTATCCATCTACCACCAAAATATCCTACCAACCCTTGACCACAAACAAGGCACAAAAATGTGCAAGGAATGCCCTTGGTCGCCCACTTTTGAGGTGACACGCCACCCTCCCGCTGATCCAAAATATTTCATCTCTAAAAATCCGCAAAATTTTTAAATGACATAGCCGAATTTTCCTACACAAGTCTTGCAAAACGTTTCGCCGAAAAACGATTCTTTCTGTACTTGTGAACAACATTTTCGCCATTGCCTACTTTAAGGCTCAAACTTTTCTACGCACGCCCTCACGCATATACTGAAATACGGTATAACAGGATATCTGTTTGATAGTTACCTTGTTCACCGTCAGAATCAATACACATACGCAGCTGGCCCCATCCTTCTTCTTTACAAATAACACCGGCGCCCAAGGAGAAACACTTGGCCTAATAAAGCCTTTCTCCAAAGAAATCTTTCACCGGTCCTTTAATTCCTCAACTCGAGTGCCATCCTGTATGGCGGAATAGATATCGGTCGAGTGTCTGGCGCCAAATCAATGCAAAACTCAATCTCCCTCTCAGGAGGGATACCCGGAAGCTCGTCTGGGAATACGTCTAGAAACTCTCTAACAACCGGAATCGATCAAGGTCCTAGATCTCACCTCGATTGAATACCCGAACCAAATGGTAAATATACCCCTTCCGTATCATCTTCCTAGCCTTGAGGTAAGAAATAAACCTACCCTCGACGATGCAAGATTCTTCCACTCGATAACCGGCCACCAGAAACCTAATCGAACTAACCTCTCTCTCAGTCCACATTGGCATAGCAAGACGCTAGCCAATCCATACCCATAATCACATCAAGTCCGCCATATCCAACTCTATCAAGTCGCCAGAGTCCGACAACCATCTATAGTCACCGGGCAAGCCTTATATACCCGCCGCTACACATCAAGGCACCTACGGCGTAGCCACCTCAAAAGATTCTATGGACTCTGCTCTATCCCTATTCTACCAAAGAATATGAGGAGATATATAGGACAAGGTAGAACCTGGATCTATCAAAGCATATACATCACAGCAAGAAACCAATAATATACCTGCGACGACATCGGGTGAAGCCTCCTGGTCCTGACGACTGGACATAGCATAGATGCGGTTCTGAGGACCGCTGGAACTGGAACCCCTGCCACGACTCGCCGCGCTGGCCTGCGTGAACACCTCGCCTCCGGCACAACAATCAAGATGAAGACCCAACAATCGAATCGGGGTACCGAGCCATAGCATTTTCGCCGCCTGCTCTGACAATCTCTCTTCAAATGGCCCTGCTGCCACAAGAGTAACAAGCTCCTGGAGGAACACGACACCCCCCATAATGGCAATCACCACATCGACCACACCGAGGCATAGGTGGACTCATCTGACCGAACTCGTCCTCCGAAACCCAAGCCTCGAACCTCGCCCCGCTTCCCGAATACTCAGACGCCCCGAAGATGGTGGATGAGCGCCTGACCGGCCGTGGTGCAAATATGGTTCGCCGGGGTTGTCTACCCTAAAACTACCAGAGGACCTGCTGTCCCGCCCTCTTCTCGCGATACCGCCGATCCGCTTACCCTCGCTCTCACACCTGCGCATATGCTTGCAGACGCGGCAATGTCCATGCCCAACAAGAGCTACCCGTGAAACTTCGCCAAGTGATCATCGAGTCTCGTGACATACCGGCACTCGCCCTCCATGTCGCTACCAAAGCGGCACATACCGAGCCAATGAGTCAAACTCACATTGTACTCAACCGCTCGCCACTCGCCTCGGTGTCAAAAATCTATCGGCCCGAGCCCTCCTCATCTGCGGAGGCAAGAAATGGCCAAGTAACGCCTCTGAGAACTCGTCCCAAACAGCTGGAAGTGCATGCTCCCCCCGGGACAGTTCCTATTAATCATACCAGTCAACTGCAGTGTCCCGCAGCCGATGCGAACCTAGTACCACCGACTCGGTCTCCGAAGCCCCGATCACCCTCATGATCCCATGTAACTGTCGGATAAACTCCTGGGGATCATCTCGTGCTCGACCCATAAAACTCGTGGCCGCAACTCAAAGTCCTCGCCTCAAGCCGGCGGCTGCGGTTTAACTACGGTACAATGAATCGCTGCTCTCACTTATCTCATGTTCGCCACGATCCCGCTAGCAATCGCCATCTCTCAGTAGCCCATATCCTTCGCTCGCCGCTGGATCGAGGCTCAGTACCGCGTCTCGATGGCCGCCGCCGCCGACTCTCTGGGGTTGGCGACGTTGTAGAACTCGCCGTCCGAAACACCTCATCCGTGGGGATCGGGCTGCCTCGTAACCCTTGCCCTACTAGTAGTTCTCTCTACTGCCTTGCCCTTCTGGGCCGCGGTTGCCTTGCGTGGAGGCATAACTGATACATAAAGGAAAACATCAGAGGAGGTTCAACCTATAACTCAGCTCTATTGCATGATCTTAGAGTGAAAGAATAGAAAACAATCCTAAATATCCCGCAGCCTCTTGATTATAGATGTGGTGCACGACACACCGATAATCAAGACTCTACTAGACACGGTCTGTGGACACTTTCCGAGGACTAATCGCTTCGTTACCACTTTTGTCACGACCCAACTCCGGCCGCTGATCGTACTTACCGGGTACTTCGCCGTATATGTCGAGAATGGCAATGAACATACATAACACATAACTTGTAAAAAGGGTAACCATCACCGGCCAGTCGATAAGGCTGCCTTCCATAAAACATACTTAACAATGTATAGTAGTACAACTGGTTCTTAGAGCCCAAAACATAAATGTGACCACGCACTTAAAGATAACAATCGGGCGACAGGCCCCGCCATACCACGAATGTATAAAATACCTATAGATCGTGGAACGCCCGCACTAATAAGCAAGCTTCCGGAGGAATGGAGCTTCTGACACCGGAATAGTGATCCTAAGAACGAGGATCCACAATCTTCTTACCCTTACCGCAGATTTAACGCAGCATGGCGGCGGGTCAAGACACAACGCATCTAGTATGTAAAACCGAAAATATCGTAGTAATATCATAAGTCAAAATAAGCTGGAGTCATAGATAAAAATCAATTTCCTTACACTGTGCCTTACTACAATGAGAGTAACAAGTATAAAACTTATAGCATAAAAATAGGAGGCTCACGATCAAAACAGGGTACCTCGCCTGCAGTATCATTAAGCAATCCTACTCTCGGGACTATTTCACCCGCACGGGTCCCGTGGACCCGCATGAGGTCATCCGCCTCGTCGTGGGACTATTTCACCCGCACGGGACTATTTCACCCGCACGGATCCCGTGGATCCGCATGAATACCATCGCCGCACTCGCACGGGACTATTTCACCCGCATGGATCACGCGTCCGATCCGCATGAGTGCAAGCCACGCACTCGCATCATGGGTAGCAAATCCATGACATAGATAATAACCCGGGTTTACCCGTAATAATACAAATATATAACATAGCTCATCCGCTATCATGCATAACATAAGCACTACCGCCTATCATATCACAACATAAGCACTACCGGCCTATCATATCATACATAAGCACTACCGGCTCATCGTAACATAAGCAAGTTAAGAAATCCCTAACTTCTTATTAACATTATTAATATATCCTCTCATTTTAGTATCCTAAGGCACTAACATGTCTTTTAATAGAAAATCCGGGAATTCAACCCAAGTACCATGTACTTCTAACTTTTTAAGAAAAACTCTTTTTATACAAAGATTCCAAGATACTAATCACCATAGTATCAAGTTACAAGTTCTTTTCAAAACAAGTCACATTTCCTTTTAGAAATATAATAGGCTTCTAAATCAAGTGACTTCATTTCCTTTAAAACCTTAGGCAACCAATGCCTAAAACCAATCCACCTTCCATAGTTTCGAATCCTTTACCCGTACTTGTTTTAATTAGAGTAAACCATTCTTTGTGAACCTTTCAAAAACTAATATAGCCAACTTCCCATAAAGTCATTATATTAGCGTTATTCCTTCGTCAAATACATTTTCCCTAAATCCAAGGGACTTATACTTTTGAAATGAAACAAATATCATATACTTTAAAACAAGTGTAGATTATCAACTCTTGTACGTATACCGTACTACATAGATACAACTATTCATGCTCAAGAGATAGGAAAGCTCTACATACCTCTTTGGTCAATCCACTTGCTAAGTCCAACTACCGCAAGTAATATGTCAACCTATAATAACCATAGTGCGTTGATTAACCTCTAATTTCAATGTAGAAATTCCAAATTCAAGTTACCAATTTCTAAGGAAAATTGGGCAGCATTTCCTTTGTTTTTACTCACTTTGCCACATTTTTCAAAGGCCGATTTTTAACACTCAAACGCCTCATTAAGGCCCAACATCCAAACCAACACAAAGGGGTTTACATACCTAATCTTGGGTGTGTAAAATTCTGCCCCATAAGTTATAATAATACACTTAACAATTCTAAAGTAGTTTGTAGGCTACAACATGCTCATAATATCTCTTTAGCCAAATCCTTCATACCCAACCCATATTTCTTGCATGCAATGACTCTAATAGCATAATTTACTACCACAAGTACTTCCTTCTTAACATGCAACAATAAAAACTAATAATAGAGGAAGAATCATTACCTTAGAGCTTTAGCCAAATTTATCCAACAATTTGCTAGCCTCTATTCCAAGAACACCACCACAACAACCTTCACACGCTAGCCCCAAGCTTCCTTCGCTTTTACTTTTTCAGATTTTTCCTAAGGCTAGAATACCTCTTGGAGTTTTAGAGAGAATGAGGAGCTTGAAATAATTTAAGAGAGAAGGAGGAGCTTTTCTAAGAGAGATGAAAGATGACCAAGTCTTTAAGACTTGGTCAATATAATGCATGCAGAAATCAGATGGGGGGGACACTTGTCACCCTCCCAAGGTCTTTTAAAAGAAAAATCTGACTTTTCCTAAGTTTTTCCGCCTGCACCGCCGCAGCTGCGCTTCCCGCGCGGCACCGCAACTCCGGACCTGATCTTTCGCCGCTGGCCCTACTTCCTGGCCGGTACTGAAACTTCAGCGACTCTCGGGTTTTCGCGCCCGACTTCCGCGGCCCTACAATCACTGGCATGGCCGCGTTCTCCGCCGCGGCGCTGAGACCCCTGACCGAGGTCCCGGCCCGAACCACAGGGTATAACAAAAGTCACTAAATTCTACGGAAAATCGGACAACATTTCCTTTGTTTCTACATATTTTTCACCTTTTTCAAGGTCCGAAATCACAATCCAAATGCCACATTTAAGGCTTCAACAGTTCAGCAATTCAAAGGGGATTATACGCCTAACCGGACGTGTAAAATTCTGCCCCACAATTAACATGAAACTATCCAACAACTTAAGTCTTTCTCGGCTAAAAACAATGCCGCAATAATATCAATTTCCTTTCAATTCTTTTTTTCAAACTAAGTTGTTATTCTTAACATGTTATATATATACCAACAATTACAACAACTATAAATCATTTCTTCCTTATCATGCAATGATAATCACTACCGACCAAATTGTATTTCAACATTAATGGCTAACTTGTCCATTTTCGGTTTTTAACATGTATATCATGATCCAAATCTTTTCAAACCTCAATTTATATACCACATGCTCATTTCTTAACTACTATTACAGGTAATCTTCAATCATAAAAAGAAGGTGAAGATCTTACCTCAATAAGCCCTCTTTCCGAAATTCTTCTTCACGTTAGAATCACCTCTACGAACCCCCTACAAGCTTGTCAACATATATCCTTCTTGTCGCTTTTCCAAAATCTCATCACCCAAGGCTTAGGGTTTTTAAATTTTGAAAGAGAAGGGAAGAGCAATTTCTTGAAATGAAATCTTGCAAATGGTCAAGTATTGCAAGGCTTTGGCCATAATATAAGGTCTAGCTTGCTTTACAAGTTGGGAGGGACACTTGTCGCCCTCCCATAGGCCCTTTACCAAAATATCTTCTGATTTTCTCCAATTTTCGCTAAAAATCCCGCCTCGGCGCCTCGGCGCCGCGGCGCTGCAACTTCAGAAAGGTTCAGGTCTTACGGCGCCGCGGCCCTGCAGCCGGCGCCGCGGCGCTGTGACGCATGACTGGAACATTTTTCCTACTCTTCTGCCAGCTGATCTTGCAACGTCCATAACTTCCTACTCCGATGTCCAATCGACGAGTGGTTTGTTGTGTTGGAAACTAGGCTCAACGAACTTCATATTAGGCTTTTAAAACACCTAAAAACCCTTAACATACTGGGACGTATAGCACTCCAAAGTTGACTAAAAATTTGTCTACCACCATTCTGTCAACTTTATTATTCCAAATTCAAATCTTATTTCCTTTCGTAAGTTCTTAAATACATGACCTGAAATTTCGGGGTGTAACAGTTACCCATAGTACCTCTATCAGAAATAAAACGTCCAATTCGTTCCATTATAATTATGCAAATAAATAAAAGATAATGAAATTAAGTAACAATAATAATTTAAAGAAAGAACGAATGTACCAAACACCGATGTGTAATCGAAGTTTAAAATTGAAACTTTGCTCGATGAATGATCCTTAAGCTAGTTGACAACTTCACTCCCAATTTTTTAACTTTGATACAAATAAGCAAATAAAATATAATACTTAGTAGGCAATGTAGACTTGTAGAGAGATAAATTGAGAGATTAGAGAGATGGTAGAAAGATTTGTGAGAAAAATGATGAGGAAAATGAGGTAATTTATAGTTGAAAAATAGAGTTAAAGTGTAAATACACTTACTTAGAGGTTAAAAATAAATATTAAGGAGGGAGTTTATGGGGTGGGTTAGGGGGGCAAAAATGGTCGTTATTGTTGCACAACGACCACAATCAAAATTTGATCGTTGTTGCAATCTGCATTTTTGCAAAGGGCCGGTCGACGGGGTGGATTCGACGGGACAAGCCCTAGTCCCGTCCCGAGATCGAACCCCGCTATCTATAATTTTGTTCCGTTTTTTAGGGGCCGGGGCGAGGTGGTAATTGTGCCGGGTCGGTACTTGCAATACTTAGTTCAAACTACTATTAGCTTCAGGCTCCTAGCACGTCTCAGCCGATTTAACAACATTATGGGTTAGTTACATTGAAGTCATAGAAAAGTTGTGGAGGAAATGTAGAATCATGCAAAAAGTTGGAGGGACAAACTTAATGAAACCTAAGATCCTTCTTCTCCTCAGGCATTAAATATGTCTAAGAGTTTAAGTTTAGTAGTTCCTTCTAATTTTTAGATGCATATGGGATTCTAGAAGCCCTTCACCTTTTCTTCTTATTTTCTGATATTTTAGGCCCCCAAAACCGCAATTCACTCTTATCCTGTTAATTCATGATTCTCAACATTGTTGCTTAGAAACATTAGTCTTACTAGCTGCTAAATCGAGAATCATTTCAAACATGAAGGAGTTAGAGAGATGTTTCTCTCACTAGGCAAAAATGCTCTCAACATTTTTTCCTAGTTGCTCTTCTACGTCTTCCTTCTTCTATGATTTCCATCAACAGATATACTACACAGATTGTTCTTTGAGCTATTCCATCCTACGTTGAAGTTTGTGTGTTCATTTCACGCTCACTCTAATTGATTTGTTATAAAGTAAGGTATCTTCCTTATAGCCATGAGAAAGAATACAAAGATTTCAGCCAAAAGAATGAAAGAGATTATTTTGATTGTTCAAGATTACAAGTTACAAGATATGAATTTGAAGTTTGCATTTCCGGCGGGCAGCTTAGCCACATTGTATCTCTGAATATCATGGAATATTCGGGACAGGCGGGTGTTGCTGGGTTACTAGCAGGCCAGGAGGGTGATCTTGGTGTGCTAAAGGGTCATGATGGTGGTCTTGGGTTGAGGAAGCAGCTCTTGGTTTCTCCCAACCTTCCGGTGGCAACCTCAGCTAGTGTTCCGGTTGAAATGATTCACTATGGGGTTCACGGTCTTGACGGTTTTCCTGTGTCATTTGGGAAAGGTGGGTGGTCACGGTCAGGGAGGGTTGTGATGGTGATAAAGGGTTGTGGTTGAAACCCTTGGTTCACCGCTCAATTGTCTTAGAGTCCGAGGAGCTTTTCCAGGAGCTCCTTCAAATCGGAAAGGCCGCAATTTCGGTCTTGATGGTGATCCCGGGTCCAAAGTGGGTATGGAGGGTGGACCCGGGGTGCAGGAGGGTGGTTTTGATGTTCAGGGTTTGAGGTTTGAATCCTTGGACCTCCGATCCTTGGGTTCTGAGTGCACAGAGTTTTTTCCGGCGGCCACTGACGCGCGGTCAACGGACTCGAGGTTAGCCACGGTTGATCGGGTCGTGGGTGGGTATGGGTCTTGGGGAAAGTCCATGGACCACCAGCCTTTAGTGGTTGACTCCGAGAACTTTACATTTCCAATTGGCCTTGGAAACGCTAAGGTTGTGGAGGCGAGGTTGTTTAGCCTAAAGAGGTCTAGAAATTTGATTCATTCTTTTGTCATGGATGTCATGGCACGCCTCATTCTCTATGTGCTACAAATTTAATTGCTCAGAA
The DNA here is from genome assembly GCA_029844215.1 of Przewalskia tangutica. NCBI lineage: Eukaryota > Viridiplantae > Streptophyta > Magnoliopsida > Solanales > Solanaceae > Przewalskia > Przewalskia tangutica. The sequence continues at coordinate 42,255,872 of CM056722.1, read as the reverse complement.
CCAAGGAAACATCTCATTCAATGGGACATCGAAACTTGAAAAGGGTAAGAACCAAGAGTCATCTCTCATAATGAATTCAAAGGTCACGGAAAACCAAAGTGGGCAACTCGTCAAAAGAGGTCTAGAAACTTGATGGCTACGGATTCGGGCGGGCTTCTTCAAACGATTTTTGACATCGTTGGTCACCGGATCTTGATAGAGATCCCGGGTCAAGGTGGGTATGGAGGGTGCCGGGATGCTAGAGGTCGTGATAGTGGTCATGGGTTGTGGATGGAATCCATGGGTCAGTATGGAGGGTATTATTACGATGGATAAAGGTATGGCTGTTTGTTGTTTTCCGACTGGTAACTTGGAGGTCGGAGATGAAACGGGTCTTGTGGTTGATCCAGGGTTGATGGCGGGTCAGGACGGTGGTCATGGATCAGTGTTCATGTCCACGAGGCATCTGTCTAAGGTTGGTGAAGCCGTTGGGACTTCTTTTCCCAAGGACATTGAGAAGGCAGATGTTGCGGTTTCCGAAGCCCCTCCCCTTCTCGAGGAATGTCGGGTCACATGGGTGGGCATGAATTAATGGAAGATCAAGAGGTTGGTTCCGGGTCGAAGGAGGGTCAGAGGGGTAGTCATGGGTTGCTGATTGGTCACGTTGGTATTCGTGGGGCATGGCTGCAGCCTAAGAGTCTTCAATTAATGTTTGTAGAGACCGATGTTGGTTCATTTCCCATGGTTCTTGGTAGTATGAATCGTGTGGAAGTCGAACAGCCTACCCTTCTATTGAGACCTGGTATTTCGGGGCATTTAATGGCTGAGGAAACCAAGGAAGCATCTCATTCTATGAGACATCGAAAATTGACAAGGGTGAGAACCGGAGTAGTCACCCATCCTATCAATTCTAAGGTTGCGGAAACCAAAGGGGCAACTCGTCAAAAGAGGCTTGGAAACTTGATGACTATGGGATTCGGAAAGACTACTCTTCAATCAAGTCTTGGAAGATCAACTTATGTGGAAATCGAAGGGACACTCTTTGCCAAATCGCCTAAAACCTCACAATTGGTCTCGGCCATGGGAGCATTCAATGCCAAACGACTTAAGCCATTTTTGGGAATCTTTCCCAATAGTGCACTACTCTTGAATTCCCCAACAAATGCATCTAATGCACGTACTAAGCGTGCAAGGAGTTTCAATTCAATATAGGAAAATTAAGCAGGAATCGTTACAAGTCCTTGTCTAGAATCAGAAGGACTTAAAACTACTATGATCTTATCCCCTCTTGTAATGGCACCTTTGAGTGACCACGACACCCCTCCCCCATTTCTTGTTTGCTTAAACGTTGAGGATTGAGAACCCTCAATGACTGATTGTATCCATCTTTATTTCCGTTATTAGTAATAATATTTGCATTTACCTAAAAAAAAAAAAGAGAATCATTTCAAACATTTTGCTCATATTTTGATAAATTAGTGCATAATCTATGAATTTCTGTGCATCCATCCAACACTTTATTTCACCTACCTCTAAAGGACAATGCACAGAGACATCAACTACAATGATAGCTGGCAGTTTGTCGCAGAGCCTATGAAGCAGAGAGCTTCCCCTGCTGATTAATTTCTAATTCATTCTCTAAACATGTTTAAGTTCTGTCTCCCCTTCGCACCAACTGGCAGTGTTAAGTGTTGGGTTTTGATATTGGCGAATGAGAAATGATGGGATGAAAATTAAAGGGAATAAAAGACTCTTTTATCCCACATCGAAAAAAGAGAAGGAAAGAGACGTGTATATATTACATTACACCTTCTCTAGTTGCTAAAAAGGTTGAGAGGGCAAGGACCCTTCGCGCCGTCATCGTCGCTCGGCTCGGCTTCGGATTGATAATCTTTTTGGACAAACGTTTCTTTAATTAATTATTTAATTAAAAAATAAATCCAAACGGATCAACCCAAGACCCGCGACCGACCCGACCCGTACGGTTTAAGCCCTCTCACTCTCTTTTCGAATTTCCCTTAAAAATTAGGTGACTATTTTGAATGGTTGCAAACATTCAGAATCAGTACCTCCAAACCTATAAATTCTTGATTGTTCCAAGAATTTATTCATTCAATTCAATTCTGAATTTCAGTCTTCAACTCGAAAATTTTGTCTTCATTCAGTGTGATATACTGCCGTTGAGTGGTTCGCTGCTACCGGAATTTAGAGTACTACTATTCTGGTAATATAATCGTTCTATCCTGGGAGGCGATATTCCATTAACCTCGAGTACTGTGAGGGGAATAATTTCCTTAAGGACACACTTTGAACTAAGTGGCTCGATTATATTCTGAAATTATTTTTTCTTATACCAAACATATTCTCGCTTATCAGATCGATTTCAATTAAGTATTTTTTATACTGTGAAATCTGTTTTTTACTAAGTGTTTAAACAGATTGTGTTGAAACATTATTTTGGCCATATACAGATTATTATACCAACAATCTTAAGAAAATTATGTTTATTTTATTTTAATATGTATTCTGGTTTGGAGATTAAAACCTGTGTGATTTCCTACTCGTATGAAATTTCATATTCTAACTTGAAGATATAAAAACTTCGTTGGAATATTAAAGTCCAGGAAAAAGTATTTTCTAAAAGGAAAAAAAAAGGTGTTTTTTCAGAGAAAAAAAGTGTTTTTCTTGTATGTTGTTTGGAGACTAAAATCTTCGGATTTTCTACTCCGGTTGAGATTCAAGTTTTCATAACTTTCTACTCATTTGGGTACTTGATTTAAAGATATAAAAACTTCATCAAGTATATAACATACAATCTACTGCACTTCGTTTCAAGCAATTTTGATTCGGTTTGAAGAAATAAAATCTTCACCGTTGTGTATGATATTTGTTGCATGAAATACGTGAAGATTATTTTCAAGATAGTAAGAATGAATTTGACTTACTCATGTGATACTTGTACAACGATTTGAAGAACATAAAATCTTCATCGTTCTGTTTAAGGAGATTAAAACTTGTGTGGTTTTCTACTCCATATGAATATTAGTATTCTGACTCGAAGATATAAAAACTTCGTTGGAATACTAAAGTTTCATAATTATACTACGATTTGAAGAAATAAAATCTTCATCGTTTAAGTTTATAATTCGACTGCGATTTGAAGAAATAAAATCTTCATCGTTGAAGTCTGTGAATTAATTGCTATTTTGATTTTATTAACTAAAACAATTTGTCGATTTGACAGTGACAAACAATGACAATTGAAACTGGAACTACCTCTGCAAATACTGCACCAACGGTTACTACTACAACCCGCATCGCAGCATTCACCGCCCGAGAAACTCGCGAAGTTCACCGGTACAACTTTAAAGGATGATAGCAAAGAATGTTCTTTTGGCTTACCACTTGTTTTGCAAATTCACCAAATGAGACCTCCCGCGCTGTCACGACATGCCCGACAACCGCAGATTCATGGTTACCGAGGCTTGGAAACAGGCTGATTTTTTGTGTAAAGGCTACATTTTAAGTGCCTTAGAAGATGACTTGTACAATGTCTACAGTGCAGTAGAAACTTCCAAAGAACTATGGAATGCACTTGAAAAGAAGTACAAGACAGAAGATGCTTGCTTGAAGAAGTTTGTGATTGCCGAATTCCTAAACTATAAAATGGCTGATGGGAAAACCGTTGGAACCCAAGTTCAAGAGCTTCAACTTATCTTTCATGGCCTTATTGGTGAAGGTATGGTAGTGAATGAAGCATTCCAAGTGGATGCAATGATTGAGAAATTGCCGTCTTCGTGGAAAGATTTCAAGAATCATCTTAAGCACAAAAGAAATGAAATGAAGTTGGAGGATCTTGTGATTCGTCTCAAGATCGAGGAAGATAGCAAAACCGCTGAGAAGAGGTATCGTAAGAGTTCACCAATTGAAGGGGCCAACATCACAAGATGTCGCTCAAAATGAACAAGAAAAGAAAGAGGCCTTCGAAAAGCAGGCGGTTCTAACAAGAAAGTTCAAGCGGCAATCGCGACCAGTGGGAAAGCCGCCACAAAAGCCCGTTATTGCGCCTCCCGTAAAAGGACAAGGGAAAAGGACAAGCCAATATGGTGGAAATAAATGATCAAATGAATGATCTGTGTGCAATGCTGTCAGAGTGCAATTTGGTTGGAAACCCAAAGGAGTGGTGGTTGGATTCTGGTGCCACTCGACATGTTTGCGCTGCAAAAGAAGCATTTGCAACCTATGCTCCTACCGACCAAGAGGTATCGTTATGAGAAATATTGCAACAGCCAAGGTTGAAGGAAATGGGAAGATACTTCTGAGGATGACTTCCGGCAAGGTCCTGACTCTCAACAATGTTCTGCACGTTCCAACAATTCGGAAGAATTTAGTTTCAGCCAGACTACTCTTCAAAAATGGGTTTAAGTGCGTGCTGGTTAGTGAGAAAATTGTAATAAGTAAGAATGATATGTTCATAGGAAAGGGCTACCTCACCGAGGGCCTTTTCAAACTCAATGTAATGGTTGTTGACATTATTAATGAAAATTCACTGCCTTACTTATCGAGTCAATGATTTGTGGCATGTTCGTTTAAGACATGCCAATTACAAAACCTTGCGAAAATTGATCAATTTAGAAGTATTGCTAAATTCGAGTGTACCAAATCAAAATGTGAAATTTGTGTTGAATCTAAGTTTGTTAAACATCCATATAAGTCTATTGATAGGAATTCAAATCCTTTAGACTTAATTCACACAAATATATATGATATGAAGTCAATACCATCTCGTGGTGGGAAAAAGTATTTTATAACTTTCATTGACGATTGCACTCGATAATGTTATGTGTATTTGCTTAATAGTAAGGATGAATCAATTAATGTATTTAAGCAATACAAGAACGAAGTGAAAAATCAATTGAATAAAAAGATCAAAATGATTAGAAGTGATAGTGGTGGAGAGTACGAATGTCCTTTTGCAGAGACATGTTTGGAATATGGAATTATTCATCAAACTACTGCCCCTTACACACCACAATCAAATGGAATTGCCGAAAGGAAAAACTGAACATTAAAGGAAATGATGAGTGTCTTACTAATTAGTTCCGGTTTACCGCAGAGCTTGTGGAGGGAAGCTATCCTTACAGCTAATCGAATACTCAACAGAGTACCCCACAGCAAAACACAATCTATTCCATATGATCTATGGAAAGGAAGAAAACCCAACTTGAAATATTTCAAAGTGTGGGGGTGTTTAGCGAAGGTCCAAGTTCCTTTGCCCAAAAGGGTAAAAATCGGACAAAAAACTGTGGATTGTGTTTTTATTGGCTATGCTACAAACAACAAAGCTTGTCGGTTTTTGGTTCATAATCGGACAATCCCGAAATTCATGTTAATACGATAATTGAATCAGATAATGCTGAATTCTTTGAAAACATCTATCCGTATAAAACTGAATGTGAGTCATCAAGTCAAAGATCTAAACGACCGCGGAAAGAACTAAAGGAAAGTATACCAAGCAAAGAGGATCCAAGGCGTAGAAAACGTCAAAAGACATCTACTTCCTTTGTGTCACGACCCGACCTCGGGCCCGCGACTGATGCCTTACCCCGGGCACCCTAGTGATAAATTATCAGAGAAAATCAGCGGAAATAAAAACTCATAAAAAAATAAACAGTGATACTAAAAACAGGCTGACCAAAAAGTCGCCTTACTGCATATATATAAATAAACCTTGAACAATTATCCTTTACAAACCCTGCCCACAACAAAGATTACATGCACTTCTAAGAATGTGACAACAACTATGACGGGACAGGGCCCCGCCATATCCCTGAATGTACAAGTACCTACAATGACAGGAGACTATACCAAAAGATAAGCCTCCGGAGAAACGGAGCTTCCCACAATGCGTAAATCGGACTCATGAGCGAGGATCAAGAATCTGTACTTATCTCATGCAGATGAACGCAGCCCCAAGGAGGTCGATAACAGTACTAAGTATGTGAAATCAAAATATCAGAATGAAATCATACGCTTATATAAAACAGGAGACATGTATGATAACCAAACAACAGTACACAATATATAAGCAGTCATGTAAAGTCAGGGACTCACGCCCTCAAAGTCATCACTCAAATATAACAATGAGTCTCACGCCCGCAATATCAATCATGCCCGTGGAATTCCTTCCTCACTGCCGGAAGTCTATGATATAACAACACCAAGGAGTACACATGAACATCAGGTCCCACCTGTGTCATAAGAACCGTACGGGGCAAGTACGAAGGCATAGCTACCAGATCCACCCTGCATCATCAATCGATCGGCAAGTACGAAAGCCACTACCGTAACCTACCGTACTCAACAATACTATATAATCGTATTCACGGCCGACCGGGGCAAGTACGAAAGCCACTACCAGATATCGCCTGCATCACGTCGCTGACCGGGGCAAGTACGTAAGCTAACTACCAGATCCACCCTGCATCACGAAACTTCGGCCTAAAATCAAAAATCGCTACACGGCCGACCGGGCAAGACGATAGCTCTACCAGATCCACCGCATCACGCCATCGACGGCAAGACGTAGGCTAACTACCGATACCGCCAGATCACGAGACTTCGCCATAAAATCGCTATAAAACTAACTCACGGTCGACCGGCAAGACGGGCGTCGACTACCAGATACCTCCTACATCACGTCGCTGACCGGGGCAAGTACGAAAGCCAACTACCAGATACCTCATGCATCACGAGACTTCACCATAACACTGACCGGGGCAAGTACGAAAGCCAACTACCAGATACCGCCTGCATCAGCCACGACCGGGGCAAGTACGAGGGCTAACTACCAGATACCTCCTGCATCACGAAACCTCATGGAGGGCTAGTCCATGGAATAACACTATCAACAGGGAAACGAACCCTCATCATGGACGCATACCCGTGGACCATCCATCGAGTCAGTATGCCCAAAATGATCAAGAATAACATGACCAACCCTCCATCGAGAGACGCGGTAGCAAAAGGATACAATACTTGTACAACAAGGCTATCACAAGCAAACATAGGCAAGTTACTCACACTCAAGGTACTTTCATTTTAACCCCTAAGTACTACGTACTTTAACTCTTTTAAAAGATCCATTTCTTTCACAAAAGTCACATGATACTAACACCCGTAGTATCAAAATAGAGTAACTATTATTTTAAGTAAACCAAAACAATTTCCATACTTTCTTTTTAAATAAACCAAGACAATACCATGCCTTCTTTTTAAAGCAAATCAAGACCATACCATGCCTTCTTTTTAAACCAAATCAAGACAATACCATGCCTTCTTTTTAAACCAAATCAAAACAATACCAGACCTTCTTTTTAAACCAAATCAAGACAATACCATGCCTTCTTTTTAAACCAAATCAAGACAATACCAGGCCTTCTTTTTAAACAAAAACAGTTCTCAAAATAATATAAGTTTCAAAACTTCAAATTCTCAAATCTCTTACTTTTAAATCAAGTCCCATAACGTGGGAAATCAAGTCTCATATCTTTTTAAAACAAATGTCAAGTTACTATTTTAAATCCAATAATAAACCATTCTTTCGTTTTCATAAAGTCGTTATAACTAACTTCCCATAAAGCTATTATAACACTTTATGTTTAAAACCAACCAAATACAACTATAATCATTTATGAGACCAAGAGTACTTATTCTTTAACAACCAAGTACCCATTACTAACGAATAAGGTTTTACAACTTTTCAACACAACTCAAGTCCTTTACATTTCACATCAAGTCACTTAACATTTCGTATCAAGTCACTTAACGTTAAAATCAAGTCAAGGACACAAAAGAAAATCAAACTCCTTTAACACACGTGCGTCTACCGCACTATATATTTCACAAATAATAATGCTAAAGAGAATAGGAAGAATCACATACCTCCTCGGCTAAATCCACTTGCTAACTTAAATGTGCCGCACGTATTATGTCAACCTAAAATGACCATAATACGTCTATTAGTTTTTAGCTTCAACGTAGAATATTCTAATTGTAAAGTCCCTTATTCTACGGAAAATTGGACAACACTTCCTTTGTTTCTACGTACTTTTCCACCTTTTTCAAGGCTTGAATTCAATAACCAAAAGCCACTTTTAAGGCCCAACAATTCAACAATACAAAGGGGATTACACGCCTAACTTGGACGTGTAAAATTCTGTCCCACAATTCATAGTAAAACAATCCAACTAGTTTAAAGTAATTCCTTGGCTATAACATGCTCACATATCAACTTTTCAAATCCTTTCAATTCAACTTGTTAATTCAACATGTTATATAAGTCATAACCAATTATAACAACGATATACCCTTCCATATATAACATGTAACGATTTTAGCTAACAACCGAATTGATTACAACATTAGTGACTAACATGCCCATTTTCGGTTTTCAACAAGTCGACATGATCCAAATCTTTTCAAACTTTAATATATAAACCACATGCTCATTTCTTAACTACTATAACTCGTAATCTTCAATTACATAAGAAGGTGAAGGTTTTACCTCAATAAGCCCTCTTTCCGAAATCTTCTTCACGTTAAAATCACCCACACGAACCCTCTACAAGCTTGCCAACATAATTCCTTCTTGTCGTCTTTCCAAATATTTCATCACACCTAGGGTTTATCACTTTTTGGGAGGAAAGAGGGGATTTTCTTAGGAGGAACCTTTGCAAATGACCAAGTCTTCAAGACTTGGTCATAATATAAGGTCTTCTCTTGGTCAAAAAGATGGGAGGGACACTTGTCACCCTCCCATAGGCCTTTTGTCAAAATATCTTCAGAATTTCCCCAAATTTCGCTAAAAATCCCGCCTCGGCGCCGCGGCGCTGCAACTTCAGAGGGGTTCAGGTCTTACGGCGCGCCTACAACCGAAGCCGCGTGTGACGTATGATCGAATACTTTTCCGCTCGTCTGCAAGACGAACTTGTAACCCCCATAAATTCCTACTCCGATGTCCTATCGACGAGCGGGTTGTTGCGTTGGAAACTAGACTCAACGAACTTCATACTGGGATATTGAAACACCTAAAAACTCCTAATGAACTAGGAGATATACCACTCCAAAGTTGACTAAAAAAAACTGTCCAAAAACATTCTGTCAACTTATCTTTCCAATTTCAATTCTTATTTCCTTTTCGTACGTTCCCAATACATGACCTGGAATTTTGGGGTGTAACACTTTGGACCAGATTTTGTAACATTCTTGCTTGAAAATGAACCTCAAACATTTAAAGCAGCAATGCCATCTTCTGATTCAACATTTTGGAATGAAGCAGTCAATAGTGAGATTGAATCAATTTTAAACAACCATACATGAGAATTAATTGATCTTCCTCCTGGAAATAAACCTTTAGGATCAAAATGGATTTTTAAAAGGAAAATGAAAGCTGATGACACTATTGACAAATATAAGGCAAAACTTGTGGTCAAAGGTTATAGACAAAAGGAAGGTCTTGATTACTTTGACACATACTCGCCGGTAACAAGAATAACATCTATTCGGGTGTTAGTGGCACTGACGGCCGTATATGGTCTTGAAATCCATCAAATGGATGTCAAGACAACTTTCTTAAATGGAGAATTGGAGGAAGAAATTTACATGGAACAACCTGAGGGTTTTGTGGTTCCTGGTAAAGAAAGAAAAGTGTGCAGACTTGTTAAGTCACTTTATAGACTTAAACAAGCACCCAAACAATGACATGCGAAATTTGACCAAACAATGTTGACAAATGGATTTAAGATTAATGAGTGTGACAAATGTGTTTACATTAAAAATACTCCAAATCATGAAGTCATTGTTTGTTTGTATGTTGATGACATGTTGATAATGAGTAAATATATTGTCGATGTAAATGCTACGAAGCGTATGCTCGCTAGCAAATTTGACATGAAAGACTTAGAGGTTGCTGATTTGATCTTAGGAATTAGGATCCATAAAACTCCACAAGGTCTAGCATTATCACAGTCATATTATATTGAAAAAATACTTGACAAGTTCAAGTATTTAAATTTCAATGTTGCAAAGACTTCAATTGATGTAAGTTTTGCACTTCAAAAGAATGAAGGTGAAAGTGACTCACAATTGGACTTTGCACGAGTTTTGATAAGTTTGATGTATATTATGAATTGTACACGACCAGATATAACATGTGCTATAAGCAAGCTGAGTCGATTCACGAGTAATCTCAATCAAACTCATTGGATGACAATGAAACGAGTCTTGAGATATTTACAACACACCTAAAACTATGCTTTGCATTATAATAAATATCTCGCAGTACTTGAGGGATATAGTGATGCAAATTGGATCACCGGATCGTTTGAAGTTAAATCCACGAGTGGATATGTTTTCACCGTTGGCGGAGGAGCAATGTCTTGAAAATCATCAAAACAGACATGCATCGCCCGCTCTATAATGGAATCAGAACTTATAGCTTTAGACAAGGCCGGTGAAGAAGCTGAATGGCTCCAGAATTTCTTAGAAGATATTCCATTATGGCCCAAACCTTTGGCTCTTATATGTATACATTGTGACAGTCAAGCAGCAATAGGTAGGGCAGAGAGCGTAATGTATAACGAAAAATCTCGTCACATATGACAGAGACACAATACCGTTAGACAACTCCTCTCTAGTGGCGTTATCACAATTGATTATGTAAAGTCAAGAGATAACGTGGAGGATCCGCTTACAAATGGCTTATCTAGAGAGGGAGTTAGTAGATCATCAATGGGACTGGGGTTAAGGCTAAGGACAAGTCATCATGGCGGTAACTCTACCTAACAAACTGGAGATCCCAAGAGCTAGGTTCAAGGAGATCAAACAAAGTTGTGACTGACGGTTCAACATTGTCAAATAACTCAACCCATTCTCGGATGAAGACAATGTTCAGAAATAAGGATAAGACTTTATGGCTTGTTAATGAGTTAATAAAGCATTAAGGTTTTTTAATGGTTATCTAAATCTGGCAATGTATGACTAGATAATGTGGCCATAGGACCACATGTTTAGAAATCGCCTATGTGAGTGTTAAGTGTAAGTCGCTTTAAAGGGGAATGACAGTAAAGGCCCATTCTCTATGCACTCATGAGACCAGGCAGTGTTCATGACTGAAACGAACACAACCGTGAGAACCATAAACGGTTGAGGGTTGATTGTGTGTCTTATGTTGTCTAGGTATACAACAAAGTTCGACGGTTCAAAGATATCAAATCTACCAATTGATCGAGTATATCCGATATAAGTTCACTACGGAAAGTTCAAAGGGAAACCTACTTATCGGATCACGATTAATTCGCCAGTATATCACACTCGTCCGTACATTCTTTTATCTTATAGCAATTCCCCATTCATGTGGGGGATTGTTGGGTTTTGATATTGGTGAATGAGAAATGACGGGATGAAAATTAAAGGGAGTAAAAGACTCTTTTGTCCACATCAAAAAATGAGAAGGAAAGAGAGATGTATATATTACATTACACCTTCCCTAGTTGCTAAAAGGGTTGAGAAAGCAAGGACCCCTCGCGCCGTCGTCGTCGCTCGCTCGGCTCGGCTTCGGCTTTGGATTTGGATTTGGATTTGGTTTTTGATTTGGATTTGTCAAAAGATTGATTGATAATCTTTTTGGACAAACGTTTCTTTAATTAATTATTTAATTAAAATATAAATCCAAACGGATCAACCCAAGACCCGCAACCGACCCGACCCGTCCGGTTTAAGCCCTCTCTCTCTCTTTTCGAATTTCCCTCCAAAATTAGGTGACTATTCTGAATGGTTGCAAACATTCAGAATCAGTACCTCCAAACCTATAAATTCTTGATTGTTCCAAGAATTTATTCATTCAATTCAATTATGAATTTCAGTCTTCAATTCGAAAATTTTGTCTTCATTCTGTGTGATATACTGCTGTTGAGCGGTTCGCTGCTACCGGAATTTGGAGTACTACTATTCTGGTAAGATAATCGTTCTATCCTGGGAGACGATATTCCATTAACCTCGAGTACTGTGAGGGGAATAATTTCTTTAAGGACACACTTTGAACTAAGTGGCTCGATTATATTCGGAAATTATTTTTTCTTATACCAAACATATTCTGTTTATTGTACTGATTTCAATTAAGTATTTTTTATATTGTGAAATCTGTTTTTACTAAGTGTTTAAACAGATTGTGTTGAAACATTATTTTGGCCATATACAGATTATTATACCAACATTAAGGAGGTCTTAACACGTGGACTCGGGACTCAAAACCAAACCTCTATCCCTCCTTAAAAAAATAATTCAAAAAAGGGAAGTAAATGGATTGACCTCCTAATCACATAAAATATCCAAACCCATGGAAAATCTGACTCCCGTTTTTGTATGGATGAATCCTCTTGTGTCTTCTTATATTGTACATAGCATACGTTATTAGAATGATGTGTGCTGCTGCTTGAGGAGTCTAGCTTGCTATTCTTACATATGAAGGATATGAAGCATCAGTTAGGGGTGATCAACCTATAGTTGAGACTTCCAAAAGATTGTGGGAAATAGTTGTGCAGATTAAGGACCGATTCTGAGATAGAAGTGGGTTAATGACTGTTGATGACTGTATGTATTGCTTATGTGAACATTGGTTTTTGCCCTTGTTGGTACCCTTCCAAGTTGATTTTTATATACAACAAAATTGAGCTAGTTATGAAGTATTGTTTATAGGTTGGTCGAGTGAAGTCATCAGATGCCAGTGTCCTTTTTCCCTTTATTGGTGCTTTTGTATGATGTTTCTATTTCCTCCATGTCTAAAGAAAATGAAAATATCTGGACTTGGTTGGGGTAGTAGGTATCTATAGAATTTTTGAAGATAATGTTAAGAGTTCCACATCGGATATGGAATGGAAACATGGACTCCTTATACGGATTTGGACAATCCTCACTCTACAAGCTAGCTTTTGGGGTTGAGTTAGGTCCAAAATCTATTCATATCAGAGCCAGACTCATTCCAATTCTTTGTTTATCGATGTTGGGCCCCCAAATTATATTATTCACGCTTCAATTAATAAGGTCTAGGCGTGCGGGAAGTGTTAAGAGTCCCACATCGGATATGAAATGAGAACATGGACTCCTTATATGGACTTGGACAATCTTCATCCTACAAGTTAACTTTTGAGGTTGAGTTAGGCCCAAGATTCATTCTTTACAGATAACATCGTTATTAAAAATAACTGCGTTCATATTTACTTTTGTTCAAAGTTCTATACCTGATGGCTAACTTCTGAGGAGCAAAATTGGCCCCAAAAAACCTTTGCACGCTCAACCCCGACCATTTATTTAACTTAGCCCATTTTGACTTTTTTTTGCGCGGATTTCCCTTTCTATGGATTGATATTTAATTTTTGTCTATACTTCTCATTTTATGAAAATTTGTGGGCCAAAATACATTTTATTCCCAGCAGAAGCAAAAAAAATAAAAATCGCAAGATAAGATTTTCATAGAAATTATGCCTATTCGATCAAAGTTATATAGAGACTATGCCCCATGGAACATAATTTCTATGTAACTAGCCGGACAAGACATAATCTTAATTTTTCAACGAAACTTTGCCTTCAACCATAAATACATATAAACTATGCCTCTTAAGGCATAATTTTTATACAACTTTGGCCGAATAGGCATAATTTCTATTAAATCTTGCCTTGTAATTTTTTTTCATTTTGAAGCTGCTGAGATTTGAACCGACAACCTCAGGGGTATCTTGATTATTTTTAGGCGAAAGACAAAAATTAAAGACCACCATTGAGGGGCAAAAATTAAAGACCACCCTAAAATAGGGGCAATCATGCGAATTGCCCCATTTTGACCCTCCAATTCATTACATTTAAAATTAGGCCGATTTTCAGCTCAAATTGACTCAAGAGTAACTTTGATAAAATATTTTTAAAAAATATATTTTTTTGTTTTAAATGTTATATAGGAAAATAGTCCTAGTTGGTAACTTAACAATTCATAAGGAAACAAATAAATTATTTTAAAAGGGTAATTTTAATGACTATATTTTGGATTTTTAGGCATAACTACACTTTTGCTAATTACATTTTGTAGCTACAGAAACATATATCTAAATTTGGTTGTATTAAATTCGGATGTATTCAATTTGGCTTTATTTATTCGTAGCTACTTTTACATTTTCATACTGCTTTAAATTCTTGTCCAAGTCTGGCCGTTTCCCTTGCTTTGCATGTTCTTGTGCTTTGTCTTGAGTCGGGGGTCTCTCGAAAACAGAGAGGTAAGGTCTGTGTACACTATACCCTCCACGTTGTGGAATTTCACTGGGTATGTTGTTGTTGTACTTTTACATTGTATTCAAATTCAATGTATTTATTTGTATGCAAAAAATCTTCTTCGAAATACAAGCAAAAAATACATAAAGAAACACTGAATTTCACACTAAAAAAATAACAAATATACTCAGATCTGAGATACAAGAAATAAGATACACTCAGATCTGAGATACAAAAAATAAAATACATCGGAGATCATCAGGGTCCACTGAAAGTCACAAGGGTTGTCGTAGTCCACTGAAAGTCACCAAGGTAGCCGTAGTCTACTGAAAGTTACAGAAAATAAATGTTTCGATCAAATTTAGGCTTTATCGACCTTTTATTTTTCGGCCGTTTGTGGAGGAGGCAGTTGAAACTCATCGGAGGAGATAGAGAGGAAGACAGAAGCCGACAATTCTTATGGAGTTGCGAAACTTAAATAAATGTTTGGTGATGTCGATGGAGTCACGTCACTAGCCAAAATATCCGTTGTTGCCGGAGAAGACGTTGGGGTGCTCACCGGAGTATCTATTGGTGGAGAAGTCACCACAGATGGAACCAGAGCAAATCAGCTAATTTATGGACTAAGTACCGGAGAACATGGCGAGGAAGATAAAAGGGTGACAGATCTGGGCTTTACCAACCTCTCTTTTTTTGGTTGATGTGTGGCGGCGGCGGTTGGAACTCGCCGGAGAAGATAAAATAATGGAAAAAAGGAGATGGGCGAGAGAAAAAGAAAAAGAACGTTAGAGAGCAGAGAGGAGGAGAGAGTTACCTTGTGTAATTGAAATATAATATTCATGTAAAAAACCGGTTAGGTGTATTTTGACTATTTTACCTTCATCGACTTGATTCCCAAAGTTATCAGACGATTCTAGTAGAAGTACTGAAATTAGAACCTTAAAGAGTGAACGTGTTGACCTATAGTTGAATTTTATGTAAACATACCTTTTTCGGAGTTCCGTTGATTCCGTGAGGTCTGGAGGGTCGTTCATAACTTGGTGGGATAGTGGATTCGGTTCCCCAGGCCCTCGGGAGTATTTTTTGCCATTGGTTAGAAAGTTAGTTTAGACTGTTGGTGTTGACCCGAAGAATTAGACATCCGATGGAAATTTTGAGACCGCGAGTGAGTCTATAGCGTGCTTTTATATATGTGTGCATATTTGGTTTATGTCTAGGAGGTCTCGGGTGATTGTCAGATTTTGAGTTGGAATTGTAGAATCTTGTTTTGTTGGTTTCTGATGTTATTCACTCGGGCGGGCGTCACTGTACCCCATCAGACGACGTGGCTGCTGCAGCGGATGATGATCCGCTATAGAGAGAGATTTGGCTTTTGGGCTAGGACCGCAGACGCAAGCAAGATGGCCACAATCGCGTATCCGCTGCAGCGGATGATAGGTTTTTCCAAAATATTTTAAGTGTCATTAAACCTTTCATTTCCCCCATTTCGAAAATAGTTCTCCAAAGCATTCTTAGGGTGATTTTAAGGTTTCTCATGATTTAATGGTGATTTCAAGCTTTCTCAAGTTGATTTAAGCATGAAAGTGAGAATTAATCGATGGGTTTTGTTAATCTAAGTATGAATTCCACTAGTTAGTAAGTATTAGGCTTGGATCTTTCATTTATGTGATGAAATTCAAGGTTGAAAAACTAGAGTTCATATTCAAAATTGGCGGTTTTGCTTGTAAGATGAAATTGGCCTAATATTGAGTTGTTTTAGCAATTGATTAGTAGGATTAAACTCCTAGAACTTCGAATTTCATGTTTCACCTTCGAATTGGCTTTTTTACCCTTGTTGGCCAGTTTCCCCTTTCTCTTATATTCGATTTGGATTCAAAGGAATAGTATAGTGTTTTGGTTGTTGCTAGTTTCATTCTCTAACTTAGATTTTGATAATATTAGACCTTGAGTACGATAGTGATCCTTGGAAGGGAAAGGCTAAAGTGTGATCGTTGTGACTCCCGCTCAGCATTCCAGGTAGGTTATGGCTTACCTTCTAATTCAACTTCGGTTAGCGAAGCGTATGTGTAGTTAGATTCTGTTAGAGAAAGAATGTAAGCCTTTGGGTACAGAGTTGGGATGTATTACTTAGATTGGTTATTGTTGACTGAATGTGACTTGTTGTCTCTTGTGGTTACTGGATTTGTATGTAGTTGTCATACCATGAATAGAGGAAAGACTTGACTTGATACTACTATTATGATATGTGTCCATGTGTGGCACAATTGGAGGTTTGATATGCTAAACTTCTTATTGGCATTACATTGCATTCACCCCCATTTCTATGATTTATTGATATTATCTGTGATTTGAGTGATGGTGATTAATGAGAAGGAAACATTAGTGATACTTTTGACATATTGATTGCGTAGCCATTCTATCCTTGGGGTGTTTTAGCATTCGTTTTTTCCGCACTCTATATTTATGACATGATTTAGAATTCTATTATTTCCGTTTTATTTACTTTTTTGTGTTGAATAATATTAAAAGGGTTCGACTATAGAGGTGAGGAAGGTAGGTGCCCGCACGACTTAGTAATTTGGGATCGTGATAAGTTGGTATCAGAGCCCTAAGTTACCCGGTTGGGTATTGTTGACACTCAATTTTGACCATCTCGTCGAGTCATTAACTATAAAATTACATTAATTTTTTCAAAATAATTTCTAATAATAAAATGCAACAATAAGACATTAATGCAGACATAAATAAGAAATTTAATAATGGCACCACATCTTACATAGAATATTAAGCACTTCAGGTCTCGCGCCCACATTTATCAATTTTAAGCCCTATTCTATTTCCATTAATTCTTAATAATTTTAAAATAATAAATACGTAAATAAATAAATAATTTAGCAATGATGTCGTGTCAAATAGCATAGTCGCATTTATTAATATGCAAAACAATTCATAATTATTGTAATATTTTAAACCCAAGCTAAAATTAATAAAGCACCTAAAGTCATATTAAGATAATTTAATTTTAACTTAAATAATGATAAATAACGCATAATAAGTAAGATTTTAATGACGACATCGCATTATAAAATATTAAGAACTAATTAAATAGCACACCCGTCTTTATTTTTTATATAATAATTTAAACTCAAGCTTAGACTAATAAAACATCTAAATAATTTAATCACAATTTGAATAATTTAATTTACCACTAATTAAATAATACACCTAAAACTAACACTTAAAACTAATACCCAATTAAAACTAACCTAAACCCATTTATTTACCACTAACTATCATCCAAACCAATTAAAATACCCCTAGCCCACTTATTTTCGTCCAAAAACAAATCAGCCCATAACCGATAGCCCACCAGCCTTTCTTATTTCAGCTTCTTCTCCACACAAAACAAAAGAACAAAAAAAAAAAACAAGAGAAAACCCAAACCTAAAACTATAGAGAAACCACCATCGCCGCCTCCATGCACGCAAACCTTCCAAGAATCTCGCTATAACCAAAATCAATTCGACTTACCATAAAATCCCTTAGGTACGAATAAACCAAATCAGTAACCATCCTCAAAATCTCCCTAAAATCGAATCCAAATCATCCAAAAATAATCCCAAATTACACATGAAATCTTACCATAATAAGAATGGTACCAAATCAATACCAATCTTTACCATAAAACCAAATCGTGGTAAATCACCCCAAGATCGCAATGAATCAGTCTCAATATTGTACAAAACTTACCAAAATCAATAACCCAAATCGCCTTAACAGCTTATCCTAATTTAGAACCCAACTGGAGGTTATATAAACGAAGCAATATGTATATGAAGGGCATCTTCTTTTGGGGACGGAAGGAGAACGATTTACTGTCCAAGAGCAATTCAGCAACAAGAATCCATACTTTTCTTCTCGAAACCCCATTTCAATCGCATCGCAATAACCCGTCGAGTGGATCGACGACTTGATACGCTGCCTCGGTTCGCTATCCGGAGAAGGTAAACTCAAAATCCTTTCACTTTATTTTCTCGCAATTTTTGTCACGATGTTAGTCGTTAAGAATAGAATTGAGATGTTGATATGGGGCATCCAGTAAGTCTAATTGACTGTGTTATATGGCTTTGCATAGTAGGGGTATGTTCAAGCTCAGATTGTATCTTACGGGTTTAGTATGCTACTAATTGGTTTCTGTTTGGAAGGGTTAGAACTATGCTAAGATTAAATATTTCCTGATGTCAGACATGACTGTTGGTGGCTTGTTTGGTTTAACAAATTTGATTGTATGTAGTGTGGTCGTTATCGTTATGTAAACGATTCTGGCCTCTGGGTAGCAAAATATGATGTTGGCAATTTATTAACTTTATTCGGATTGTATGCTGGCCTAATAAGTACTGGTTTTTAGTAAAATTTACTCTCAATGTGTCTGACTACGTGTGTTTGGTTCACTCGAGAATAACTTTGCATATTTTTATCTTAAATAGCTATTTGTTTGCATTTTGAAACATGCCTTCTAAATGGATTGTTCACTTGTATTAGCCTGCCTGAATGCTAAGGGGCACCCTTGATAATATGTAATTACCTGTCATGCGTGTGGGCCCGTCTTTTATTGCTACCCTCTTTAAAAGAAATATGAGAAATACAAACTAATGGGCCTGCTTTCTTGAATCTGAAACTGCGTGCTTGGTTTAACATATTCTTTATGATTATGAATCACTGTTTTGGGACCCGTGCTTCTCTTAAATTGTCGACATGAGATGATGTCAAGAAATGTGTTAAATTTTCTGTCATTGTTTATTTATTATTTGATAAGATTCGAACATATACGAACTCCTTATCTTCTCTTACTTTACATGAAATGCACCGGAGCAACAAAGAGTCTCATGGTGAGACTCATCGTAGCAATATGAAGACCCACATCTATGTGCATTTATCTTTGCTCCAGAAATTCCAAGCCGCAGGCGAAATTACATCGCCATCCTTCGAGTCATCTCTATTGTTTTCCTACCCCGCCCCATTCATTTACTGTAATATAATTGTCTAACATTACGCTGCTAATAAGACACTTGGAGTAGTTAAACATTGAAGCAATAAATTAGAAGATAGCTCCCCCCTCTTAAGCTATAGGAAACCATTTAATAATTTTCACTTGCACAATTATTTAGATAGCTAATATATTATTTCAACATGAGAAACTCATTTTGCTATAAATCCTCGTTAGCGTTCACGTAAGAAAATTATTTAAATCATAGGTTGTTAGCATGATAGCCATTTTACATCCTATCTCATAAGTAAATATTTTGTCATAATAGATTTTGCATTATTACTCCTATTATATCTAACATATATCTAATATAGTATTTAGGTACACTAATGGCATATGTTTTAAAATTAACTTTGTCTTGTATATACAAATCTTACAATTTTTTATACCTTCAAATTTCTTTACTTAAATGCTTTTAAACATGTCTTTTCTTAGCATAATAATTAACCTAGGTTTGAACGGACAACCGTAAATTAGCGGATCTTAGAGGATGCCTAATCCCTTCCCTCTGGATTAATAAAGAACCCTTGCCCAGAATCTCACACTAGTTTGCAGACCATAAAAATGGAGTTAGTGTTGATTTTAACGTAACTCACATTTAGGTGTTCTATTTCACCCAAACTAATTAGGTGGCGACTCCGTGAACCCTTTTAGCATTTTATTTTATTTTCTAACATTTTTATTAAGCAGGATTCGTTTTATAATGTCGCGGCCGAAAAAGGGGCGTGACAGGTACGAAGAGCTCCGTACTTAAATGTGAGAGGGTATGGGATATTTTACAATTTCAATTTTCTTCATTCTTTTGTGCTACTTTATTCAAATTGGTATCTCGAACGTGTGAATTGGTATCTGATTCTTTTCTATTCTATCACATATGGTGATGGAACGAGTTGATCTTGAGAGGGACAATGCTCCTGAGCCCGCTGTTAGGGTCGGCGCAAGAGGATCAGAATGGGCGAAAGGTCGCGGCCAAGCTAGAGGTCGTGGAGCGGCACCAATCTGGGACAGGGCTCCTTGCGGCTGGACAGAGATGGGAACACTCAATTTCTCCATAGCGTGAGCCCGAGGCAGAGTAGATAGATGGTGGAGGTTTGGGCCAGCCCAGACTCACCTCGAGGCTATGTCCGGCCTAGCACTTTAGGACACACTGGACCATATACTTTTGCACCTTGATTCCCAACATGCCACAGGGGGTGTCACTCCAGGTTGGTCTCATTCTATGACAAGATTGCATACCCTCGAGCAGGGACATATATATGGGATGCAACTGCACGCCATAGCCCGTGTATAGATGGTCTACACCCACGAGGCGTTCCCGGCCGATGTCGCCAGGATTTGACACATAGAGATTATGAGATCATTGATAGGTTCCTAAAGATGGAGCCGCCCAGGTTTCATGGTACCCGCAGTGACGATGCGCATGAGTTCATTGTAGATATGCATGAGAGGTTATACAAGATGGGGATAGTTGAGTCCCACGGCGTGGACTATATGTCTTTATAGTTTGCGCAATGATGTAAGTTCATGGTGGAGGTATTATATTGAGGCGGACCAGTGGTTTACCTCGCTCACTGGTTGATTTCATCAAATAATTTTGGAGAAGTATGTGTCACGTACTTTGAGAGATCAACGCAGGTATGGGCTCACATATTTACGGAAGAGGGGTATGTCAGTGGTAGAGTATGAGGCCAGATTTCTATTTTTGGCTTGGTATGCGACACACTTGATTTCGATAGAGGCAGAAAGGGTCTGTAAATTTGTTAATGGACTTCTGCTTTCACTCCATGTTCCCTATCTTCAGTTGTGGCTATGGGGTCTTCCTTTCAGGTAGTAGTGGCTCATGCTATGAGTGTTGAGGCTTCCACAGTTCGATATTTTGGAGGGTCTAGTTCTAGGACCTATCATTCAACCCCTAGCCATATCGTTCAGTCCACATTGCAGACGTCATCTGGTGACCCTTCTAGTTAGAGTAGTTGTGGGATGGACAATCTCAGAAAGGTTCTTTCTCTCGGACATCCGACTGAGGTGGTTCATCCGGTTCTTCAGCCTTCAGCGCCCAGAGTTTGTTATGACCGTAGCGAGTCGGGTCACTTAAGAAGAGATTGTTCTCGATCTAGATAGAGTAGGACTCAGTAGGGTTATAGACCCCTAGGACTCCGACGTCTTCTGGTAGCTGGGGAGGTTCTTCAGCGAGGGGCGATGCTCAGTTAGGCCGTAGTGGTTCTCAGATTTCTAGGGGTGGACATCCGTCCGGTAGAGGTAGTTCTCAGGTCTCAAGGGGAGGAGCACAGTCTGGATATAACAGCCATGGTGGTGCGCAGTGTTATGCATTTTCAAGTAGACCAAAAGTAGAGTCTTCTGATGTTGTGATCTTAGGTAATGTTTATGTTCGTCATCGGCCGGCTACAATCTTATTTGATCTAGGGTCTACTTACGCATATGTATCTTCTTATCATTCAGTTGGTTGGGGTTTAACTTGTGACCGTCTTGACTTGCCTATTTATGTATCTACTCTGGTAGGGGATTCTGTGTTAGTTGATACAGTCTATCGGTCTTGCTTAGTTACTTTCATGGGGTACGACACGTGGGTAGACTTGATGATCCTGGATATGTTAGACTTTGATATTATTTTGAGCATGACTTGGTTATCTACGTACCACGCGATCTTGGAATGTCATGCCAAGATAATTACTTTAGCCACGATTGGGATTCGTAGACTCGAGTGGAGGTACTCCTAGTCCTACTCCGAAGAGGATTATTTCTTATCTCCACATAAAGAAACTTGTTGATAAGGGGTGTTTGGCTTGTTTGTCCCATATTTGTGAAACCAGTGTCGTTTCTCCATCCCTTGAGTCCATGCCTGTTGCTTGTGAGTTTGCAGAGGTGTTTCCTGCCAATTTTCCTGGTATGCCACCCGATCGTGATATTTATTTCTGCATCGACTTAGAGCTGGGCAACACCCTATTTCTATTACACCTTATAGGATAACACCTATTGAGTTGAAAGAGCAGTTGCAGGATCTTTTAAGTAAGGTATTTATTAGACTGAGTGTCTCCCCTTGGGATGCTCCCGTGTTATTTGTGAAGAAAAAAAATGGTACGATGAGGATGTGCATAGATTACTATCAGTTGAACAAGGTCATAATTAGTAATAAGTACCATATTCCTCATATTGATGACTTATTTGATTAGCTTTCGGGTGCTTTGGTATTTTCAAAGATTGATTTGAGGTCAGGCTATCACCACCTGAGGATTCGGGAATATATTTCAAAGATGGCTTTTAGGACTCGTTATGGTCATTATGAGTTCCTTGTGATGTCTTTCGGGCTTACAAATGCCCCGACAACTTTTATGGACCTGATGAATGACATTTTCAAGTCATAGATGGATTTCTTTGTCATTATCTTTATCGATGATATCTTGGTGTATTCGAAACGTAAAGAGGATCATGAGCAACATTTGAAGATTTTCCTTGGTTTGTGGAGAGAGAAGGAGTTTTATTTCAAGTTTTGAAAATATGAGTTATGGCTTGATTTTGTGGCATTCTTGGGCTGTGTGGTGTCAAATAAGGGGATTATGGTTTATCCCAAGAAGATTGATCCTGTTAGATATTGGTCGAGGCCCAATACAATGACTGAGATTCGTAGCTTTATGGGATTGGCCAATTATTATTGTCGGTTCGTGAAAGGGTTTGCTTCTATTGTGTTTCACATGACCAGATTAACTCAGAAAGAGGTTCCTTTTCAGTGGTCCAATGCTTGTGAGGAGAGCTTTCAAAAGCTTAAGACTTTGTTGATTATGACCTCGATTTTGGCATTACCCGTCGAGTGTAAGGATTATTCAGTATATTGTGATGCGTCCCATGTTGGTTTGGGCGATGTATTGATGCAGGAGGGCAAGTTATTACCTATGTTTTGAGACATTTGAAGATTCATAAGAAGCACTATCCTACGCATGACTTGGAGTTGTTAGCGGTGGTATTCTCTTTGAAAATTGGAGGCATTATCTTTATAGGGTCCACTGTGAGATGTTTACCGATCATCGCAGCCTACATAATGTATTTATTCAGAGAGATCTAAATTCTAGGCAATGTAGATGGATGAAGTTTCTGAAGGATTATGATATCACCATACTTTACCACTCGGGTAAGGAAAATGTGGTAGTTGATGTCTTGAGTCGCAAGGCAGTGTCTTCCTCCGGAAAAGAACCTTTGGGTTGTAAAGTGGATACTCAAATTGAGTACAAAGTAGATGGATCTACTGACGAGTATAAGGTCTTGGTTACTTGGACATGTGCTCCTATGTAAATAGCTTAACATTCAGAGTCACCACAATCTTGCGTGAAATGGATGTTAAGACAACCATCCTAGCCGGAGAGTTAGTTTGGTGGACTGTTGGGCTTCTTTCTGGACTTCCTTTTGGTCCCTGAAATGTTTACATTTTGCTCCTGAATTTTTTAGATAAAACAGAAACAATGAATCTGACTACAGAAATATTGATTCTGAAGTTAGAAAGTCAACAGTTGGAAAACCAAAAGTCTGAAAGTGGAAGAGGAAAGTAATACGGAATAACCCGAGGGGTATGTGGTTCCAGGGAAGAGAAGAAAGTATGTCGATTGTCAAATATCTGTGCGGGCTAAAACAGGCCCCGAAGTAATGTTACGAAAACTTCGATGGTACTCTTCTTTCGAAGGGTTACTCCATTAATGAATGTGACAAATGTGTCTACATGAAAGGTAATTCTGACTCGTTCGTCATGATGTGCCTTTACGTAGATGACATGTTAATCGCAGGGAGAAGTCCTAGGTTGATCATAGAAACTAAGAGTATGTTGAAATGCTATTTCGATATGAATAATATGGGTATTGCAGATGCATCTTAGGAATTGAGATTTCTAAGACATCTAACGGACTGGTCTAATCCAAACTCATTTAAGAGGTGTTTTTACAGTCTCGTTGAAGTCACCAATGGATGTGAATCGTAGAATTGATTGGAATCATGGTGTACTCGGATACCAAGTGCGATATGCGCAAGTCACATTTAGTTCAATGTATTTTACACACTACAACTGACCTGATATCAACTTACAAAATAGATCAGTTGAACTAAGGTTCACTCGTGATTCTGGAAATGATCAATAGATGGCGTTAAATCGAATATGACGATATTTGAAATATTCGCTTATCTACGGATTATAGTATTCTGGTTGTCCAGCAGTTCTGGGAGAACACAGTGATGCAAACTGGACAACAGACTTGAAGAACACCAAAAAGCCATAATTGGATGTGTATGGTGTGTCTTTGAAAATCCTATAAGCAAACTTGCATCGACCGATTCGTGATGGAATCAGAGTTTATCGCTTTGTACAATGCATGATAAGAAGTTGAGTCACTTCACGACCTCTACGAGGATGTCTCTTATTGGGAGTAAGTCATGCCTGTGTCACTTATACACTGTAAGGGCACGAATGACAACATCCGGACATATCTGTTGGAGACATAAGACTGTATGGCAATTCTGTTGCGTCTAGTGAGCCAAATCTTAGAAATTTAGGATAGAGCTATATCACCCCTTATTTTAAGGCATGCATGCATTTACCCTAGGCGAGTCAATCCTTGGCATTGACACCACAGTTAGGAAGCCCACCCAATTGTCGAAGGGTTTTTCACGACCCAACGACAACAACATATTATGTGTTACGTGATATTGATGGACGAATCCGAGCCTAACGTGACATGCTATCATTGAGAAATTTTGTATTTATTTTTTGTTTTATGTATAGGATGAGCAGTATTCCAACAATTTCTGAAATCAGAATGGTGAGTGGTGTTCCGACAAAGCTAAAGATTTGGTGGGAGAATTTCGACGGCAGCAGCAAAATGACCATCAGAAGCAAATTAGGTTGTCTCATGACTTTGTTTGACATCGCTCCAGATCAGCATATAGTTAGGGTCTTGATTCGATTAGGATCGGATAGAGGCGGTGTTGATTTCAAGACTTCGAACTCACCCCCACGTTGGAAGAAATCAACTACTTCACGAGCTTAGCTTACCAAGGCAGAGGATAAATCATCCCTTATAGTCAATCTGGAAAGAGATTCTTGCATTACATGGGCCTAAAGAACACAAAGGAACTCCGATGTGGGCCATGGAACACTTTTATCAGCGATCGAATATGACAGACATTTGTTTTAGCAATGATTATAGGATTTTAAGTTTTTACGACAGGATGAAGCGATTTGTGTCGCCGGTCGGTACTAGGGATTGGTATGAATTTCTGGCATCCCACACTAGCAACCAAGTACAATGGAGGTACCCACTGATATCCCGTATCAACAAGGCTTATGTAAGGAGCAAAGACCATTATTACATCGAGCTCATCGAATTAAGGGGACTTCAGCCATATGCTCCGCTGCGTGTACTCCGCTTGATTTGGTCGAAACGAGTAATCCCTCTCCGATCAGACATGAAAGATTCAGAGGTCGCGTTTGGGGCAAATTGCACCTTTCCCAGAAAGAAGCAAATCCTTGATGAATGGAACAACATTGAGAAAATAGATGTCAAATATGAGCAAGCAGGAGGTACACCTGAATACTATGCATGGTTGAAGGAAGATTGTGGCAGTCCGAGTCCCAAAGGAAAGCAGGGTTTCGAGGATATCAACATGACCAATTGGGTGAAAGTTTGCAGATTAGAGAGCAACGCCATCTCCCCTGAGATGTGGGATCAACTACAAAATATCATGCAATATTTGGAAAATGCAGGAGCAGGACCTAGCAACACCATTACACCACCACCACATTCTCCGTCAGCATAATGTAGCATTAGGAATAATCTTTATATCTAAAGTTTTGACACTTCTTTGTTACAATTTAATCTTAGCTTTTATTCCCAATAAAAGCATTTCGATCCGATGGCTCAGACCAATCTATCATTATCTCATATTTGACGCTTCGGCCTACCTCTGGCATAAGGAGGTCCCCCTGCATGTTAGGAAACATTTTAATGTGTTATGTGTAATATATCTGCTACATGTTTGCAAATTATATGCTTTATGCTAACTCCGTTTGCTACATTGTAGAAGGATTTATTATTTCCCCAAAAAGGGCCGGTTCGTATTTGAGTCAACAATGTCAGAACATCAACACTTTACCAGGTCCAAGGCACGAAATGATGACATGAATGGCTCGGGGGCGTCTGAGCCAAATGGTTTGGGAATTATTCCTGTCGGCGAAACAGAACCTTCGGAAGGGAGAAATGTCACTAGTCAAGAAGAATGCACCGCACAGCTACTACAACAAATTGCCGACATGCAGGTTGAGATGGAAAGACTACGAAATCTGATAAAGTTATCCATTAGTTTGAATACCCCTATACCAGAGCAAAGGGCCACTACCTCACAAACTATCCCGGATCGACCTCTACCACCACATATCTCCCAAAACTCCCCACAAAGACTACCGGTTACCGATTCATGTCAAGCTATCCCTCGCCCAGCCAATCCTCAACCCCACCCTCAAAGTGATCCTCTTACTACCCATATATCTCAGCCCCCGCCTACTTACTTCACCCCAATCAGCCCGAATCGCCAAACTAACCAATACCCACACACCATATCTATTACCAGCCCCAACAAACAACCCAGACCACCAACATACACAACATAAACCCAGCCTTTTACCGTCCCTGTGCTCCCCCAGGAAATGGATCATTACGAGGAAATGGAGAGGGAAGCTCGAGCCAAAATGGACGAGGACGTGGCCAAAGAGATTCATAGCTTAAAAGAAGCTGTTCGGAGCATGCGATCAGATAAGGGTCATGAAGGATTAGATTACGAGGATCTTTGCATGCATCCAGATATGGAGCTACCTGTGGGGTACAAGGTGCCCAAGTTTAATTTATTCGATGGGAAGGGGAACCCCCGCGCACACTTGAGGTCATATTGTGACAAGCTGATCGGAGTAGGAAAGAACCCAGCAGTCGTTATGAAGTTATTCATTCGAAGTTTGACCGGTGAGACATTAGATTGGTATACTAGCCAGGACCCGCGGAAATGGCATAGCTGGAATGCATTGGCCCAAGACTTTGTGGAGCGATTCGGGTTGTCTGAAACCGTTGTAGAGCGTGTTTTATTTGATGAAGTTAGAAAAGAAGTCTGGAGGCGTTCAGAGTACGCCATGAGATGGCGTCAGGAAGCGACAAAGTACAACCACCCGTGGTGGAGAGTGAGATGACCACTCTATTCGTACAATCTTTGAAGGGCCGACCTACTATGAGCGAATGATAAGCGTCGTGGACGGAATTTTACGGAAGTTGTCAGAATGGGCGACTTCGTGGAGGAAGGTATTAAAACTGGTAGGATTACGAATTTGGCAGCATTACAGGCAACTAATAAGGCAATTCAGTCAGGGACGATCGGGAGTACTTCACAAAAGAAGAAAGATACAGTTTCCCCTTCCATGTTCATACAAGAACGTAAACCCGAAACATTCATAACATACCAAAACCCATCCTATCAAACCCCATACTACCACACAAGTAACCAAAACTTCACACCTCACTATACACCTGCCCCACACCCCAACTACCACACACAGCCTATATATAACGCTTCCCAAGCACACATTTATCCTGCCCCGCATTGACCCGCCCATCAAGCCCGCCAACAAAATAGAGCGCCCAATGCACCCAGACCAAACACGAATTTTGAAGGAAGACCACCCAAAGTTCGCACCCAACTGGCTGAACCCACACCCCAAGTATACGAAAGGCTGCGAGCTGCAGGCTTAATCCAACCGATTCCAGGAAGGATTCCTAACCCTATCCCAAGATGGTATGATGAGAATAAGCGCTGCGCGTATCACTTCAATAGCCCAGGGCATGACACTGAAAGTTGCTACTCCCTCAGGGACAAAATCGAAGCGTTGATCAAAGAAGGGGTAATTCAGCTGAAGGATCCTGCCCCAAACGTGCATGATAATCCCTTGCCAAACCATGGAGACGTCAATGTGCACTTGATAATCTTAGATGAGGAATACAACTTGGAGGGAACCATCCGATCAGTTCGAAGTGAAAGGAAAGCTGAACCTTCTGCTTTCATCGCCTCTGTTGCCAATATTCGAAAGAAAGCAGTATTTGAGCTGGAAAGGGCGCCGCCGAGACATAATGGTTCAATCACAGTTGCTCAGATGCCCAGCTGGGAGCCGCCAATCAGAGTAGATCGTAGAGAAATTGGGAAGCAAGCCATAGAAGTCACCGCTGCAGGTATAACCAGGTCAGGGAGATATTACACACCTGTAGAGGCAGCCAGGGAGGTACCACAAAAGAAACCCGTGACAGAGGTTGAAGTTGAGGAGTTTTGGAGGAAGATGCCCACTAAGGAATATTCTGTCGTGGAGCAGTTGAAGAAAACATCAGCACATATCTCTCTATTTTCACTGTTAATGCATTCGGCCCCACACAGGGTTGCGTTATTGGAGGTACTGAAAGATGCATATGTTCCAGAAGGTACAACAGACGAGAACTTGACAGATTTAGTCGGACAAGTGCTAGAGGCCCGCAGAATCGCCTTTCACAATGATGAGTTACCTTCTGGTGGCGTCGGACACAATCTTTCATTGAATATCACCATCCAGGTCGCAAACAAGATTGTTTCAACAGTGCTGATTGACGGAGGCTCGGCCGTCAACATTTGTCCCATGTCGACGCTGCTGAAATTGGGGACAGACTGCAAGAAAATTCGTAAAAGTCATATCAGGGTCAAAGGTTTCGACGGAGTCCATAGGGGTGTCGAAGGCGAAATTGATCTCACGCTGCTGATCGGACCTGCAGAATTCGTTGTGGAGTTTCAAGTATTGGATATTGCTACATGTTACAATCTGTTGATAGGAAGGCCGTGGATTCACGAGGCTGGTGCAGTCCCGTCCACCTTGCATCAGTGCCTAAAGTTTATATGGAATCACCGCGAAGTAGTAGTACTTGGGGATAAAAAGAGAAACATCAACACCGATTATGCAGTCCATGTCATAGAGGACGTAAAATAGTTGGATGGTTCATTCTTTCATGTTAATGAGATCAAGAGCGCCAGCAGGGTCAGACCGTTGCAGCTGCCACGTTCTCTCACAATGGTAGCCAAGGAAATGCTAAGAAATGGGTTCGAGCCCGGTAGAAGTCTTGGATCCGGTATGAAGGGAATCACAGAGCCTATCCAGTTGTTCGAGAAGAAGGACACTTTTGGTTTGGGGTACCAGCCCACCTCGAAGGATTTGGTGAATGCGAGCCTCCGAAAAAAGAGAGACATTCCCTTGCCTATGCCCATTCCGCCCCTGAGTCAGTCGTTCGTCAAAGTCTGCACCATCCAGATGCTGAAAGAAGATGACCCAGAGGATCTTGCAACAGGGTTCCAGAATCTGTTCGTAGGCGAAGATGAAGCAGAGTGTTGTATGATCCCAGGGGATCACGAGGAATAGCCCACCATTTGGGATGCAGAGCATGGATACAGCCTAAATAATTGGACTTGCTCCCATGTCCTGACCTTCCGAAGAGCTTGGTAGAGTTTATGATAGTTCTAGCGATGTGACTTTATATCTAAAAAAGAAAAACAGACCTGCATTTACGTTTCTTTAATATGTTTTTAATCTCGCATTTTGCTTTCATCATAAATTCCAGGATATTTTTGCAGCTTTAAAACTTGCTTGTGTTAAATTAAATTATTTTTTTTACGCATTCTTCTTTCAGCGATCATATTAATAAACCTGTCGATAATGCGAATATGACATGTAATGAAACCAGCGAACAAAGTTCAAATGACGAGCATAACCCGAGAAACAGGAAGAATGTCCGCAATCAGAGCTCGACCAAGAGTTGGAAAACTTTGAGAATAGGCCTAAACCGAATTTAGAAGAAACTGATTTGATAAACTTAGGCTATGAGGGAGTTGTAAAAGAAACTAGGGTCAGCACCCACCTAAATGTCACACAGAATAAAGAGTTGATTGAACTCCTGAAACAATATACCGACGTGTTTTCTTGGTCATATGACGACATGCCAGGGTTGAGTACGAATATCGTCGCACACATGTTGCCTATTGAGCCATCTTATTTTTCCGTAAAACAAAGGCCAAGAAAGATCAAACCAGACATGAGTTTGAAAGTCAAAGAAGAGGTGTCTAAGCAGTTCGACGCAAAGGTAATTCGAGTTGCAAAGTACCCTACTTGGTTAGCAAATATCGTGCCGGTAAAAAAGAAAGATGGAAGGGTCCGAGTCTGCGTGGATTATAGGGACCTCAGTGAGCTAGCAGAAGGATCACTTTCCTCTTCCAAACATTCATATACTCATCGACAATTGTGCGAAGCATGAACTACTGATCGTTAAATCATTGCTTTCGTTATCATCGAATCTTTATGGCGAGAGGAGGGCGAAAAGACGGATTCACTACCAGTGGTATATTATTATCGAGTAATACCGTTCAGTCTCAAGAACGCGATCGCTACATACATGAGAGCCAAGACTACCATCTTTCATGACATGATCCATAAGGAAATTGAAGTCTATGTGGATGATGTCATCATTAAGTCGCGAAGAGCGGAAGGCCATTTTGCGAACTTGAAGAAGTTCTTTGAGCGGCTAAGCCAGTATAATCTAAAACTGAATCATGCGAAGTGTGCATTCGGCGTCCCTGCTGGGAAGCTGTTGGGTTTCATAGTGTCACGACCCGACCGGGCGCGGCGGTGCCTACACAGGCACCTCAAAACATCTGACATAATAAACTGCTGCGGAAAAATAAGTAACACACATTTTTTTTTTAATACCAAGGCAAAGCCGATAAGGCTGCCGTAATATAACTCACCCAAAAAGGGCTTACACTATCCAAAAATGTAATTACAATTCTAACCAGTCCAGCCCACATGTGAATACAGACCTCTAAGATTTGAACACCTACTATGACGGGACAAGGCCCGCGTGCCACGAATATACATAGCCATGACAACTCGGAACATTGGAGCCATCTCAAAATCTTTGAACCAGGATCCTAAGCTCGCGGATCCATAGCGTAATACCTAAACTGCGGACATGAGCGCGGCCCCGAAGAAGTCGATAACAACAGTGCGAATATGGAGCAGAAATAACGTCTGATAAGCAGATCATAAGCGTACAAAAGAATGACAAGGACAAGTATAAAAATACATACGGATCTGCCGTGTCATTACCACTTATGAACTTAATTTCACATCAATATCTTTTTCCATTCCATTAAGAGTTATGGCCATATCTTACGTACTTACTTAGGAGAAGTCATTAAGTTCATTTCTATCTAACTTACTTATCTTTCATAACATAGTCAGGCCCACTACGGAGGGACACATATCTACTACCCCAACCCGGGACGCGATCGATCACGCGATATCAAAGCATGCGTGGAATCCCCATCACCGCCGCGACTAAAAGTGTAAAACATAACCATGGGTCTCACGCCCATAAAATCAATCAAAGCAGGTGGTATAACGTGCGGGGGCTTGCCATCATTTATACTCTTACCACGGAGAAGGTGGTAAGCGGGGTATAACGTCTTGGGGCTTGCCTCATTTATACTCTTACCTGGAGAAGGTGGTAAGCGGGGTATAACGTCTTGGGGCTTGCCCGCCGTTATCTCTTACCTGGAGAAGGTGGTATAACGTCTTGGGGCTTGCCTCATTTATACTCTTACCCTATCTCGACGGTCGTCAAATAACACATAAAGCGGGTGGTATGCGTCTTGGGGATTTACCCTCACTTATACTCTTACCACGGAGAAGGTGGTATAACGTCTTGGGGCTTGCCTCATTTATACTCTTACCCTAACTCGTAGGCCATCATACATAACATAAGCACTCTGACTTATCATACATAACATAAGCACTACCGACTTATCATACATAACATAAGCACTACCGCTTACATCATACATAACATAAGCACTACCATACATCATATAATAAGCAAGTTAAGAAATCCCTAACTTTATTAGCTTGTTCATATATACTCATTTTGTTTACTTAAGGCACTAACATGTCATTATAAAATCCGGGAATTTAACCCAACGTACTACGTGCCTCTACTCCTTTAAAATGATTCTCTTTCAAACAAAACTTCCAAGATACTAACAACCGTAGTATCAAGTCATCTCTACCTTCGGGACAAGTCACAATACCTTTTAGAAATACAATTACAGCTTCTAAATCAAGTGACTTCTTTCTTAAAGACCTTAAGCAATTGGTACCTTTAAAACAATTTTCCATCTTTATTTCAAATCATTTCTTGTTTATGTTACTGAAGAAAACCATTCTCTTAACCTCCCATAAAGTTATTATAACCAACTTCCCATAAAGCCGTCATACTAACTTTATGCCTTAAACTAATTCATTCTCTTTATAACCAAGAGACTTATACTTTCAAATCAAATCACATAGCTTTCAAAATACTTCAAGTCTCTTAACTTTTAAGAAAACAAGTTTCAAAGTCTTAAAAACTTCATACGTAAACTCTTTTAAAATTAGTAACATATACTTTGGTGCGTTGTGATTAAGTTATACTTATTTATAACGATCTTATTCAAGTAGCCATGATCTAGAAAATGTAATACAATTTTGTCTTATCTTAGCTTCTATGCATGGAGAATTCTACTTGTTTTAACATAATTAATTGTCATTACATTTTCCTTTATTAACGCTGATGGCTTGTTCGATACTTATTCTTATTCGTGCGTAAATTAGCCAAGTCAACTTGGCTCCAAAATACCTCTAACGACTCTTTACCAACATCCCCATAAGACTTGGTAAGAACTTGGGATAACTTATACATAACCTTTACGTGAGTAAATCGACATACATACCTCTTAACTTCTAAGAGTAGAAGGAATCATGAAATAGTACTACATGTATATTCCATACATAGAATCATGTCAAAAGAAGGAAGAGGTTCACATACCCATGACGATTATCGACAAGTAGCAAAAAGCTCCAAAGTACTTCAACCTTGCTAGCTATTCCATCCGTCAGTAGAATACGCTATACTTGGTACTTCAACCTAAATTGGCCATAATCGTCCATTAACCTCTAGCCGAACGTAGAATATTCTAAGTGCTAAGCCACTAAAATCTACGGAAAATCGGGCGACTTCCTTTGTTTTTACATACTTTGCCACCTTTTTCAGGGCGAATACAATAACCAAACACGCCACATTTAAGGCCCAACAAGTCAGCTAACCAAAGGGGATTACACGCCTTAACGGGGCGTGTAAAATTCCGCCACAAATTACATTAAACTAGTCCACAATGCAAATGTCAATTCGGCCAAAAAGTGCAACAACTTATCAACCTTTCCAATACCTTTTCAATCCAAGTTCTTAGGTCTAGCATGTTATATAGTAATAAACAACTTAACAATTATAACCACCTTAATCCACTCTTTAGATAACACGCGACTAAACTAGTACTAAATTGAATTACAATCTTAAAGGCTAAATCATGCAACTTCGGATTCCATCCAACTATTCCATAACACATATCATTCTTCATAATATAATCCACATGATCATTTCTAACTACTACAACATGAAATCTTGAATTATAATAGTAAGACGGAGATTAATACCTTCTTAAGCTCAAAATGCTCCAAAACCCTAAGTCGATCCTTAGCAACTCCAACTCCTTTTCTTAACGTTCCAATCCGCTATTTGCGACCCTTAGAAGCTTGTGAAAAACTCCTCTTCTATTTCCAACTTCAAAGTTGAAGAACACCTTAGGGTTTCGCCTTGCGACTAACGTAAAAACGTCGTTTTTCCGAAATCTTTCTATTGAGATATCCTTACAATACCCTTAGGGACCTTGGGTTAAAGTCTTGTGGCTAATGGATCAAAACTACAAAAATTTTATGTGGGAATGAGACAAAGCCGAGAGCACTTAGCTCAAGAACAAGACCTCTCTATTTTTTTCTAAGTGTTCAAGACTAGTCTTGCACTAGTGTAGTGAATATATAACACCTTGGAAGGCTTAGACTTAAACAAATGGGTGGCTAAGATGAAAATCACATGGATTAAGCACAAGTGGCAAGTTGACTTGGTCAACAAACTCTGCCTAGCAAGACTTATCTTCCAAGATGGTCAATGACCATTATACCCTTGCAAATTTCGTCCAAGACTATGGTGGGGGGGTGCCACGTGTCGCCCTCTCATTCGTCCATAAATTTCCGTAACCCTCGTGGGCCCCACAAAAATGTAAAATTCCTCGGGTGGGCCCACGCGACCAAAACCGTAAAAAATAAATTTCCATAATGATAATAAGTTCCATACTCTTCAATTAATGCATTTTGAGAACCTAATTCTCACGATGAACATTTTCCTTTCCGACGTTCGGAAGATTTTCGTCGGAAAAACAATTCTTCCTTTCGAACTAATTTCAAGTCTTGAGTTCCTACGTACATTCTCTTAAACATGTCACGGAGTTACGGGGTGTAACATTCTTCCCCTTTGAAACATTCGTCCCGAATGTTCTTTGAGTCCATCTAAATAGATAGCGACATAGTCTCCTCTCTTGCACCGCTTCATACTACATATGCCACCCGCCACATAACAACTTAAACTAAGACGCCAACCTTGGCACTCACGAAGCCAACTAGCCCATACTCATAATGACCTCAAAGTCGGTCATAATCCTCTCTACTAGGTCTACTAGTGTCCGACGATCGTATCATCACGGAAAACCTCATGTTCCTCATTTCACCCCACGCATGCGGGTGTAGTTACCTCGAAAGGTTCTAATGGATTCGTGCTCTACTCCTTCCGGTACTTCCAACTCTTACTAGCATACATACATAACTTCCATACCTATTTTGGCCTCAAATCTTTGGGGTCACTCTATAAAACAATATAAGGCCATTTCGGCCTTCACGACTGGTTAGGTGGACGCGTCCTGAACAGTAAAACAATTAACTAGACTTGGGCCTTGCACCTCGTGACCTGCCACGTGGCGGAACTACTACCAACTGATCCCACTCTATTCCAGGCTATGGGCGACCGCGATAGGTCATCACCGTCCCCACCATCGCTTAACTCTTATTCTCGGTCTATAATAAATCTTTCTACAGAAGACCATGGCGAGAATTCATTAATCTGTTCCATACCTTCCGGTATCTAGTTAGTCTTTACAAACTCTTGGTAATCTAAAATCATTCTAGGCAACACGTCGACCCTCATACATAACTCCGTATAGGTGTATGTCACAATACCAACTATACTATAATCATTACCAACACGGAAACGCAATCCGCATAGTCCTTCGGGTCGCTGCGCCTTTCTCGTGGCTGCAATCAACATAATCGGTTGGGAGGCAACCCTAACTACACGGCTCTATCGCACGATCTCGAGTGAGAAGAATGGAAACCAATCCTAAATGTCCTGCAGCCTCACGATTATAGATGTGGTGCACAACACACGATAATCAAGACTTACTTAGACACGGTATGTAGACACTTTCCGAGGACTAATCGCTCACGATACCACTTTTGTCACGACCGACCCGGGCGCGATCGTGCCTACACAGGCACCTCAAACATACAACATAATAAATCTGCTGCGGAAAAATAAGTAACACACATTTTTTTAATACCAAGGCAAAGCCGATAAAGGCTGTAATATAACTCACCCAAAAGGGCTTACACTATCCAAAAATGTAATTACAATTCTAACGATCCAAATTACACGTGAATACTGCACCTCTAAGATTTGAACACCTACTATGACGGGACAAGGCCCGCGTGCCACGAATATACATAGCCATGACAACTCGGAACATTGGAGCCATCTCGAAATGCGAACCAGGATCCTAAGTTCGCGGATCCATAGCGTGTTACCTAAACTGCGGACATGAACGCGGCCCCGAAGAAGTCGATAACAAAAGTGCAGAATATGGAGCGAAATAACGTCTGATAAGAAATGATCATAAGCGTACAAAAGAATGACAAGACAAGTATAAAAATACATACGGATCCTGCGTGTCATTACCACTTATGAACTTAATTTCACATCAATATCTTTTTCCATTCCATTAAGAGTTATAGCCATATCTTACGTACTTACTTAGGAGAAGTCATTAAGTTCATTTCTATCTAACTTACTTATCTTTCATAACATAGTCTGGCCCACTACGGAGGGACACATATACTACCCGGCCCAAACTGGGACGCGATCGATCACGCGATATCAAAGCATGCGTGGAATCCCATCACCGCCGACGGCTAAAAGTGTAAAACATAACCATGGGTCTCACGCCCGTAAAATCAATCAAAGCAGGTGGTATAACGTGCGGGGCTTGCCCGCCATTTATACTCTTACCACGGAGAAGGTGGTAAAGCGGGGTATAACGTCTTGGGGCTTGCCGCCATTTATACTCTTACCACGGAGAAGGTAGTAAGCGGGGTATAACGTCTTGGGGCTTGCCGCCATTTATACTCTTACCCTGGAGAAGGTGGTATAACGTCTTGGGGCTTGCCCCTCATTTATACTCTTACCCTATCTCGACCGGTCGTCAAATAACACATAAAGCAGGTGGTACAGCGTCTTGGGGATTTACCCCTCACTTATACTCTTACCCTGGAGAAGGTGGTATAACGTCTTGGGGCTTGCCCCTCATTTATACTCTTACCCTAACTCAACCGGCCATCATACATAACATAAGCACTACCGACTTATCATACATAACATAAGAACTACCGACTTATCATACATAACATAAGCACTACCGGCTTATCATACATAACATAAGCATTACCGGCTTATCATACATAATATAAGCAAGTTAAGAAATCCCCTAACTTCTTATTAGCTTGTTCATATACACTCTCATTTTTGTTTACTTAAGGCACTAACATGTCATTATAAAATCCGGGAATTTAACCCAACGTACTACGTGCCTCTACTCCTTTAAAATGATTCTCTTTCAAACAAAACTTCCAAGATACTAACAACCGTAGTATCAAGTCATCTCTACCTTTCAGGACAAGTCACAATACCTTTTTAGAAATACAATTACAGGCTTCTAAATCAAGTGACTTCTTTCTTAAAGACCTTAAGCAATTGATACCTTTAAAACAATTTGCCCTTCTTTATTTCAAATCATTTCTTGTTTATGTTACTGAAGAAAACCATTCTCTTAACCTCCCATAAAGTTATTATAACCAACTTCCCATAAAGCCGTCATACTAACTTTATGCCTTAAACTAATTCATTCTCTTTATAACCAAGAGACTTATACTTTCAAATCAAATCACATAGCTTTCAAAATACTTCAAGTCTCTTAACTTTTAAGAAAACAAGTTTCAAAGTCTTAAAAACTTCATACGTAAACTCTTTTAAAATTAGTAACATATACTTTGGTGCGTTGTGATTAAGTTATACTTATTTATAACGATCTTATTCAAGTAGCCATGATCTAGAAAATGTAATACAATTTTGTCTTATCTTAGCTTCTATGCAGATGGAGAATTCTACTTGTTTTAACATAATTAATTGTCATTACATTTTCCTTTATTAACGCTGCAATGTCTTGTTCGATACTTATTCTTATTCGTGCCGTAAATTAGCCAAGTCAACTTGGTTCCAAAATACCTCCTAACGACTCTTACCAACATCCCCCATAAGACTTGGTAAGAACTTAGGATAACTTATACATAACCTTTACGTAGAGTAAATCGACATACATACCTCTTAACTTCTAAGAGTAGAAGGAATCATGAAATAGTACTACATGTATATTCCATACATAGAATCATGTCAAAAGAAGGAAGAGGTTCACATACCTCGCGACGATTATCGACAAGTAGCAAAAAGCTCCAAAGTACTTCAACCTTGCTAGCTATTCCATCCGTCAAGTAGAATACGCTATACTTGGTACTTGACCTAAATTGGCCATAATACGTCCATTAACCTCTAGCGAACGTAGAATATTCTAAGTGCTAAGCCACTAAAATCTCTGGAAAATCGGCAGACTTCCTTTGTTTTACATACTTTGCCACCTTTTCAAGGCGAATACAATAACCAAACACGCCACATTTAAGGCCCAACAAGTCAGCTAACCAAAGGGATTACACGCCTTAACAGGACGTGTAAAATTCCGCCCCACAAATTACATTAAACTAGTCCACAATGCAAATGTCAATTCGGCCAAAAAGTGCAACAACTTATCAACCTTTCCAATTCCTTTTCAATCCAAGTTCTTAGGTCTAGCATGTTATATAGTAATAAACAACTTAACAATTATAACCACCTTAATCCACTCTTTAGATAACATGCGACGACTAAACTAGTACTAAATTGAATTACAATCTTAAAGGCTAAATCATGCAACTTCGGATTCCATCCAACTATTCCATAACACATATCATTCTTCATAATATAATCCACATGATCATTTCTAACTACTACAACATGAAATCTTGAATTATAATAGTAAGACGGAGATTAATACCTTCTTAAGCTCAAAATGCTCCAAAACCCTAAGTCGATCCTTAGCAACTCCAACTCATTTTCTTAACGTTCCAATCCGCTATTTGCGACCCTTAGAAGCTTGTGAAAAACTCCTCTTCTATTTCCAACTTCAAAGTTGAAGAACACCTTAGGGTTTCGCCTTGCGACTAACGTAAAAACGTCGTTTTTCCGAAATCTTTCTATTGATATATCCTTATAATACCCTTAGGGACCTTGGGTTAAAGTCTTGTGGCTAATGGATCAAAACTACAAAAATTTTATGTGGGAATGAGACAAAGCCGAGAGCACTTAGCTCAAGAACAAGACCTCTCTATTTTTTTCTAAGTGTTCAAGACTAGTCTTGCACTAGTGTAGTGAATATATAACACCTTGGAAGGCTTAGACTTAAACAAATGGGTGGCTAAGATGAAAATCACATGGATTAAGCACAAGTGGCAAGTTGACTTGGTCAACAAACTCAAGCTAGTAAGACTTATCTTCCAAGATGGTCAATGACCATTATACCCTTGCAAATTTCGTCCAAGACTATGGTGGGGGGGTGCCACGTGTCGCCCTCTCATTCGTCCATAAATTTCCGTAACCCTCGTGGGCCCCACAAAAATGTAAAATTCCTCGGGTGGGCCCCACGCGACCAAAACCGTAAAAAAATAAATTTCCATAATGATAATAAGTTCCATACTCTTCAATTAATGCATTTTGAGAACCTAATTCTCACCAATGAACATTTTTCCTTTCCGACGTTCGGAAGATTTTCCGTTGGAAAAACAATTCTTCCTTTCGAACTAATTTCAAGTCTTGAGTTCCTTACGTACATTCTCTTAAACATGTCCTGGAGTTACGGGGTGTAACACATAGTGAGTAGAAGAAGGATTGAGCTGGATCCTTCGAAAATAAAAGTCATCCAAGAGTTACCTCCTCCGAAAAGCAGGAAAGACGTAATGAGCTTCCTTAGTCGTCTCAACTACATCAGTAGGTTCATAGCTCAGTCCACCGTGATATGCGAGCCGATATTCAAATTGTTGAAGAAGGATGCAACTACCAAATGGACAACGATTTGTCAGCAGGCTTTTGACAGAATCAAAGAGTACCTTTCTAATCCGCCAGTTTTAGTACCGCCAGAACCGGGGAGACCTTTGCTACTCTATTTGTCTGTATTAGAAAAAGCTTTTGGATGCGTGTTGGGACAACACGATGAAACAGGGAAAAAGGAGCAGGCCATATATTATTTGAGTAAGAAGTTCACAATGTATGAAGCTCGTTACACTCTACTAGAACATACTTGTTGCGTATTAACTTGGGTCGCCCAGAAATTCAGGAATTATCTATCAGCATACACCACTTACCTTATTTCGAGGATGGACCCGCTTAAGTATATCCTTCAGAAGCCCATGCCCACTGGAAAACTAGCAAAATGGCAAATTATGTTGAGCGAGTTTGATATCGTGTACGTCACACAGAAAGCCGTAAAAGGGCAGGCATTAGCTGATCATCTTGCTGAGAACCCGGTCGATGAGGAATATGAGCCCCTCCGAACCTATTTCCCTGATGAGGAGGTATTGTTTGTCGGAGAAGATATCTCAGAGGATTACCCAGGTTGGAGGATGTTCTTCGATGGAGCGGCAAACATCAAGGGAGTTGGCATTGGAGCAGTTTTAGTTTCAGAAACAGGTCAGCATTATCCGATCTCCGTGAAGCTCAGATTTCCATGCACCAACAATATGACAGAATATGAAGCTTGCATATTGGGACTCAGAATGGCCGTAGATATGAACATACAAGAGTTACTGGTCATAGGTGATTCAGACTTGCTGATCCATCAAGTACAGGGTGAATGGGCAACCAAGAATATGAAGATACTCCCCTACCTGCATTGCGTAAAGGAATTGCAAAAGAATTTCAGCAATATAGAATTCAAGCATGTCCCAAGGATCTATAATGAATTCGTTGATGCATTGGCAACCTTATCCTCCATGATTCAACATCCGGACAAGAATTACATCGATCCGATCACAGTGAGTGTGCTGGAATAGCCTGCTTATTGCTCTTATCTAGATGAAGAAATAGACGGGAATCCTTGGTACCATGACATCAAAAGATAACTCAAAGCAAGAGAGTATCCGGAAGGCATAACCAACATTCAGAAGAAAACACTTCGAAGATTAGCAAACCATTTCTTTTTTAATGGGGAGATTGTATACCGAAGGACTCCAGATCTGGGATTACTGAGATGTGTCGACACTCAAGAGGCGAGCAAGCTAGTAGAAGAGATACACGGAGGGACATGTGGACCTCATATGAACGGCTTCACTTTGGCAAAAAAGATTCTGCGAACATGTTATTTTTGGATGACGATGGAAACAGATTGTATCCGCTTTGTGCATAAATGTCGACAGTTCCAGATTCATGGGGATTTGATTCGAGTACCTCCGAATGAACTTAATGTGACAAGTTCTCCTTGGACATTCGCAGCTTGGGGCATGTATGTCATCGGCCCTATCGAACCCGCTGCCTCAAATGGACACAGATTCATCCTCGTAGCAATTGACTATTTCACTAAATGGGTAGAAACATCATCACACAGATCAGTGACGAAGAAGGTAGTAGTCGATTTCGTTCGCAACAACATCATTTGCCAATTTGGAATTCCTGAGTCGATTGTAACAGATAACGAAACCAATCTCAACAGTAACTTGATGCGTGAGATATGTGGGAATTTTAAGATCACTCACCGTAATTCCACTCCGTATCGGCCTCAGATGAATGGAGAAGTAGAAGCATCCAACAAGAACATCAAGAGGATATTACGCAAGATGATCAGCAACTACAAACATTGGCATGAGCATTTGCCTTTTGCACTTTTGGGTTATCGCACCACAATCCGGACTTCTACCGGGGCAACACCATATCTTTTGGTCTATGGAACAGAAGTCGTGCTACCAGCAGAGGTGGAAATACCATCGTTGAGAATTATCCAAGAAGCCGAGTTGAGCAAAGCCGAATGAATACAAGATCATTGTGAACAGCTGATGCTGATTGACGAAAAGAGGTTGAATGCAGTCTGTCATGAGCAGCTTTATCAGAACAGAATGGCCAGAGCTTTTAACAAGAGAGTAAGACCAAGGTTATTCAAACCGGGACAATTGGTTTTGAAACGCATATTTTCGAATCAAAGTGAAGCTAAAGGAAAGTTCGCACCTAATTGGCAAGGGCCCTACATGGTTCATCGAGTATTAAGTGGAAGAGCTCTAATCTTAGCTGAGATGGATGGTGAAGTATGGCCTAAAGCTATCAACGCAGATGCGGTAAAGAGATATTACGTTTAGGAGCATTTATTTTCCATGTAATCCCCTTTACATTGTAAAAAGCTGCACTCCCTCGGTGGGATATGCATAGAGCCCATATAGGGTCTCGCCGCTTCAAATTAGAAAACCCCTTTACTTGTAATTGGAACTACATTCGACCTGATTCCCTTGGCGGATACGTAGGCAGCCACATCGGCCTCGGTCCCACATTTAGAAATTTTAGCTTTACTAAATTTCGCTTGTAATGAACTACTTCATGACATGATTCCCTCATGGGGATACGTAGGCGGCCTAAATCTGCTTCGGTCACACCATTAGGAATCTTCCCATTGGCCCGCGTGCAACAGAATGTGTTTGGTTATTCCAAAAGAGATATGAGCAATTCCCGCCGGAGTTAAGTCTTGCCCACGCGCCCGCATAACGAAACTGGGACAATTTTGGGAAACGCACCATGAAGAGATCATAATAAGGACTCCAAAAGATGTTCGTTTGGTCATAACACGTGTCATATTCGGCAAAATAGACAAGGCTTCTACACTTTATACGCATGTCATATAAATGTTTATTTCTAAAAGATGTTTTGTGCATACCTCATGAAAATGTTTCATTTTGGAAAATACTTTTGGAACGC
Organism: Przewalskia tangutica; assembly: GCA_029844215.1. Lineage (NCBI taxonomy): Eukaryota > Viridiplantae > Streptophyta > Magnoliopsida > Solanales > Solanaceae > Przewalskia > Przewalskia tangutica. Next base: position 42,213,080 of record CM056722.1, on the reverse strand, counting down.
TACGTCAAAATTCTCGCTACCAAACATCTCAACGAGATCAGACAGGGGTTACAGGTCCAAACAAATCAGGCGCATGGACAGAAAGGATCGAGGCCGCAAAGTCAATACGAACCGACCCCCCCCCCCCCAAAAAAAACTCACAAATTTTCTTTAAGCGCAGGTTTCTTCATAATAGCAGAAGCTGAAAGAATGCAGCAGAAGCAGAAAGGGACATCAACGATCAACAATTAAAGTTCAAAATCCACAACGAAGTCTAGTACACCAGCTCGGGCATAGAGTCAAATTGCAATCCATGCGGTGCACAAACGCACGGTCCACAAAACGCATTATAGCAACATCTCAGCAGTTGCAGCATTTAGCACGCCCGCCCAAGGACAACATCTCAGCATTCGGCGATCCGCATCGAGCAGCGGCTTCGTTGACGGCGGCGTTATCGGCGTACGTCGAACGCGGCGTCGGTAACACGGCAGCAGCGACGTCGGCGATTATACGTCTGGCGGCGGCGTCGCCGGCGTACGTCCGTGCAACGACGCCATCAGCAATACACGTCCGGCGGCGTCGTCGGCATTACACGTCGTGCAACGGCGTCGCAGTAACACGTCGGCGGCGGCGTCGTGGCGTACGTCGACGGCGGCGTCGCCGGCGTGCGTCGAGCGGCGGCAGCGGCGGCAACACGTCCGCACGCGGCGACATCAGCATTACGTCCACGCAACGACATCATCAACATTATATCTACGCAATAACGCCATCAGCATCGCGTCTACGCAATGACGCCAGCAACATTACGTCTACGCAACGATGCCAGCAACAACATATCCAGGCAACAACGTCATCAGCATTACGTCCACGCAACGATGCCATCAGCATTCCGTCTACGTAATGACGACAGCAACAATCGCAACGCGTCCGTGCAAGGACGAAAGTCACAGCAGTCGCATCATCACATCAACACAACAGACATCACATTTTTACAGGATAACATTTTCTACTCACACAGTTACATTGCTCATAAAATTATGCGTTATCATCTTGCCATAATAGTTATGCACTAACCGTTTGCTTAAGTCTTAGCATGCAGGAGCAGGAGAACAACGTGGATTTTCTCTTACAGCGAACCGGGACAATTTGTTGGGGGGCCAACCTTCCTAACAAATGGCAGAAGCGGCCTCGAGCGTCGGTCCACTCATTCCACATCACCAATAAACCCAGCATCATCATAAGTCGATACTGGTACACCCCAGGTTCAAGCTAGTTTATTTTTATTTTTATTTTAACATCACGTTGACCCAGTGTCGTCATAACTCGACACTGGGAGAATTTTGGGTCCGCGTTAGCCCGCCTTGGTGTTTGACCATGGTAGCCCAGTGTCGTCATAACTCGACACTGAGACAAATCTTGAGTCCGTGTCAGCCTTGTCTTAATTACCCAACATTTTTAATTCTGAGGATCGAGACAAAATTGGCTATAAGTCAACGTCTTTGTCCGAAGACTCTTCCATCATCTCCATACAAAGAGGGACAAGTTGTTGACACCCAATTTTGACCCTCTCGTCCAGTCATTAACTATAAAATTACATTAATTTTTTCAAAATAATTTCTAATAATAAAATGCAATAATAAGACATTAATGCAGACATAAATAAGCAATATAGTAATGACACCACATCTTACGTAGAATATTAAGAACTTCAGGTCTCGCGCCCGCATTTATCAATTTTAAGCTCTATTCTATTTTCATTAATTCTTAATAATTTTAAAATAATAAATACGTAAATAAATAAATAATTTAGCAATGGCGTCGTGTCAAATAGCATAGTTGCATTTATTAATACGCAAAGCAGTTCATAATTATTGTAATATTTTAAACCCAAGCTAAAATTAATAAAGCACCTAAAGTCATATTAAGATAATTTAATTTTAACTTAAATAATGATAAATAACGCATAATAAGTAAGATTTTAATGACGGCATCACATTATAAAATATTAAGCACTAATTAAATAGCACGCCCGTCTTTATTTTTTATATAATAATTTAAACTTAAGCTTAGACTAATAAAGCATCTAAATAATTTAATCACAATTTGAATAATTTAATTTACCACTAATTAAATAATACACCTAAAACTAACACTTAAAACTAATACCCAATTAAAACTAACCTAAACCCATTTATTTACCACTAACTATCATCCAAACCAATTAAAATACCCCTAGCCCACTTATTTTCGTCCAAAAACAAATCAGCCCATAACCGATAGCCCACCAGCCTTTCTTATTTCAGCTTCTTCTCCACACAAAACAAAAGAACAAAAAAAAACAAGAGAAAACCCAAACCTAAAACTATAGAGAAACCACCATCGCCGCCTCCATGCACGCAAACCTTCCAAGAATCTCGCTATAACCAAAATCAATTCGACTTACCATAAAATCCCTTAGGTACGAATCAACCAAATCAGTAACCATCCTCAAAATCTCCCAAAAATCGAATCCAAATCATCCAAAAATAATCCCAAATTACACCTGAAATCTTACCATAATAAGAATGGTACCAAATCAATACCAATCTTTACCATAAAACCAAATCGTGGTAAATCACCCCAAGATCGCAATGAATCAGTCTCAATATTGTACAAAACTTACCAAAATCTATAACCCAAATCGCCTTAACAACTTATCCTAATTTAGAACCCAACTGGAGGTTATATAAATGAAGCAATATGTATATGAAGGGCATCTTCTTTTGGGGACGGAAGGAGAATGATTTACTGTCCAAGAGCAATTCAACAACAAGAATCCATACTTTTCTTCTCGAAACCCCATTTCAATCGCATTGCAATAACCCGTCGAGTGGATCGACGACTTGATACGCTGCCTCGGTTCGCTGCCCGGAGAAGGTAAACTCAAAATCCTTTCACTTTATTTTCTCGCAATTTTTGTCACGATGTTAATCGTTAAGAATAGAATTGAGATGTTGATATGGGGCATCCAGTAAGTCTAATTGACTGTGTTATGTGGCTTTGCATAGTAGGGGTATGTTCAAGCTCAGATCGTATCTTACGGGTTTAGTATGCTACTAATTGGTTTCTGTTTGGAAGGGTTAGAACTATGCTAAGATTAAATATTTCCTGATGTCAGACATGACTGTTGGTGGCTTGTTTGGTTTAACAAATTTGATTGTATGTAGTGTGGTCGTTATCGTTATGTAAACGATTCTGGCCTCTGGGTAGCAAAATATGATGTTGGCAATTTATTAACTTTATTCGGATTGTATGCTGGCCTAATAAGTACTGGTTTTTAGTAAAATTTACTCTCAATGTGTCTGACTACGTATGTTTGGTTCACTCGAGAATAACTTTGCATATTTTTATCTTAAATAGCCATCTGTTTGCATTTTGAAACATGCCTTCTAAATGGATTGTTCACTTGTATTAGCCTGCCTGAATGCTAAGGGGCACCCTTGATAATATGTAATTACATGTCACGCGTGTGGGCCCGTCTTTTATTGCTACCCTCTTTAAAAGAAATATGGGAAATACAAACTAATGGGCCTGCTTTCTTGAATCTGAAACTGCGTGCTTGGTTTAACATATTCTTTATGATTATGAATCACTGTTTTGGGACCCGTGCTTCTCTTAAATTGTCGACATGAGATGATGCCAAGAAATGTGTTAAATTTTCTGTCATTGTTTATTTATTATTTGATAAGATTCGAACATATACGAACTCCTTATCTTCTCTTACTTTACATGAAACGCACCGGAGCAACAAAGAGTCTCACGGTGAGACTCATCGTAGCAATATGAAGACCCACGTCTATGTGCATTTATCTTTGCTCCAGAAATTCCAAGCCGCAGGCGAAATTACATCGCCATCCTTCGAGTCATCTCTATTGTTTTCCTACCCCGCCCCATTCATTTACTGTAATATAATTGTCTAACATTACGCTGCTAGTAAGACACTTGGAGTAGTTAAACATTGAAGCAATAAATTAGAAGATAGCTCCCCCCTTTTAAGCTATAGGAAACCATTTAATAATTTTCACTTGCATAATTATTTAGATAGCTAATATATTATTTCGACATGAGAAACTCATTTTGCTATAAATCCTCGTTAGCGTTCACGTAAGAAAATTATTTAAATCATAGGTTGTTAGCATGATAGCCATTTTACATCTTATCTCATAAGTAAATATTTTGTCATAATAGATTTTGCATTATTACTCCTATTATATCTAACATATATCTAATATAGTATTTAGGTACACTAATGGCATATGTTTTAAAATTAACTTTGTCTTGTATATACAAATCTTGCAATTTTTTATACCTTCAAATTTCTTTACTTAAATGCTTTTAAACATGTCTTTTCTTAGCATAATAATTAACCTAGATTTGAACGGACAACCGCAAATTAGCGGATCTTAGAGGATGCGTAATCCCTTCCCTCTAGATTAATAAAGAACCCTTGCCCAAAATCTCACACTAGTTTGCAGACCATAAAAATGGAGTTAGTGTTGATTTTAACGTAACTCACATTTAGGTGTCCTAATTCACCCAAACTAATTAGGTGGCGATGTCACGACCCGACCCCGGGCCCGTGACTGGTGCCTTACCCCGGGCACCCAAGTGATACAACATCAGAGTAACCAGCGGAATATAAAACAAGACATGAAACAATATGAATGAGAAACAGTTTATCTGAGAAAAGTTGCCTTTCGGCATATATATATATATATGAAAACTTGAACAGTTACATCCCTTTTACAAACCCTGCCAGCGATTACTACAGGACCTAAGAATGTTATAACAAAAATGACGGACAGGGCCCGCCATACCACGAATGTAAGTACCTACGACAGGGGACTATACCACGATAAGCCTCGGAAAACGGAGCTTCCCAAAACGCTTGTGACCACATGAGCGAGGATCAACAACTGGTGTACCTCTACCTGCGGCATGAACGCAGCCCCCCGAAGGAGGTCAGTACAACAGGTACCAAGTATGTGAAACTGAAAATACTGTAAGTGAAATCATAATAGTCTATGTAAAACAGAAGACATATATGATAACCAATTTACGATGCACAATATGTAAGCAGTCATGTCAAGTCAGGGACTCACGCCCTTAAAGTCATTACTCAAATATAACCATGGGTCTCATGCCCACAATATCAATCATGCCCGTGGAATTCCTTCCTCACCTGGCGATCCATGATATAAAAGCACCAAGGAATACATGAACACTAGGTCCCGTGTGTAATAAAACCGTACGGGGTAAGTACGAAGGCATAACCGACTACTAAAACCCACAGTACCAATAATGCTATAAAACTGTATCACGAGGTCTTTCTAGACCGCACCACATGATCGAAGCTGGCCACTCGCCCTCAGTATCAATGTGCGCGTCTAATCCTGGAACTTACCGCAGCTCCGCATAGGCCACACATAGGCCCGCATGAGGTATTCCTCGCATCGGGGGTAGCTAACCCGCGGTACCCTCCTGGACTCCCGCAGTCCGCATAGTCACATAGACCGCATAGTCACACAGACCGCATAAGGCACTCCTCGCATCGGGATAATACACCCGGAATGATCAATCCTGGAACTCCGCGACTCGCGATAGTCACACGCGTGCATAGCCGTATAGACCCGCATCAAGGGTGGCAAGTCCTCGGTATAACAAGTCAGGGGGAGTATGTGATATAATAACAGTACAACGGGCTTGACGTTTAACAACGTAAGCACAACAAGAACAATCCCCTCACACAACATCACAAGACACTAACACGCGTAACATCATAACATGTTTACTTATCAAACCAACAAGAAAGTATTACAAGGCTATCACAAACAAACATAGTCAAGTTTTTCACACAAGGTACTTTCTATTTTATGTCAACAAGTTCGGGTTTTTATCCCCAAAGTACTTCATACATTAACTCTTTAAAACCAAGTACTCATTGCTCACGAATGAGGTTTCACACTTTTTAACAAAATTCATATCAAGTCAATTTAGTCAAGTCTCTTATCTTCAAAAGATTCATAGATCATAGTTTTAAACACTTAACAACGAAATCTCCTTTTTAAAATAATTTGAGTAACATATGCCTTATGTGTGAGTAGGTTATTCTTGTTTATAACAATCTTATTAAAGCAGCCATGATCTAGGAAATATAATACAATTTTGTCTTATCTTAGCTTCTATGCAGATGGAGGTTTCTACTGGTTTTTAATAATCCTTAATTAGTCAATACATTTTCCTTTATTAGCTATGATGGTTTGTTCGATACTTATTCTCATTTCCGAAATCAATATAAGGCTTTCATAAACAATTAAGTAAACCGTTCCTTTTATCTCTCTTAAGTCGTTATACCTAACTTCCCATAAAGCTAGTATAACACTTAAGCTTTTAAAACTAAGTATTACTCTTCTTTCAAAAACGATTCTTAATTCTTTTGAAATACATCAAGATTCTCATTATTTAAAACTCAAGTCAAAAGACATCGAAGTAAAACCACGTTTAGTTAACACACGTACGTCTACCGTACTATATATATTCTTTTAAAATATCATGCTCAAGAGGATAGGAATAATCACATACCTCCTACGAAATCCACCGCCAAGTCGAATATGTCGCGCAGAGTATCAACCTATAATAGTCAAATACGCCTATCAACGCCTAGACTACTCGTAGAATATTCTAAGCGAAGGTTCTTATTGCTACGGAAAATCGGGCAAGACTTCCTACCCGCCTAACTACACAAGTCTCATTGTGTCTGATCCTATGTAATTACAGTTCAATTCTCTTCTTTTATACCATCATTCTATATCTTATACTCATTTATAAACTACTATATGTAATCTCCAATTACAATAGAAGGACAAAGATATTTACCTCGATAAGCCCAAAATTATCCAAGTTTAAATGTCGATCCTGAACAACGTTTAGCTCCTAATCCGTGCGCTCCAATCCGCTCCAAGCAACCCTTACGCTCCTAACCAACTCCTCTTTAAGAACCAACCTAAACAAGTGAAGAACACTAAGGTTCTTGTCCTCACAACTCTCGGCCAAGGTGAGGCTTTAGGGGCTAGGGTGTGAAATCTTTTCTAACCTTTGGTTAAAAACCTTCCTAATACACTAAGGAAGAATACTTAAGAGTTTAGGAATTTTTGGACAAAGTTTGGTTAAGGGAGAGGGGTGGGGGACGAGAACTATCACGAGAGGGGGTTTGGACGAACCACTAGGAAGGGGTTGTGACGAGAACTTCTCAAGGGGGAGAGGGATTTTGAGACTTGGAATTTGCTCAAGTGAATGAAGAAGTCTTGCACAAGAGGGGGGTATTTATAGAACCTTCAATGGACAAGATTAAAACAAATGGAAGGTGTAGATGTGGTAGCTTGTTCAAGTGAGGTCTTCCACCAAGTGTCCACCACAAAGTTGGGACATATGTCCACCACAACATTGGGACATATGTCCCCCACAACAATGAGCCAAGTGGCCTCCCACTTGCTCAAGAAAAACGTCCACAATGCCTCCCCCACATGCCCAAAAAAACGCACCTACCTACTCCCACTCACCCAAAGAAAATATCTTCCAAGACTTTGACCACTTGACCATGTCCACTTGGCCTACTATTTCGTCCAACCCATGCCAACTAAGGGTGACACATGTCGCCCTCCCATTGGTCCAAAATATTTCGTCTCTCGGAAAAATCCGTAATCGGTTAAAATATTAAAAACGTAGAATTTCCTTCACAAGGTTCGGAATCTTTTCCGTCGAAAGTTCACAATTTCATCCTTAACCTAAATAGGGCTTGTACAAACATACGTACGTCCTCACGTACATACTCTGGAAAATACGGGGTGTAACAGGCGACTCCGCGAACCCTTTTAGCATTTTATTTTATTTTCTAACATTTTTATTAAGCAGGATTCGTTTTATAATGTCGCGGTCGAAAAAGGGGCGTGACAGGTACGAAGAGCTCCGTACTTAACTGTGAGAGGGTATGGGATATTTTACAATTTCAATTTTCTTCATTCTTTTGTGCTACTTTATTCAAATTGGTATCTCGAACGTGTGAATTAATATCTGATTCTTTTCTATTCTCTCACATATGGTGATTGAACGAGTTGATCTTGAGAGGGACAATGCTCCTGAGCCCGCTGTTAGGGTCGACGCTAGAGGATCAGAATGGGCGAGAGGTCGCGGCCAAGCTAGAGGTCGTGGAGCGGAACCAGTCTGGGACAGGGCTCCTTGCGGCTGGACAGAGATGGGAACGCTCAACTGTGAGAGGGTATGGGATATTTTACAATTTCAATTTTCTTCATTCTTTTGTGCTACTTTATTCAAATTGGTATCTCGAACGTGTGAATTAGTATCTGATTCTTTTCTATTCTCTCACATATGGTGATTGAACGAGTTGATCTTGAGAGGGACAATGCTCCTGAGCCCGCTGTTAGGGTCGACGCTAGAGGATCAGAATGGGCGAGAGGTCGCGGCCAAGCTAGAGGTCGTGGAGCGGAACCAGTCTGGGACAGGGCTCCTTGCGGCTGGACAGAGATGGGAACGCTCAATTTCTCCATAGCGTGAGCTCGAGGCAGAGTAGATAGATGGTGGAGGTTTGGGCCAGCCCAGACCCACCCCGAGGCTATGTCCGACCTAGCACTTTAGGACACACTGGCCCGTATACTTTTGCACCTTGATTCCCAACATGCCACGGGGGGTGTCACTCCAGGTTGGTCTCATTCTAGGACAAAATTGCATACTCTCGAGCAGGGACATATATATGGGATGCAACCTGCTACTGCCATAGCCCCATGTATAGATGGTCTACCAGCCGCTGAGGGCGTTCCCCAGCCAGTAGTCGCTTAGGATTTGACACATAGAGATTATGAGATCATTGATAGGTTCCTGAAGATGGAGCCGCCCAGGTTTCATGGTACCCGCAGTGACGATGCGCATGAGTTCATTGTAGATATGCATGAGAGGTTATACAAGATGGGGATAGTTGAGTCCCACGGCGTGGACTATATGTCTTTATAGTTTGCGCAATGATGTAAGTTCATGGTGGAGGTATTATATTGAGGGCAGACCAACTGGTTTACCTCCACTCACTTGGGTTCAGTTTCATCAAATAATTTTGGAGAAATATGTGTCACGTACTTTGAGAGATCAACGCAGGTATGGGCTCACATATTTACGGAAGAGGGGTATGTCAGTGGTAGAGTATGAGGCCAAATTTCTATTTTTGGCTTGGTATGCGACATACTTGATTTCTATAGGGGCAGAAAGGGTCTGTAAATTTGTTAATGGACTTCTGCTTTCACTCCATGTTCCCTATCTTCAGTTGTGGCTATGGGGTCTTCCTTTCAGGTAGTAGTGGCTCATGCTATGAGTGTTGAGGCTTCCACAGTTCGATATTTTGGAGGGTCTAGTTCTAGGACCTATCATTCAACCCATAGCCATAGCGTTCAGTCCACATTGCAGACATCATCTGGTGACCCTTCTAGTTAGAGTAGTTATGGGGATGGATAATCTCAGAAAGGTTCTTTCTCTCGCCATCCGACCGAGGTGGTTCATCCGATTCTTCAGCCTTCAGCGCCCAGAGTTTGTTATGACCGTAGCGATTCGAGTTACTTAAGAAGAGATTGTTCTCGATCTAGATAGAGTAGGACTCAGTAGGGTTCTAGACCCCTAGGACTCCGACGTCTTCTGGTAGCTGGGGAGGTTCTTCAGCGAGGGGCGATGCTCAGTTAGGCCGTAGTGGTTCTCAGATTTCTAGGGGTGGACATCCGTCCGGTAGAGGTAGTTCTCAGGTCTCAAGGGGAGGAGCACAGTCTGGATATAGCAGCCATGGTGGTGCGCCGTGTTATGCATTTTCAAGTAGACCAAAAGTAGAGTCTTCTGATGTTGTGATCTTAGGTAATGTTTATGTTCGTCATCGACCGGCTACAATCTTATTTGATCTAGGGTCTACTTACGCATATGTATCTTCTTATCATTCAGTTGGTTGGGGTTTAACTTGTGACCGTCTTGACTTGCCTATTTATGTATCTACTCCGGTAGGGGATTCTGTGTTAGTTGATACAGTCTATCGGTCTTGCTTAGTTACTTTCATGGGGTATGACACGTGGGTAGACTTGATGATCCTGGATATGTTAGACTTTGATATTATTTTGAGCATGACTTGGTTATCTACGTACCACGCGATCTTGGAATGTCATGCCAAGATAATTACTTTAGCCACGATTGGGATTCCTAGACTCGAGTGGAGGTACTCCTAGTCCTACTCCGAAGAGGATTATTTCTTATCTCCACATAAAGAAACTTGTTGATAAGGGGTGTTTGGCTTGTTTGGCCCATATTTGTGAAACCAGTGTCGTTTCTCCATCCCTTGAGTCCATGCCTGTTGCTTGTGAGTTTGCAGAGGTGTTTCCTGCCAATTTTCCTGGTATGCCACCCGATCGTGATATTTATTTCTGCATCGACTTAGAGCTGGGAAGCACCCTATTTCTATTACACCTTATATGATAACACCTATTGAGTTGAAAGAGCAGTTGCAGGATCTTTTAAGTAAGGTGTTTATTAGACTGAGTGTCTCCCCTTGGGATGCTCCCGTGTTATTTGTGAAGAAAAAAATGGTACGATGAGGATGTGCATAGATTACTATCAGTTGAACAAGGTCATAATTAGTAATAAGTACAATATTCCTCATATTGATGACTTATTTGATTAGCTTTCGGGTGCTTTGGTATTTTCAAAGATTGATTTGAGGTCAGGCTATCACCACCTGAAGATTCGGGAATATATTTCAAAGATGGCTTTTAGGACTCGTTATGGTCATTATGAGTTTCTTGTGATATCTTTTAGGCTTACAAATTCCCCGACAACTTTTATGGACCTGATGAATGACATTTTCAAGTCATATATGGATTTCTTTGTCATTATCTTTATCGATGATATCTTGGTGTATTCGAAACGTAAAGAGGATCATGAGCAACATTTGAAGATTTTCCTTGGTTTGTGGAGAGCGAAGGAGTTTTATTTCAAGTTTTGAAAATATGAGTTATGGCTTGATTTTGTGGCATTCTTGGGCCGTGTGGTGTCAAATAAGGGGATTATGGTTGATCCCAAGAATATTGATCCTGTTAGATATTGGTCGAGGCCCAATACAATGACTGAGATTCGTAGCTTTATGGGATTGGCCAATTATTATTGTTATACCCCGTATTTACAGAGTATGTACGTAAGGGCGTACGTATTATAATTTGAGCCTTAAAGTTGGCAAGATTCGAAAATTTGGGCACAAGTGCCGAAAAGAGTCGTTTTTCGACGAAACGTTTTACTAAACTTGCGAAGGGAAAATTCCGGCTATGTCATTTATTATTTTTGCGGATTTTTACGAGAGAAGAAAAAATTTGGACCAACCAGACGGCGACACGTGTCACCCTCTAATTGGAAGTGGTGGACGACAAAGGGGTCAAGGGGAGTTGGTAGGATATTTGTGCAAGTTGGTGTGGTAGATGGATAAGGTGCACATGGCTTAATCCTAGCCCTACACTTGCCTAACACTTGGATGAATCTTGGCCCTTGGTTGGCCTTTGCTTGACCTATAAATACCCCTCTAAGTTGATGAACTTCTTCATCCAAAATTTCTCTAAGTGTTAAAAATCCCTCCCTCTCCCTCAACCTTGTTCTCGTCCAAACACCACCCCTCTCCCCCCATCTTGAAGGCCTCGGAGCAACCCCACTTGCCTAGTGGTTCTAGCCGAGAACCCCCTCCCCCTAGCCTAGTTGTGCTAGTCGAAATACTACCCCCCCTTGGTAGAAATGTATTCTACAAGTATTGTTATAATGCCCAAAATACTTTAGCCAAATACCTTGTAGTACTTTCCAAAGTACCCTTTATACGAAAAACCCGGAAAAATACGATTATACTTTCCTTTAGCCACAAAACGAAACCCTAAGGAAAAACCTTCATAGTCGGTTGAAGTTATAAGTAGAAGTTGGTTAGAACTTCTAAGGGTTGGTTGGAGCGGGTCGGAGCGCACGGAGTAGGAGCTAAACCTTGCTCAGGATCGACATATAAACTCGGATAATTTTGGGCTTATCGAGGTAAACATTCTTGACCTTCTGTTGTAATTGGAAATTACATGTTGTAGGAGTATATAGTTAAGTATACTATATATAGAACTGAACATAGTTGTGCGGCAATGTCTTTTGACTTAAGCCTGAATAATACTTACGGCAATGTCTTGCGACTTAAGCCTGAATTTTAAGAAGTGGCGACTGTAATTACATAGGTGTATTACGAGACTGTGTAGTATTCTTGTGAGTAGAATTGTACACGTCGGTTAGGCGTGCAAACCCCCGGTTGGCTTGGTAGCGGCCTCGATAGAGAGAGATTTACGTTGTTGCGGGAAAATGTTGCCGAATTTTACGTAGAATATTCTACATTGAGATCTAAGATGTTAATAGGCGCCTTGTGGCCTCTATAGGTTGAAATACTACGTGTGGCGTGGTCTACTTGGCTTAAGGTGTAGCCGAGCGGTTTGAGGTACTTGAGCGCTTTGCTATTAGTCGTTAATCGTCGCGAGGTATGTGAACCTCTTCCTATCTGTTCTAGCATGATATGTGTATAACTATGTAGTACGGTGAGCGTACATGTGTTTAATGTATTTGATTGGTTTGAAACATAAAGTGTTATAACGGCTTTATGGGAAGTTGGTTATATGACTTTATGTAGGTAAGAAAATGCTTTGTGGTTTCAAAGGGTAACGATTTGACTTATAACGGATTTGATGTGTAGTAATAAAGAACTTGAAGTGTTTCAAAAAGACCTTTTTGAAAGAAAAGTAATACTTGGCTTTGAAAACATAAGAGTTGTACTAGCTTTATGGGAAGTTAGGTATAACGTCTTAAGAGTGATAAAAAGAATGGTTTACTGATTTTTTTTAAAGATAAGAGACTTGACTTAATGGTATTGATATGAATTTTGTTAAAGGTGTGAAACCTCATTCGTGAGTAATGAGTACTGGGTTTTAAAAGGAATAATGTTTCTTGATTTTGGAAATCAGAATGAGTATCGACAAACCACTGCAGCGTTAATAAAGGAAAATGTATTGAATAATGAAGTATGGTATTAAAACCAGTAGAAACCTCCATCTGCATAGAAGCTAAGATAAGACAAAATGATATTACATTTCCTAGATCATGGCTGCTTAATAAGATTGATTATAAACAAGAATAACCTACTCACATATAAGACATATGTTTCTCAAAACGTTTAAAGGAGAATTATGTTTTAAAGGATTTAAAACTATGAACTACGAAACCTTTTCTAAAATGAGAACTTGAGCATTTGAAATTAGGCAAACTTGAACGTTTGGAAAAATAAGGTTGTTACTTGATTTTACAAAGGAAAGCATTTTGGTTTACTTAACAATGTTAGTCACTCTATTTTTATACTACGGGTATCGGGTGACCTTCGTAAAAGAAATAGATCTTTAAAAGGAATTTAACGTACGTAGTACTTTAGGGTTAAAACCCAGACTTTGGCATAAAATGAAAGTACTTTGAGTTGTGTATAACTTGCCTATGCTTGTTGTTGTGAAGCTTGCCTATGCTTGTTGTTGTGAAGCTTGCCTATGCTTGTTGTTGTGAAGCTTGCCTATGCTTGTTGTTGTGAAACTGCCTATGCTTGTTGTGATAGCCTTTGTTGTATTTCTGTACCCCCGCATCTCTCGATGGAGGGCCGGTTGATTTGTTATGAACGATTATACACCGAGTCCCACGAGATGGCGAGTCACGTATTTCATCCGATTTTACACCGAGTCCCGAGATGGCGGTCACGTATTTCATCTGATTTTACACCGAGTCCCACGAGATGGGCAGGGTCACGTATTTCATCTGATTTTACACCGAGTCCCACGAGATGGGCAGGGTCACGTATTTCATCTGATATTACACCGAGTCCCACGAGATGGGCAGGGTCACGTATTTCATCTGGTTATCATACATGTCTCCTGCTTTATATAGACTATTATGATTTCATTCTGATATTACTGATTTCACATACTTGGTACTTGTTATCGACCTCGCCGAGTGCGTTCATGCCGCAGGTGGAAGTACATCGGCCGTGGATCCTCGCTCTTAGGATCACAGTTCAGCGTGTCGGGAAGCCCCATTTCTTCGGAGGCTTATCTTTTGGTATGTTACCCTGAGTCTGTAGATTCTTATACATTCAGGGGTATGGCGGGGCCCTGTCCCGTCATAGCTGTTGTAAAAATCTTAGAGGTCTGTAACCTTTGTTGTGGGCGAGGTTTGTAAAAGGATAAGCGTCGGGTATTTATGTATATATATGATGAAGGCAACTGTTTTGGTTGGCCTGCTTATTTATCTTGTCTCTTAATTCATGTTCATGTTTTTTTTTATTTCCGCTGATTTTCTCTGATGTTGTATCACTAGGGTGCCCGGGGTAAGGCACCAGTCACGGGCCCGGGTTCGGGTCGTGACAATTATTGTCGGTTCGTGAAAGGGTTTGCTTCTATTGTGTTTCACATGACCAGATTAACTCAGAAAGAGGTTCCTTTTCAGTGGTCCAATGCTTGTGATGAGAGCTTTCAAAAGCTTAAGACTTTGTTGATTATGACCTCGATCTTGGCATTACCCGTCGAGTGTAAGGATTATTCAGTATATTGTGATGTGTCCCATGTTGGTTTGGGTGATGTATTGATGTAGGAGGGCAAGTTATTACCTATGTTTCGAGACATTTGAAGATTCATAACAAGAACTATCCTACGCATGACTTGGAGTTGTTAGCAGTGGTATTCTCTTTGAAAATTGGAGGCATTATCTTTATAGGGTCCACTGTGAGATGTTTACCGATCATCGCAGCCTACATAATGTATTTATTCAGAGAGATCTAAATTCTAGGCAATGTAGATGGATGAAGTTTCTGAAGGATTATGATATCACCATACTTTACCACCCGGGTAAGGAAAATGTGGTAGTTGATGTCTTGAGTCGCAAGGCAGTGTCTTCCTCCGGAAAAGAACCTTTGGGTTGTAAAGTGGATACTCAAATTGAGTACAAAGTAGATGGATCTACTGACGAGTATAAGGTCTTGGTTACTTGGACATGTGCTCCTATGTAAATAGCTTAACATTCAGAGTCACCGTAGTCTTGCGTGAAATGGATGTTAAGACAACCATCCTAGCCGGATAGTTAGTTTGGTGGACTGTTGGACTTCTTTCTGGACTTCCTTTTGGTCCCTGAAATGTTTACATTTTGCTCCTGAATTTTTTAGATAAAACAGAAACAATGAATCTGACTACAGAAATATTGATTCTGAAGTTAGAAAGTCAACAGTTGGAAAACCAAAAGTCTGAAAGTGGAAGAAGAAAGTAATACGGAATAACCCGAGGGGTATGTGGTTCCAGGGAAGAGAAGAAAGTCTGTCGATTGTCAAATATCTGTGCGGGCTAAAACAGGCCCCGAAGTAATGTTACGAAAACTTCGATGGTACTCTTCTTTCGAAGGGTTACTCTATTAATGAATGTGACAAATGTGTCTACATGAAAGGTAATTCTGACTCGTTCGTCATGATGTGCCTTTACGTAGATGACATGTTAATCGCAGGGAGAAGTCCTAGGTTGATCATAGAAACTAAGAGTATGTTGAAATGCTATTTCGATATGAATAATATGGGTATTGCAGATGCATCTTAGGAATTGGGATTTCTAAGAAATCTAACGGACTGGTCTAATCCAAACTAATTTAAGAGGTGTTTTTACAGTCTCGTTGAAGTCACCAATGGATGTGAATCATAGAATTGATTGGAATCATGGTGTACTCGGATACCAAGAGCGATATGCGCAAGTCACGTTTAGTTCAATGTATTTTACACACTACAACTGACCTGGTATCAACTTACAAAATAGATCAGTTGAACTAAGGTTCACTCGTGATTTTGGAAATGATCAATAGATGACGTTAAATCAAATATGACGATATTTGAAATATTCTCTTATCTACGGATTATGGTATTCTGGTTGTCCAGCGGTTCTGGGAGAACACAGTGATGCAAACTGGACATCAGACTTGAAGAACACCAAAAAGCCATAATTGGATGTGTATGGTGTGTCTTTGAAAATCCTAAAAGCAAACTTGCATCGACCGACTCGTGATGGAATCAGAGTTTATCGCTTTGTACAAAGCATGATGAGAAGTTGAGTCACTTCACGACCTCTACGAGGATGTCTCTTATTGGGAGTAAGTCATGCCTGCGTCACTTATACACTGTAAGGGAACGAATGACGACGTCCGGACATATATGTTGGAGACATAAGACTGTATGGCAATTGATCATCACATGTGACACTTCCTTGATTACTAATCAAGTGATATAGAAGACCCTTTAACTAAAAGGGTTACCCGAAGATCAAGAGTTCTGCCTGTCTAGGGGAATTGGCGTAAAACCCAAACAATAAGAATTGATACGGTGGAAACCCAACCTTACTAACTAAAGATCCTTGGAATTATGTTCAATGGGAAAACTAAATCGTGAAGGTTCAGTTGAGCGCTTCGGTGGAAGCAAAAGCACTTTGGATGATGATTTCTGTAAAAAAATATGAGTCCAAAGTCGTTCCTGCGATAGACATTAAAGTTCTACATGCATGGTGGGTAGAAGTTAAGTTTTCAAAACCTTTAATTATCCTCACCGGTTGAGGTTAGGTTTGAGAAACTTTTAATGGTGCCTAACACATGTGAAGTGGGGTATAACAGGATACCTTGTAGGAAGCCACCTATTTAAGTGCGAGGACAGACCCCCTCAAATCAACGCACTTAAGAATCCAAGTGTGTCCACGACCACAACGGACAAAACATTAAGAAGAACAAAGTAAGGAAAGTTATTGTATTGGTACCATTGTCTAGACTTACACTAATCACTGACGATTCAAGACATCACGTTCAATGCGCAGTAAGTAAGTCTGATGGTATTCAAGTATGGAAGGTTCAAATCTACGACTACCTATCCAGATGCAACATCAGTCCACCGAAAGATTGCTAGAAAGACACCTTGTGAGTGCGCCAAAATTTCTTTCAAGAGGGGATTGTTGGAAATTTACTAATGTGGAATTAAGTTTAACCCATTATTTATGACTCAAACAATTGAGGCCTCGCACATTAAAAATGTCATTTCCACACACGTGCACTCGTAATGCCAAGTATCATAAATTTTATTAGTGAAAGAGATATTGGTACGTGAGTAAATGTTTGAGACATAAAATGATGGACGATCATTGGTTAAATGACGCGTGTTCCATGTTGGTAAATAAAGGAAGAAGTGTACGAAGTGTAAGATTGAAACAGGTCGAAAAAGGGTCGTGACATCACTGTGGAACCAACACCACCAGGGTCGCGGTTCCCAATGGCTGAGGCACAGTGCTTGGGTGCCAATAGCTCACAGGAGTCGCCGCGCCGCGACGCTAATTCCGCAGCACCGTTGCGCTTCCGAGGCAGTGTCTGTGCTATGGAAGTCCAATAGTTTAGCTGATTATGGGGACATTTTGAGGCATTTAAATGTCAATTTTTCCTCCATAAATCAGTCATTATTTGGCTACATTACTTGGTGAATTAAGTGGCCATTACATGGCACTTAAATTGCCATTACATGGGCACTTGAAGAGGCATTCTTACACTACTATATATTAAGGCCTTCGACTCAATTGGAGACGTACCACACTTAACATTTGACATTAAGTTCAGATTTTTTGAATTTCTTCCTCTCTAGCATACTTTCAAACACTCAAAGGTTATTCTTTAGAAACATTTGAGTTTTCTTTGCTCATTTGTTTGATGTTGTTTTATCTTGGGAGACAGTTGCCCATAAATGTAAAAGGATATATACAGGGCAATAATGTCTTAAGGACGGAGTGCTAACACTCGACTCAACACAGTTGTAACAAGTAGGAATTTAGTGTTTCTTAGTTTTAGGTTATCAAGATCAAGGAGCTTGTTGCAATAGAAACGAAGATTCAGGACGGAAGATTCAAGACGAATTCAAGAACTCAAAATGTGTTGCTGCCATAACTCTTATTGGCCATAATTCTGTTGCTATTGTAACTCTTATTGTTTACCCTTTTGAAAGACTTGTAATAGTTAGTTTCTCTCGTACATCCTCCACTATTGTACTCACACAAATTGGGACGGAGGGAATAATAGATTTTGGGATTTAGATATTTTCTACATTTTGAGTGTTAGGAAGCTCAGATTGAGGCGATTATCGAAGCGATATTTTTAATAAAAACATCGAGTAAGTGCTTCTACATCAGTCTTGATCATTTTTCAAAAAAACTTTTATTTTTCATGCTTAGATTTATGAATTTACATGTGAAAGTTGAAATTTTAGACCTAGGTGCAAAAAGTATAAATTTTGAGAATTTGAAGGACGTTTTGACATCATATTTAAGTTTTGAGTACTTTTAAACTCATATGAGTATGTGTAACATGTTTTCAAAATAAAGTTACGATTTAATTTCCTCTGAGGCTCGAGTTTGACTTACAGATGACTTTTTGGTCCGAATTATTTGATATTACAATATGAGTATCGTTGTACTTGTTTGACCCGATGAATACTTTTAATAAATTTAACTCATTTGGTGATTTGGATCTTTCAGAAGACTTAAAGCTTTGCTCAAATCGAGGTAAGTTAAGACCTTGATTTCTAATGAGAGTGTATTTTTAATTAAGTAATGTGAAATAAATTAACGGTAAAGAGGTACCATATACGTGAGGTGATGAGCATCTACGCGGGCACCGAGTGACATATTGGATTTATGTAATTTACGTGTCTTAATTTCTTAAATTGCTTGATTAATTGTTATACCATGCTAAATGAGAAGCATATTAATATTGATACCATGTTATGCTTTGTTAGAGCTATGTGCATGTAGGTTGATATGTTTATATAGCTGAAATTCATACTTTATTGACATTGATACATCATTCTTGATTTGTGATTTAATTGAATTTGGGAAATAATATGAGATAAGGACACAGACCGTCTGTTCAAGGTATGAGTTGTGCACGTTGTTGAGACCGTCTAAGATTATATGTTTAACATGTGGAGATCATTCATGCAGTGTATGGACTATACAGTTGTCCCCCATGGATCGCTGAGTCGAGAAACCCCTAGTCGGTCCAAGTGTACGCATAATTTTAGAGGCATTGGTTTGAGACTAACTTGATTGACGTTATTCATATCATCTATATATGTTGATTTCGTGCATTTTACATGTTGTTTGGTTGCACCAGTCTCGACTATTTATAAAAGAATTTGGGTATCAATGATTTTTTATTACTTCTCACAAACTGAATGGCGTGTAGAACAAACGATACAGAAACTCAAGGATATATTGAGAGCATGCATTATCGACTTCAAAGGTAACTAGGATGATCATTTGCCTCTTATAGTATATGCATACAAAATAGTTACCTTTTAACGGTTTAAGCATAAAAATGACCCTATTTGAATCTTTTATGAGTGTTATTGTAGATTATTTATTAGGTTTGAATTATTCAAGAAAGGTTGAAATACTCAAAGTTGTCAAAAGTCATATACGGACAAACATCATCATGAGTTGGCGTTCGTGGAAGGCGAATGGATATTCTTGAAAGCGTTACCATAAAATGTATGATGGAATTTTGAAAGAAGGAAATATTGAGTTCTAAGTATATTGAACCTATATAAAATTTTAAAGAAAATTGGCAAGGTAGCCTACTAGCTTGAGTTACACTGGAGATTCATAAGTTCATCCAGTGTTTCATATATCAATGTTGGCGAAATATATATATATATATATATATGTGATCCTTTGCAGATCATCTATGTAGAATCCATTGAAATTAATGATGGGATGACCTATGAGGAGGTTCCCGTATCTATTCTTGATAGACAAGTTCGAAGGTTCAGAACTAACGATATCGCCTCCATGGAAAAACCACGATACTAAGGGAGCTACTTTGGAAGCCAACGAAAATATGAAAATTTGGTATCCATACTAGTTCATATCTACATTTATGCCTATTTCTAAACTTTTAAATATAGGCGCATGTTATGTTTCATCAGATGAAAATTGTAAGTAATAGTTTATCTCCTATATGGAGTGTATTAGATTCTCTATATTTAATGTTGGGTTTGGTGTTGTGACATTTTGCCCAATATATCATTTTCAGCTCTAAGTTAAAATCAGAAATATTGAAACAATGTCATGACATTCGGACCGACATTCTGTGAAACAATTTTTGTCTTACTTCACGGGAACTGAAGATTTCGTGGGATTTTTACCATGATGGTAAAGTGATTAGGAGTTGATTAAAAACGTGGAAGGACCAAGTCAAAGTCGTTGCTAAGATTGGGAAACAAGTCCAAGAAGTTAGAGGATCTTGCTCCACATTCTTCTCCAACAACCTTATCGGTTGCCCACCTTTCCCTCAACCTCTACAACCGATTCATTGAGCATTTCAAGAAAGACTCTCTACTATAAATAGAGAGGCTACATCAAGAAATCAGTATCCAGAATCAAAATGTAAAAATACCAAGAGAGCTCTCGGAATTTCATCTCAGAAATCTGGATCAACAAGTGTTGCCTGAGTTTGTGACGACATTCTGTCTAACATTACAGTCACTGTTTCATATTCTAGATTAGCTTTGTATGGAGCAATTTTAATGAGATGTTTGTCATATCTGTTTAGATAGATTTTTAGGCATAATTCATCTGCGACTTAACCTTTTTAATTCCTTTTGTATTGTATTGTAATATTGTAAATGAAGGAATTTATTCTATTGTATATAAATATATACAATACTTTTGGTCATTGACCATCAAGGTTATAACAATATATAACCTATGTAAATATAAACCTTTGTGTTCTTTATTATTGCTGCTGCATTTTACTCTTCAAAGATTTTCTGTTTTTACTGAAGTGTTGTCACTGGTGTCGGCGACATTATCGCCGACATTCGCAAACTGTTCCAACATTTGAATTGATTTTACTTTCAGTTTGTTTTTATTATTTCATAGCATAACCCCGGGACCCAACAAGTGGTATCAGAGCCATCACTTGACATAACAAGTGATTGGTCCTATTATTCAAAGCTATGGATCCGGCTAATCCAAATATTGGTAGACTTCCCATTTTAAATAGAACAAACCGTGCCTATTGAGGATTCGCCTAAGTTCTCACATCAAATCAATTGATGTTAGGGCATGAAGATCTATAACAAATGTGTATGTTTATTCAAATGTTGCCGCCAGATGAGGAAGGTGACATTCTTGTTAAACCTGAATCCAAATGGATGGCGGAAGAAACCAATAATACTAGCTTAACGAAAAGACATTAGATGCAATTTTTGGATGAGATGATCTTTACATGTTTAAACTCGTTCAAAACTGTCCAACGGCTAAGGATGCATGAGATACTTTATAAATTCATTGTGAAGGTAGATCAAGTGTTCATCGAATTAAGCTACACATGATCATGAATAGATATGCACATTTAAGGATGGAAGAAGCGGATGATATTAAATCTAATTTTGAAAGGCTCTCTGTTCTCTTCCTGAAAAGTTCAATTTAAAGATTTAAGCCATTAAAAAGCTCACATCTTGCTACTATGAACCTTCATACCTTGATGAGCATTCTCAAAACCTATGAGATGAATATTAAGAATCAAATGGAACTATATTAGAGCAAGAATGTGACACTTCAAGTTCAATCCTCAGAGAATCATATCGATGAAGGAGATGAGAATCTTAAAGAAATTGGTGAAGGTGCTAATGATGTCTTACTCACTTTAAAATACAATTTGATGTGAGGAAGTTCAACAATGAGAGAAATCAATCTAAATCTAAAAAGCATCAAAACCAAGACTTCAATCAAAAGTCCACCAAATTCCTTCAAAGTACTCAAAAAGAAAAGCAAAAACAAGGAGAAGATGAAGGATATCAAGAATTTGAAACACAAGCAATACTGGCCACTGTTTATGAACAGTCTCTGTATGATATTGAAAATGTCGTCTGTAATGTTGCCTCAGATGTCATGACTTTTCAGGCAACATCTGCAACGACATCTGTATCTCCAGCAACATCTGAAAGGTACATATTCTTTAACTATCCTGATGTTAATTGCTTTAGTGATTTTATTTATAGTGGTGAGACTGAGAGTATGGATCAAGTTTAATGCAAAGATGACATGATTAATGAATTACAAAACATTTGTAAAACATTAATCGTAGAACTAAGCAACTTGAGACAAAGGTAAAAAAATTTACTCGTGAGAATGTAGATCTAAAAGGCACAATAACCCGACTAGAGGTTGCACTTACCAAATAGGATACTAAATTTGGTAAGATTCGTGCAAAATTGGATTTAGCCAAAGCAACCTTCTGTGAGCTCAACTCAGAGACTTCCAAACTGAATGAGATACTCAGATTTAGTAAACCTACACAAGCAGGTATGGGGTACAAAAACTCTCTTGAAACTTCTGCTCTAGTATATTTGACAAAAATGAGAAAATGTGCTTTGTAAAAAAAAATGATTAAATAATAGGTTCTCATATATATCAAAAAGAATATGAAGTTTGTGTGTCATCATTGTAACTGTTTCAAACTTCAAGATTCTGTGAGCGAAATGTTGCCTAAAAGGCTGTCCAACATCTCGGACAACATTTGAAGTAATATTTCTGAGCTGAAAGGTAAAAAAAATGTTTTAAAATAGTTTGGATTCCTAAATTGTTGTATCTTGTAATGTGCGATAACTGCTTTAAGAACTAACATTTCAGGTTCTTGGTTCTTTGAGAGTAGATGTTCTCGTCACATGACAGGTACAAATGAGTTTCTAAAGAACTGTGAGTCATTCAATGGAGGTAACATAACTTATGGAGGTGGAAGTAAAAAAATTGGAAAAGAAATCCTGGATGTTCCTGGATGTCCAACTTTAAGAAATGTCTTACACGTTGAATGTTTAATGGCTAATTTGATGAGTATTAGTCAATTGTGTAATGATAATCTTGAGGTAAATTTAATAAGAATGCTTGTGAAGTTACGAATGAAGCTAAGGAATGTGTCATGTTAAGTACTAGAACATGTGATAATTGATGTCTTGTTGCAAGACAAGAAACGTGCAATAATGTCAAGATCGACGACACAACACTATGACATCAAAAGTTGAGGCATGTCAACTATCGTAATCTGGAAAAATTGGTCTCATATGAAGCGGTTAAAGACTTACCCAACTTCAGTCCTAAAGGTAAAACAGCCTGTGCAGATTATCTCCAAGGTAAGCAAACTCATGTTTCTCATAATGTTGTCCAGAATGACGACAATATTCAGGCATGCCTCACTGTTTTCTATTATTGTACATGGATCTTATAGGTCTAATTGAGGTAGACAATTTAGGAGGCATGAGGTATTCCTATGTGATTGTAGATGATTTTTCTAGATACTCATGGATATATTTTGAAAGAAAAATCATAAACTTTTGACATGTTTAAAATTTTGCACTCTAGAATTAGGAACTTGTTCTATTCTCCTATTTTTTGGATTATATCCGACCATGAAAAAGAATTTGAAAACATCTCATTCACAAAATTTTGTGAGAAAAGAGGAAGTTTACATGAGTTTTTTCTGCTCCCAAAAACTCTTTAACGGAATGGTGTAGCAGAGAGGAAGAATAGAACATGACAAGAAATGGCTAGAGTTATGCTTAGTTCTGACAAATTGTCAAAATGATTTTTACTGCCTGTCACGTCATTTATAGAGTCTACTTAAGGCATGTAACAAATATGACATCCTATGAAATTTTAAATGGAAAGAAACCTAATTTGAGTTACTTTCACGTTTTTGGATGTATTTGTTGGATTTTAAATGATAGAGATTATCTGGCTAAGTTGATTCTAAGAATGAAAGGAATTTTGTTGGCTATTTCTAAAATAGTCATTCTTACTGAGTGTACAGTCGAAGGACAAAAATTGTACAAGAGTCTATTGTTGAAGAACCAGATGTTTCCTCAAATGTTACTACATTCGGAGCAACATCTGAACCTGAACCAGAAACCACAAAGGGTGTGAATGAGGAGTCAAATGCTGAATTGCTAAATCAAGTTCGAAGGGACCCTCATCAAGGATTAGGAAGAATCATCCAACATGCCAGGTGATAAGGGGGGGGGGGTGTTTGAAGGAAGTAGAACAAGAAGCAAATAACCACTCAATTACAAAGACATGGTAAGGTATGTGTGTATGTCTACCATATACCAAAAGGTTTGTCTTTCTTGTTTTATAACCTATGTTTAATGTTTGCGTTTGTGCATGATTGTAAGCCTATCCCAAAATCTTCCACTTAAATGTCGTAAACGTGTCATTAGATATGTTGCCGACATATGTGAGTTGGGAATTTGATATTCCATAGACACTAATCCTAATTTAATAGGATATAGTGATTTGGATTGGGCTGGTGATGTGAATGATATAAAAATACAAGTAGAGAATGTTTTTATCTTGACAATAATCTTGTTTTTGGTATAGTTGTAAATAAAATTGTGTCTCACTTTCAACTGTTGAATATTAATATGTAGCAGTTGGAAGTTGTTGCTCTCAATTTATATGGCTATGACACATATTAAACGACTATGATTTTACTAGCAACATTTTGATTTTGTACTTTCATAATTTGAGTGCTATAATATTTCCAAAAAAATCAGTTCAGCACTCACGTACAAAACATATTGATATTAGACATCACTTTTAAGAGATTTGATTGAAAAAACAACTAGTTCAAATTGAACATGTTGATACCATTCGTCAACTAGCTGATATTCTTTTTTTAAAAAAAAGCTTTGGACTATGAGAGATACTCTAGTTTGAAGAAATCTCTTGGTCTTTGTAATCTCTAAAAATGCATTTTTTGATGAATGTCGACTGAAATGTCTCTAACATTTCGGGTGACATTTACATGTGTAATATCATAATCTGTTTTTGTTACTGTATAATGACATGATTTTTGTTCACACATGTATGAACAAAAGAACATGATTTCAAAGTGATATCATTCTCTGCGATGATATTAGATATCATAAAAAGGGAGTATCAAAATAAGGCAAAGCCTTTACAAATATTTGACAACTGTGAAAAATGGACAAAACCCTTGAAATGATACCGTTCTTATTCTATAGGAGTATCAAGTGACCGATAAAAGATATTGTTCCTATTCTATAGGAGTATCGAGTGCTATAAAAGGAATTGTGAGAATACAAAATAAGTATTCTTATTTTTTGACACGAAAAATAATTTTTATATGTATTTTATGGTTGGACCAAGGGCACAATGGGAAAATGTTACATTGGTCCAGAGGTTAAACTCATAAAAATACATATAAAACGTGTCTTGATTTGTTGCCAAAATGAAAAGTTCTTGCAGGGTCATAATACTTGTGTTGTCCAAAATGTTACCAACATTGTTGTTGACATTTTCAGAAAATAATATTTGTTGGGATGTTGTTCTTAACTGACTTTAGAAAAATCAGATTTTTCTCCTTATTTTTATGCCTTGTTTTAATAGGAATTTTGAACTTTAAAATGATAAGATTAATTGAATTCCTACCGTAATGTTTATATTTTTATCCCAATATTTTATGTGTAAGTTATTGTGTAACATTAAAACACCTAAGACTAAGGGATTTTTTGTTGCTGAGAAATGCCATGTATATAGATATTCCTCTCATTTGTTATTTTTTATCATCTCTGTTTTTCCTTATATAAAATAATAAAAAAAATATATTATTAAAAAATGTTATTTTTTATCATTTTATTCATAAAAAAGGGAAATCACATCACAACTCGGGTATATAGAAACTGTAATCCTACCTACCCGATGGAATCTTCACCATTCCAAACACCATTCTCAATCTCCTCAAATGGAAACCTCTCAAATGTCAATATCAATATCAACCAACACCACATTCAACTGTTCTATGAGTACTAGCCCTCCAATGAACTCTGAATCTTCTGAGCATAATGAACCACATTAACCCCACTGGTTTCCTTCTTCACCATTCTCAGAGAACGTGTCTAAAGCTATAGTATACAAAGGTTTAGATGGACCTTTAGACATCAACTACCCATGTGAGGACAACAATCCAATAGATGTTGATGAAACATCTGATATTTCAGCATTGGGTAAGAGAACAAGATCCTCCATCTTTCCTACTTGACGAACGAGTAGAATGTTTGAGAGAACAGTTCATGCAGAGCCAAAGGTCCAGATGTGATACTTCAAATACCTGTTTGCTTGAGTAGTGACAGTGATGATATGGACTTGGTGTTCTCAACTGAAGAGAGTGAAGAAGAACCAACTGCCTCTATACTGTAAATGTGTCTCAAGAAAAAAAGGAAGTTCCTGATGAAACTCCAGTGAAGCAATTCTTCCAAAGGAAACTTCCAGATGTGCCAAATCGAGTGTTGATCTGAAGGTTGCCACTGATGTCACAACATCTCAGGCAACATTTCACCAACATCAGAAGAGACACAAACTCCAACATCCTCCAGCAAAGCTGAATCTGATTCAGACCATCAGGTATGTATCTACTCAGACAAATTATATTCTAAACTAATTCTCATAATTAGGACTGATACAAGAATAGAGTTGTTAGAGCTGGAAAAGTAATAGATATTGCCTTTTGTTCAGATATGGTTTGGTAGAGTTCTTAAAAGAAAGACAGCTTCTAGGATCTGTTACTGAGAAAGTATATGTTATTGATAAAATAGTCAGGTTGTTTTTTTGTGTTAATTTAAGTTCTGCTATAGAGGATATCGACTCAAAGAAATTTGGGAAGGTATATCTCTATAACAGAGTATATTTTTTACACCTGCTATTATAAATCAATTTATGAGATTAAATGTTGATGAGAATGTTAGAGAAGAAGACCCTGCAGTGGACAATAGAGATGAAGTAATTGAGTATCTCACTGAAGGTATAATGCATAAGTGGATCTCTAGATGTCCAGCATCTGAATTAACAGCCTTAATTGATCTACCCTGAAAAATGGAAGAAGATAGTGCAGATTAGTTTTCAGTGTCTACTGAATAGCTTGTGAATCAAATTGCAAAGATTAACCAACAAACCTCTGAGTTTGATACTGTGAGGAATGTTCTGATTCAAGTCAGAGACTAGTTCATGCTACTGCTTTCTTCACAAAAAGGAGGAGAATGATGATGATGTTGTTGAAGTCGAGGAAGCAGAGGAAGTACTGATGCTTTAGATACTGGAGCAGAAGAGGAACTGCTGAAATCGAAGAAGCAGAGGAAGTATTGATGAAGGGGGAGCATAAGAATACTGCTGAAGTCGAGGAAGCAAAGGAAGTGCTAATGCAGGGGGAGCAGATGCAGAATACTAGATGTTGTTGTTCTGTGCAGAGAAAGAGTTATGCAGGGGTAGAAAGATGTTGAAAGCTTCTACTGCTATATGCTATTGTTATGTGTAGAAAACGAACTATGCAAGAGCTACTGTTGATGTGCTGAAAACTACTACTGTTGTTTGTTGAAAAAATTGTTTTGTGAAGAAAGGCAAAAAATGGGAGAATGTTAATGTTTTGCCCTTCCTTCACGGACTGAGGCTGATGCTGCTACTGGTTGGTGTTGCGAATATGGTCTGAATATAAATCTGTATAAGTGGATGATATGTGTATATGTGCTAACATCTTTCTTCTTTCTAATCCTATAGAAATGATATATATGTATGTATATATGTATGTATCTTGTATATGTTGTGTTTATATGCCATTACAGGTTAAGGGGGAGCATTATTGTAATTATAGATGTTGGGACAATATCTATGACATTGTCGTTAAGTCACTTGCGCTGAATATATTAGGTTTGTGAAGAAAGACAAAAAGGGGGAGAATGTTAATGTTGGGTTTGGTGTTGTGACATTTTTCCCAACATATCATTTTCAGCTCTAAGTTAAAATAAAAAATGTTGGAACAAATGTTACGACATTCGGACCGACATTCTGTGAAATAATTTTTGTCTTACTTCACGGGAACTGAAGATTTTGTGGGATTTTTACCATGATGGTAAAGTGACTTGGCAAGGTGATTAGGAGTTGCGTGGAAGGACCAAGTCAAAGTCGTTGCTAAGCTTGGGGAACAAGTCCAAGAAGTTAGAGGATCTTGCTTCACATTCTTCTCCAACAACCTTATCGGTTGCCCACCTTTCCCTCAACCTCCACAACCGATTCATTGAGCATTTCAAGGAAGACTCTACTATAAATAGAGAGGCTACATCAAGGAATCAGTATCCAGAATCAAAATGTAAAAATACCAAGAGAGCTCTCGGGATTTCATCTCAGATCTGGATCAACAAGTGTTGCCTGAGTTTGTGACGACATTACATCCCAACATTACGATCATGCTTTGATTCTAGATTAGCTTTGTATGGAGCGATTGTAATGAGATGTTTGTCACTTCTATTTAAATAGATTTTTAGGCATAAGTCATCTGCGACTTAACTTTTTTAATCCCTTTTGTATTGTATTGTAATATTGTAAAAGAAGGAATTTATTCTATTGTATATAAATATATACAATACTTTTGGTCATTGACCATCATAGGTTATATCAATATATAACCTATGTAAATATAAATATTTGTGTTCTTTATTATTTCCGCTGTATTTTACTCTTCAAAGATTTTTTATTTTTACTGAAGTGTTGTCACTGGTGTCGGCGACATTATCGCCGACATTCGCAAACTGTTCCAGCATTCGAATTTATTATTTCATAGCATAGCCCGGGACCCAACATCTATAATAATGTATTTTGTCTCATATGTCATCAGTGTTGTCTAAATTGAATATAATTTGATGTATCATGTTGTACTTGACGCCAGAAAAAGCTACATAAATATATTTTGCGAGGCTATTATTACATAGTTGTATGTGCGGTGCCTTATACAACCTTATTATCGTGTTGTGGTAGTTCGCTAACAGGTTGAAAACTTTTGGATAGTTCTATAAATAGAGGTTACTCTGCCAAAAGTTTCAAGAATTTAGATAGTTAAATTTGGAGGTCTTAAGAAGTTAGGTAAAGGGAAGGAGGCCAAGGAATGGATTCTAGACTAAAAACAACTATGGCTTGACACTAGAAAAGAAATGTTCCTAAGTGGGGATGGGTATAAACCCCCAGATTTGTTTTTCCCTGAGGGCAGAAAAGTATTTTGGACATGGTAACGAATTCATAATACGAATTAGAAATCATTAGAAGTTGCTAAATAGAACAAGGAAGGAAAAATCGCAGGAATAAAACCATGTCCTGGAACTGTTGTTTTTATAAAGTAAAATCTAGCATAAACTTGGCTGTTATAAAAAGGTACTTATTAAATATATGAGGGCGTTGTTCTATAAAATAATTATTGGCACTATTTAGTTGTTGGTCCCAATGGTCTTCGATTGGTATCCACTACGTGTCTAATAAAACATACATTAACCCGCTGGAGTTGAAGAACGCGAGAAATGTGGTTTACCTGGCTAACGTGATTTGCAGACTATTGCGTCAGTCCGAGATTTACCTAATACACATTTGTAATAAAATAGAGACGGGAAGTTCCCCCTCCATAAAAAAAAAAAAAGAATACATTAAATAGAATTGCAACTGAATGGTGATGTAACCTATGCCATTATGCCTAACAAAAGTATACATAATTCTTGTAGATGTCGTCTTCCACGGTTCCACCCAACCCTACGTACATATCCCCTACCCCCTATGTCTATCACCTCACTGTCCTTTGTCCTCTTATGTAACCACTTCCAGAATACCAACAAAAAGTCACATTACTTTGAACACATAAAAGAATCACTTCTCCCTTACACAGAAACTCATTTTATTTGGAATCTTTTATATATGTCATAACTAAAGTACTTGATAGTGAAGCAAACATGTCTGTCTCAAGTTTTGTAGCTCCAATTTCTGCTGGACCAAGCTATCTTGGTTTTATATCCAACAGCTCCAAGCTTTTTCCTGCTAAGGATACAATCACTTGGAGTCGAAAAACTATCTCCAATGGCTCTAAAACTTACTGCATGAAGGTAAAAGAATTGTTTGCTCTTCATAGAAATTATGGTTTTGGTTCTTGAACTTAATTTCGTCTTTGTTTTTGCTAATTTTTATTTACTTCTGGCTTCTCTCTCTGCAATCTTAAAGCAATTCAACTTATTATATTCTGTGACAAGTTAAATTTCTCCTTCTAATAAGGGTCATGGAAATTTTATACTCATAATAAGTGGTATTTTATTTCATAATAAGAGTTTCACAAAATCGAGAAGACATTAATTTTTCTTCCAGTTTCACCCTTATTCAAATAAGTGGAGTTTTTTTTTGCATGACATTTGATTGAGGGTAAGTTATTAATATAAAAACGTTGCTTACTTTCTAGGAGTGATTAGTTTTCTTTAAAGGTGCGTCAAAGTTTAAAACACCACTTATTATGAAATATAGGTATCGATTTTTGTTTTTTGATTCAAGTTATATACACTAACCGTGTAAAAAATATTTTATACTATCAGCATAATTTAACATGTTATAGCAAAGTATTTGCAGTAGCGGATTAAAACTTTAGCTTTTTGAATTCTAACCATTTTTAGCATTGATAACATTGTATTTTTCAAATGGTGGCTCAAATCTATTATTTATTACAATTTTAACAAATTTATATATAAATTTTTTGCTCCAAATCGAAAGTATTTTATTCAAACAAATCGGGTGTCATAAGTTACTTGGAGAATCATCTATTCGTGGTTATCAAGCAATGCTTATTATTTATTTTGAAAAGTGTTTTTCAAAAAGTACTTTTGTGAAAAGTAACCGTTTGTGTTTGGCTAATCAACTTGAAAATCACTTTTGTAATATTGTAGCATTAGTTTGTGTTTGGTTAGGGAAAAACTAGTTTTTTTGGTTTTTGTTATTACTCAAAAACACCTCTTTTTTCCTAATTTTTTTGTCAAACGTCTCAACTATGTAAAATGAGTAACTTTTTGTAAACGTGTAAATAGAGATAATATTATTTCCTACCCATAATTAAAATATTTCCATATATTGTGTAAATATAATTATGGTAAGACTAGAATTCCTCTTTTGTATAGGCTTAAGATTCCTATTGTATAAGGGATGAACAATGTACTCTATATATATACTTTGATATTAATGAAAGACTCCCCAAGGGAGATTAATATCATCTTACATGGTATCAAGAGCCTAAAACAAAAGCCCTAGATTTTTTTCTTGAGATTACCACCGCTGACACCCCCCCCCCCCGGTGCCGCGACACCTCCCTCCTCCCTCTAAAATTTTTAGGTTTTTCTTCTTCTTTTCCCTCTTCTCTAAATGGATGATCAGTTCCTCCCACTGTTCTTGACGTTTCTACCTCCACAAATTCCACTACCAAGTCGTCACCCTCTTTTCATCCCGCCTTAACTGTTTTCAACATCAAGAACCATATCCCCATCCTTCTTGATCAAGAAAACAGTCAGTATTCTCCTTGGGTTAAACTATTTCGCAATCATGCATGCCTCTACAACGTGCTTGATCATATTGATGACACCATTCCGCGCCCTCCGGAGGTTGATGATTGTACTTGGCGTCGTCTAGACGCCGGCGTCAAGCAATGGATATATGGTAGTATTTCTCAGGATCTACTTCTTACGATCATGAAATTTGACTCCACCGCCCGTGACTTGTGGAATCGTTTGGAGGAAATTTTTTAGGACAATAAGCACACCCGTGTTGTGTATTGAGAGGAGCAATTTAACAATACATGTCTTGAAAACTTTGTCAATGTGACTGAGTACTGCAAACAGTTAAAGCTCCTGACGGATCAATTTGTTGTTGTCGACTCATCTGTTAGTAACACCAAACTGGTGTTACAGTTGATTGTTGGCCTCCCTAAAGGCGAATATGATACATTGGCTACCATGATTCAACCGGCAAATCCGTTGCCCAGCTTTAACAAAGCTCGGTCGCAGTTGTTGCTCGAAGAGACTCGACGTGCTAAGCAGGATGAGAACAATCAGAAGGCGTTAGCTGTCGAAACACACCCTCAAGATCCAACGCCGCCAGAAAACTCTCAACCGCAGCAGGGACGCCGTGGAAAGGGTGGCAGGGGCCACGGCAGAGGAGGCCTTGATCGTGGTAAGGGTCGCAGATAGCAGAACCAGCAGCAACAACAGGGCCCGCAAATCGATCGGCCGCGCAAGGCGCCTAACAGCACTGCAGCGCAGTCACTGGCCATTCGATCAAAGCAACCCTTCCACCAGTTCTCTCACCACGGTGTGTTGGGCCTTACTCCACTTCAAGTCCAAAGCAAAGAAGCCCACTTCACGCACGCCGCCCAAGATCCTCGCCCAAAGATGACACCCATCGAGTTAGGCGAGCCTTGGCAGCCTCAACATACAACAACCTGACAACAACTGGTACGTTGGACTTCGGAGCCACTTCTCACCTCACCCGGACTGCAGATAATATTCCCAAACTGCTTGGTTTAAAGCATTCTCAATTTGTGACAGTTGGTAGTGGCCACCGCATTTTAGTAAAAGGTTTTGGTACATCATACACACCACCTCCTAATCCATTCCCACTTCAAAATACCCTATATGTCCCACATGTAATTAAGAATCTAATCTCTATCCGCAAATTCACTCGTATTATTTCTGTCTCTGTTGATTTTGACCCTTTTGGCTTCACTGTGATAGATCTTCATACGGGGACACCTCTTACGATATACAATAGCACGGGGGATCTATATCTATTCACTCCCACCTCCGCTGCCAGATCTAACTCTCCTGTCTAGCCATTTCTTCTTCAACATGACATAATAGGCTTGGTCATCCAGGAGCTCCAGTTTTTAGTTTTCTTAGAGACAATAATTTCATTACTTGTAATGGAAAGCTTGCCCAAAACTGCATTTTTTGTTCTTTAGGAAAACATACTCGTCTTCCATATAAATCATCTACTAGTGTTACTTTTGCACCTTTTGATATTACATATGTCGATTTATGGACATCACCTGTTGCTAGTTCTCTCGGTCATAAATACTATTTTATCTTACTAGATGATTTTTCTCACTTTGTTTGGTTGTATCCTCTCAAATTTAAATCGGAAATGTTTGCCAAATTTCTTGAGTTTCGAAAATTTATTCAAACACAGTTTGAAAAAGGCATAAAATCTTTTCAGTGCGATAATGATCGTGAATTCAATAACTCTATGTTTAACCGGTTTTGTACCAATAATGGTATGGTCTTTCGCTTCTCCTGCTCCCACACCTCCTCACAAAACGGTAAAGCTGAAAGAATCATCCGCACCATTAACAATATGATTCGCACTCTTTTGATTCATGTCTCCCTACCTCCATCTTTCTGGGTCTATGCTGCTAAAATGTCAGAATACATTCTAAATATTCTCCCAACTAGCACCCTTCACAATATGACCTCTACCGAAATTCTCTATCATAGAGTCCCCTTTTATGATCATCTCTGAATATTCGGTTGTCTATGCTATCCTAACATTGACTTCTACTGCCCCTCACAAACTAGCCTCCTGATCCACTCTTTGCGTCTACCTAGGCTTCCCGCCGAATCATAGGGGCTATCTATGCTATGACTTATCCACTCGTCAGATCCACATCTCTCGTCATGTCACATTCGACGAGACCACATTCCTGTTTTCGAATCTTAAAAAGTTCCAAAAACCGGATTACTCTTTTCTTGACGAGTCTGCCATCTCTCCCATCATCCTAAGTCAACTAGAGCATATCAGTTCTTCTTCAGCGCCGCGGCCCCAAGGGCCAGCGCGGCGGCGCCAAAACTCCTGCAAACAGGTCCCTCCCTGATTCACCGTCGACAGTGCCGCGGCCAAGTGCTGAGGCGCCACGGCACCAAAACATTAGAGAGGTATGTCAGTCCTCCAGCGTCGCGACACTTGATCATGGTGCCATGGCGCCGCCGACGATTCCCTCCAGCCCCGCGGTACCTACTACGGCGTATGTTCCTCTTTCTCCGTATCCAACAAATTCCTCCGCCTTGGAACTTCCCACTATCCCCACTCACCAAATGGAAACTCGTACAAAGCATGAAATCTTCAAACCCAAAGTCCAATTTAACTTGTCTGCCCAAACCATTTTACCAATTCCCAAGAACCCTATATTGGCCAAACATGATCATAATTGGAATGCGGCTATGATTGAGGAATTCAATGCTTTAACTAAACAACACACATGGGATCTAGTACCTAGACCTGAGGAGGTGAATGTGATTCGTTGTCTGTGGCTATTTCGTCACAAATTCAGAGACAGTGAAGTTCTTGAGAGGTATAAGGCACGACTTGTGGCTAATGACACAAATCAGCAGGAGGGCATTGATTGTGGTGAGACTTTCAGCCCGGTTGTCAAACCGGCTACCATTCGCACAGTTTGAGCATTGCTAAGGGCAAATACTGGCCGATCCATCAGCTTGATGTGAAGAATGAATTCTTACCTGGGGATCTGAGAGAGACAATCTACATGCATCAGCCGCCAGAGTTCACCCATCCTGCAGTTCCTCACTATGTGTGTCGTTTCCGTAAGTCACTATATGGCCTGAAACAGGCCCTCCTGCGTGGTATGATCGTTTTGACAGGTATATCTTGCAGATTGGGTTTGTATGCAGCAAGAGTGATACATCACTTTTCATTTTTCATCGAGGTAGTAGCACTGCTTACTTATTATTTTACGTGGATGATATTGTTCTTACTGCCTCCTCCGACGGATTGAAAAATGAGATTATTGCCTTGCTTATGTTCGAATTTGCAATGACTGATTTGGGGAAGCTGAGTTACTTTTTGGGGATATCAGTGACCAGGTCTGTCAATCATATGTTCTTGTGTCAGCGTAAGTATGCAGAAAAGATTGTGTACAGGGCTAAGATGACGAACTGCAAAGAGGTGCCTACACCAGTTGATTCCAAATCTAAGCTCAGTTTCATGGATGGTGCTCCAGTCTCTGATATACATTATGAGCAATCTTGATTATGGTTTGCACCTATTCCCCTCTGCACCAAACAGGTTGCTTTCATATACGGATGCAGATTGGACACGGTGTCCGGACAAACCCCTCAAAGTTCCTCTTTATTTTACTCAGCCATAAAGGAAATGGAATCTTAAATTTGTTAAGTGCCCCGATGGAGATTGATTAAAATCATTGTAATTCCATTATGCAAGTACTAAATTACAGCTTAACTAAAATTATTTTTTCGAATATTTCTTGCTTGTTGTTAAATTGTTTACTTATTTTTGGGTGTTGGGAAAGAACAGACTTGGAATCCGATCGACAATAAGAAGTTTGAGACACTGTCATATCTGCCACCTCTATCAGCAGAGTCGATTGCAAAGGAGGTTGATTACATGATAAAAAAGGGTTGGATACCTTGCCTTGAATTTGATCAGGTAGATTCATTTACGTGACAATAGAAAATATCATTCTTTTCCATTTTTTCTTTTGAAATCGAATTTTATAAAAAGAAATTTAACATATTAAG
This sequence comes from Przewalskia tangutica, assembly GCA_029844215.1. Taxonomy (NCBI): domain Eukaryota; kingdom Viridiplantae; phylum Streptophyta; class Magnoliopsida; order Solanales; family Solanaceae; genus Przewalskia; species Przewalskia tangutica. Next base: position 42,177,472 of record CM056722.1, on the reverse strand, counting down.
AGAATTAAGTGCACCAGTCAGTCATATAAATTAGAACATATAGATTAGACACGTTCATTAAGGGTGTTGATGAGTAAGGTTAACTTGTCAACTAGATTTTTCATTGGGGTTAGGCCTCGAGGATTTTCTCAAACCTTTTAATTTTTCATATACATTTTTGAGATTATTGGTCTTACTTATTATATTATGGATTGTTGCACTATTCCTGCTTCCCTTATAGTTACCTTTTAGGTTAACTGATAGTGTGAATTCAGACCATCGGTGTATAAAAATTAAACTCATACATTATGTAATGACTCACTAATGTTTGCTTTGTGTATGCGATAGGTGGGATATGTGCATAGAGCAAATAGCAACATGCCAGGCTACTATGATGGGAGGTACTGGACACTATGGAAGTTGCCCATGTTTGGCTGCAATGACTCTTCCCAAGTTCTCAATGAAATACAAGAATGCAAGAAAGCTTATCCAAATGCTTTTATTCGTTGCTTGGCATTTGACAATGTTAAGCAGACACAGTGCATGGCCTTTCTCATTCAAAAACCTGCAGCATAAAAGTTGCTAGCTATGGTCACAGCCCCCTCCTTAAACTTTTGTAATGGTCTTTTTGTTTGTTCGGAAAACATTGAGCTTAGCCCCTGAGGGTGAAGGCCGCTAGATTTGAACTCAGGACCTAAAGGTTTATGGTTGAAGTAGTATTTCTTAGTTTTGGAAAATAAGGGAATGGCTGGATGCTATTTACAACAAGGTGGTAAATGGTAATAGCTGTTGAAGGTACCTTGCAATTTTCGAGGAAATTTCAAAAACAAGCTTGTGTTGAAAGAAATGTTAAGATTTTTCCATTATGGTGTTTGGTTTCGTGTTAAGTTTGTTGAAAGGGTAATATGCTACTAAGGGTACTTGGAACACTAAAAAATATAGGCGAGAAATATAATGGTATGCAAAAAGTGGAGGATGCTATATAAGAGACTAGCCATATCCAAAAAATTAGAGTTAGTCAAATTCCGCAACTCCAAAAGCTAGCTTGTAAGGTGAGAATTGTTCAAATTCATATAAAAGTTCATGTTACCATACTATATCCGATGTAGGACTCTTAACACTCTCCGCACGCCCCCGCACATTTAGACCTTGTTAACTGGAGCGTGAATAATATAATTTGGGGTCCAACATTGGTGAACAAAGAATGTAAATGAGTCTGGGCTCTGATATCATGTAAAAAATGGATCTTGGGCTTAACCCAACCCCAAAAGCTGTAGGGTGAGGATTGTCCAAGTCCATATAAGGAGTCTATGTTCCTATTTCATTTTCGATGTGGGACTGTTAACACTCCCCTGCACGCCTAGATCTCGTTAATTGGAACGTGGATAAAATAATTTGGGGGTCCAACATTGACAAACAAAGAATTGAAATGAGTCTGACTCTGATACCATGTAAATAATGGATCTTGGGTCTAACTCATCCCAAAAGATAGCTGGTAGGATGAGGATTGTCTAAGTCCATAGAGTTCACCGTTCTCATTCGATATTCGATGTGAGACTCTTAACACTCGTCAATCACAGTCTTTGTCAGATGCTATTGCAGAACAAAAAAATTAACGTTAGCATTATATATGCAGAAAAAATGATTTGCATTCAACTCAATAATAAAAAAATACAGTTACATCATACTGCTCAATAAGGACTATTAACGAAGGGGTGTGTATGGATTAGGGATATCAATGGGGAGGATAAATGCAGGTACCGCCCCACACCCACTCCAGTTAGGACGGGTGATGTGCGATTTATGCACATACTAAACGCAAGTGCACATCGTGACAAGTAATATAGTTTAGGTAAGACCGAATATCGTCCTCAGGGACTGGTTTTCAAGTACCGATTATCTATGCTTTAGTTTCTATTTGGTTAACGTTAATTGAGTTGGAATTCTAAACTAATAATGCAGGAAATAAACTAATTATGAAAATACTTTGATTTAAATCAGTTATGATGGAGAATTAGGGCTTCCAAGATCATCAAATATCCACTCTATTCAATCTTTCATACAATTAGACTAACTTCTTCTTCTACGTTAAGATAGCAGGTTAACTAGACTGTTTTATACTCCTGTTAAGGTAATATAAACACTCAACCCCAATGGAGAACCCTTCTACCTTTCGGTGACAAGATTGACTACAAAGAAGGATTAAGAGCAACAACCTATTAAGCTACACAAGTATCGGGGTACTTTCGTCCACGATTTAAACCTATGTTTATTCAACTATAGCATATTCACAATCTCCCATTTCGGATTTCGATTAGAACTCATATAAGTGATGATAACTAGTGATCAATTAATTATCAAACAATCAAAACAACTATTGAATAAATCTTAAACAAGTGAAAGAAATCAACTAATTTATTAATTCATGAATAAGAGTTTCAAGAGAATCACAAGGAAATCTCTAACAAAGTAATTAGCTCCTAGTCATAGTCACGCTAAGAACTAATATAATCTTCATACATGAACTGAAATAAACAAAGCAAAAGAAAGAAAATAAAAATACTCAAGAACAAGTCTCCAAGCCTTCTAGCATCCAAGGATTGTGTTGTGGAATATTTACAAGATGGATGGAATTTGTCAAGTGTGGGATGGAATGTAGGATGGTATGAATTCTTCTAATGATGTAGAGACTATTTATAGCCCAAGAATCCTTTAGGTAAAGGGTTAGGGATTATGTAGATAGGAAAAATTATAGAATCCTTTTAGGTAAAGGGTTAAGGAAAAGTTATGGAATCCTTTAGGTAAAGGGTTAAGGAAAAGTTATGGAATCTTTTAGGTAAAGGGTTAAGGAATATGTAGGTAGGAAAAGTTATCCATTTTGGACTCTGAAAACGTGTCAAATTCGGCCCAGAACTCAGAAATCCCGCATCGGCGTCGTGACCCTGCAGTCCGGCGCCACGGCGCCTGAAAATCAGAGGCGTTTCAGAACATCTTCAGTGGTCGGCGCCGCGGCGCCGGTGACGGCATTCTTCCGGATTTTTCGTTTCTTCGTCCTTTGTTCATCCAATCTTCGTCTGATTTCTTCTATATTTCCCGGAACTTCTTAGTCTTCATTTTTTGGCCCTTTTAGTGTGCAATTACATCTCATTTATGCTCATTTCATCTCCTTTTCGCCATTTCTCCATTTCTGACCGCTGTGACACAAAGAAAGGAAAACGACCCTAATACTATACTAAACATAAATGAAATGAGTAAAATACTAACTAAAAATAACTCAAAAGGTGTATATAAAATACACCGATCAAACACCCCCAAACTTAAACTTTGCTCGTCCTCGAGTAAAACATAAAACAAAAATAAAATAAAACGATCAAAGACTCAAAGAGATGGATCAAGTAGTTATAATATTGCTTATTCAAAATCATGGATGAAAGATGAGATAATATGTTAGAACATATATAGCATGAATAATCAGCAATCTAGAATTTCAAGTTAGATATTTCGCAAATTCACTTAGATCATGTTCAATGGAAATACAAACACCTAACATATGCATGTCAATTTCATTCCATCTTTCCCAAATGTTATAGACCTGTTTACTTGCTATTCTCCATTAATCATAGACATACATATTAAAGATCATCAGGACTTTTAAGGGTTGTAAGGTAGGCTTAGGCAGGGGTAGGTAAAAATAGGCATTTAGGCTCAATTACGTACCATAAGCACTTTTCATTCAAACTCCTTTTCCTTCTTTTTGATTTCCTTTTTAGTTTCGTACCCACTTTCTCCCCTCTTTTCTTTTGAGAGAATGATATGTATTATAAATAACAGACACCCCCAAACTTAGACTTTTGCATATTTTTCATTGGGGTGCATCAAATTTGTTCACTCTCTTTTTGTTTCTTTTTCACGCTTTTTATCCCAATACTTTTCCATTATTACTTATTGCACAATAAAGGAATCATAGGGTGTCAAAGAAAGATATTTATTTTAGGCTCAAAGGGGCTGACTAGTGATACATTTTATGTCAGGGTAGGTAATGAATGGTCAGAAGGGCTATCAAAAAAAATGTCTGAATCATCTCCCTAAAAATGTACGTCTTAACTATTTCGCCTCAAATAACAAGCAAACAGATTTTTTAGACATTTTTCAACCGTTCTTTCCATAATTGACACAAATAAGCGAAGCACAAATATTCCAAATAATTAGATGTCAGGAATTTTTGGCATATCTAACTTAAGCACATAGATTGTAGCTTTTAATTTCATTACATTATCCCACTTTATCCACTCAATATCTTTAGCAACTACAACATGGATGATCCAAAAAAAATTATGACTCAAAAACACATAAAAACAACACAAAGACAAATAAAAAAGACTCAAAAACACGACAATAAAATAAAATAAGACACCCCCCCAAACTTAATCGACACATTGTCCCCAATGTATGAAGACTAAAAATAGGGACAACTTACTGACACAACACAACGGTCATAATGGAGGTCTGGGAGGAAAAATTCTGGAATTTGCACGGAATCTGGGTTTCTGATCCTTCGGCGCCACGACCCTGAGATTCGGCGCCGTGGTGCTGACGACGACTTTTCCTTTTTTTTCAGCGTTTTTGCTCATTTTTCCTCAGATTTAGCTTTCAGTCCACCTGTCATCCAACAACACAAAACAAGAATCCGAGACCGTGAGACTGTTCATGTCACGACCAGACCTCGGACCCGCAACTGGTGTCTTACCCCGGGCACCCTAGTGATACAACATCAGAGAAAAACCAGCGGAAGTAAACTCATAAACGTGAAACAATATAAAATATGAAACAGGCTAACCAAAACGGTCACCTTCCTGTATATATACATGACAACAACTGAACAATTACATCCTTTACCAAACCCAATTTACAACAGGACTACAGACCTCTAAGAGTTTGTAACAACTATGACGGGACAGGGCCCCGCCATACCCCTAAATGTACATGAATCTACAATGACAGGGAATCATACCAAAAGATAAGCCTCCGGAGAAACGGGGCTTCCCAAAAGCAGAACGGTGATCCTATGAGCGAGGATCAACCACCGATGTACCTCTACCTGCGGCATGAACGCAGCCCCGGCGAGGTCGATAACAGTACCAAGTATGTGAACTGAAATCTTGAATGAAATCATAACATTTTTAAAATCAATTCACAAACATGTACGAAACAAACCAATTAACATCACATAGTGCCACAGAATATATAAGAGCAAATATGTGTAACCCAACCGGTCTTTTCTAGACCGCCAATGATCGAAGTAGGGTCATTCGCCCCTAGTATCATTGTGCGAGTCTAATCATGGACTCCCGTAGTCCGCATAGGTCTCGTGGACACGCATGAGGTACTCCTCGCATCGGGGGTAGCTAACCCGCGGTATTTCCTGGACTACCGTAGTTCGCATGGCCACTTGGACCGCATGAGGTATTCCTCGCATCGGCGTAACACACCCGGAGTGATTCCTGGACTACCGTAGCCCGCATAGGTCATGTCGACCCGCATGAGGTACTCGTCGCATCGGGGGTAGCTAACCCGCGGCAACATAAACAAGTCAGGGGGGGTAGGTGATATACACAAGCACAACCGGCTTATCGTAAAAGACATAAGCACACCGAGAGAACCCCCTACCACAACAAATCTCAAGGCACTAACACCCATAGTAACATAACATGTTTACTTCTCAAACCAACTTTCCACACATTCAGAAATCGTTACAAGGCTTCTACAAACAAGTAAGTAAACCATTCTTTTTATCTTCTTTAAGTCGCTATAACTAACTTCCCATAAAGCTAGCATAACACCTATATTTCTTTTATAATTCAAAACAATCCCATTTGTTGAAAAAAAAAACCAAGAGGACTTATTCCTTTTAAAACCAAGTGTTAATTTCCTTCTAAATAATGATTCATAACTCCTTTTTGAAATACTTCAAGATACTCAACATTTAGGACTCAAGTCAAAGACATCAAAATAAAACTAAAATTCATTTGATACACGTACGTCTACCGTACTATATATTTTACAACCATCATGCTCAAGAGGATAGGAAGGATCACATACCTCCTCGGCTAAATCCACTTGCCAAGTCGAATATGCCGCGCGTAGAGTATCAACCTATAATAATCAAATACGTCTATTAACGTCTAGACTTCTTCGTCGAATATTCTAAGCATAAAGTTCCTTATTCTACGGAAAATTGGACAGCACTTCCTTTGTTTCTACATACTTTTCCACCCTTTTCAAGGTCCAATATCGATAGCCAACATGCCATAAACAAGGTCTAACAATTCAGTAATACAAGGGGATTACACGCCTAACCGGACGTGTAAAATTCTGCCCCACAATACATATTAAATAATCCAATAAGTTTAAGGTAGTAACTCGGTTATAACATGCTCACATAGCATCCTTATTCAATCCTTTCAAATCCAAAACGTTATTCCTACATGCAATATACCTAAAAGCAATATTGACAACTACAAGTCTTTTCTTCCTCACATGCAACACAATTTACTTAAAAAGGAGAATGGATTGTTACCTTAGAGTTCACCCAAAACAGTCCAACAAATCTCACTTGCCCTCTTTCCACAATCACCTCCACAAAATCTCCTACAAGTTTGTCAACATATTTCCTTCTTGCCGCCTTTCCAAAATTTCTCTAGGCCTTGGTTTTTCCTTGAATTTTTAGAGAGAAGGGAGAGGATTTTTTTTTAGAGAGAATGAAGAGGAATTTTTAGAGAGAAGGGGGTTCTTGAAAAATGACCAAGTCTTCAAGACTTGGTCAATAAATAGGACTTCCTCACAATCAGATGGGAGGGACACTTGTCACCCTCCCATGGCCTTTACAAAAAAATATCTTCTGATTTTTCCCCCAGTTTTCGCAAAAATCCCGCCTCGGCGCCGCGGCCCTGCAGCCGGCGCCGCGGCGCTGAAACCTCCGAGAACTTCAGTACATATGGCGCTGCGGCCCTGCATCCGGCACCGCGGCGCTGTGGCATCAGACTGAAAATACTCTCATTCTTGTCTGCGCACTGAAATTGTAACTCCCATAACTTTCTACTCCGATGCCCTATCGACGAGCGGTTTGTTGCGTTTGGAACTAGACTCAACGAACTACATATTAGGCTTTTGAAACACCTAGGAACTCCTAAGGTAACTGGGCATAAACCGCCCCCAAAGTTGACTAAAACCCGTCCATAACATTATGTCAACCTATCTTTCTAAAATTTAAAACTTAATTCCTTTCGTACGTTCTCATAAGCATGACCTGAGTTACGGGGTGTAACATTCTCTCCCCCTTAGAAACATTCGTCCCGAATGTTCCTTCTATGCTTACTCAAATCACAATATCGACATAGACTCTTTTAACTATTCTTCTTGCAAAAAGAACGCTCTACATGGCCACAACAATACTAAGAATATATGCCAAACTAAAACTAACAAGCAGGAAAGTGGGTTACCTGGAGGTGTAGAGAACAAGTGGGGATACTTCTTCATCATGTCCTCTTCTGCTTCCCATGTCATTTCCTCTCTGTTCTCATTCCACCACAAGACCTTGACGGAAGCCACATCATTTGTCCGCAGTCGCCTAACCTAACGATCGAGTATCGCTATGGGACTCTCCTCATATGATAACCCCTCTGTCACCTGGACATCACAAATCGGGTGCACTCTAGATGGATCTCCGATACACCTTCGCAACATAGACACATGAAAAACTGGATGTAATGCCTCCAGATCGGACGGCAGATCCAACTCATAGGCAACCTTGCCTACCCTACGGACAATCTGATATGGCCCAATGTACTTTGAGCTAAGTTTTCCCTTCTTCCCAAATCTCATCACACCCTGCATGGGTGATACCTTCAGAAAGACCCAATCATCTATCTAAAACTCCAAGTGTCGACGCCGATTATCTGCATACGACTTCTGTCGACTCTGAGCTGACAATAACCGCTCCTGGATAAGCTTCACCTTATCCACCGCCTGCTGAATCAAGTCCGGCCCGACTAACTGAACTTCGCCCACATCAAACCAGCCTATCGGGGACCTGCACTTCCTCCTGTATAAGGCCTCATAAGACGCTATCTGGATACTAGAATGGTAGCTGTTGTTATATGCAAACTCCACAAGAGGTAAATGATCCTCCCAGCTACCCCTGAAATCAATAACACAGGCCCGCAGCATATCCTCGTGTATGCGGATAGTACGCTTCGGCATGTCCGCTCGGTCGAGGATGAAACGCGATCTTGAGATTCACTGTGTCCCTAATCCTTACGAAAGACCTCCGAAGTTAGCCGTGAACCGGGCTCACTGCGATATAATCGATATAGGAACTCCGTGCAGTCTCACAATCTCCCTGATATACAATCTAGCATAATCCTCAGCCGAAAAAGTCGTCCTGACTGGAAGAAAGTGGGATGATTTCACCGCCGATAATAACCTGATGGAATCATGCTTCCTCTGAGTGTGAGGTAACCCTGTAATAAAGTCCATATTGATCACCTCCCACTTCCATGTTGGAATCTCTATCTTCTGCAATAACCCACCAGGATTCTGGTGCTCCACCTTGACCTGCTGACAATTCGGACACTGAGCAACAAACACTGCAACGTCCCTCTTCAGGTCATCCCACCAATACATACATCTGAGGTCGTGGTACATCTTAGTCGACCCCGGATGAATAGAGTAACGAGCACTGTGTGCCTCCCCCAGAATCTGCTGACGAAGTCCTGCTACATCGGAAACACATAACCTGCCCTCAAATCTTAGCACCCCATCAGGTGCTACCTCAAATAGACTCTTCTCCTCTTGAAGAGTCGTATCTCGATACCGTACCATAATCGGATCCTCATACTGTCGCCTCTTCACCTCCTCGACGATGGAAGACTCGGCAACCTCTCGAACCCGAACCCCACTACTATCAGAACTAACCAAACGAACCCCAAGGCTCGCTAGCTGATGTAACTCGCGGACCATGCCCCTCCTCTCTGGCTGCACATCTGACAGACTACCCATCGATCTGCGACTAAGGGCATCTGCAACTACATTGGCCTTCCCTGGGTGGTATAGGATATCGACATCATAATCCTTAAGTAACTCTAACCACCGTCTCTGCCGCAAGTTCAGCTCCCACTGGCTGAAGATATACTGGAGGCTTTTGTGGTCTGTGTAAATATCCACCTGAACTCCATATAAATAATGTCTCCAGATCTTCAAGGCATGAATCACTACTGCCAACTCTAAGTCATGTGTGGGGTATTTCTTCTCATGCTTCCTGAGCTTTCGAGATGCGTAAGCTATAACTTTACCGTGTTGCATCAGCACACACCCAAGCCCGACACCCGACGCATCACAATAAACCACATATCTGTCTAAACCCTCTGGAAGAGTAAGAACTGGGGCGGTCGTCAATTTCTCCTTTAGTAACTGGAAGCCCTCCTCACAAGCATCCGTCCACTGGAACATAGCTGCTTTCTGAGTCAGCCTAGTCAAGGGTGCCGAAATGGAAGAAAACTTCTCCACAAACCTCCGATAATAACCCGCAAGGCCCAAAAGCCGCGCACTCCGCTTGTAGTGGTCTAGGCCAAGTCTTGATCGCCTCAATCTTTCTCAGATCAACAGAATACCATCGGCCCAGATAACATGCCCTAAGAAAGCCATCAAGCCAACCAAAACTCGTATTTTGAGAACTTGGCATACAATCGCGGCCCGAGGACCCAAGTACCGCCTCGCCGGGTGATGCGTACTCGCTATGTCGCGAATAAACCAGGATGTCATCAATGAATACTATAACGAACATATCCAAGAATGGCTTGAACACCCGGTTCATCAAATCCATGAATACTGCTGGGGCGTTGGTCAACCCGAAAGACATCACCCTGAACTCATAGTGCCCATACCGGGTCCTGAATGCAGTCTTTGGGATGTCTGTCTCTCTAACTCGCACCTGATGATAACTAGACCGCAGGTCTATCTTGGAAAAACACCTCGCACCCTGCAACTGGTCAAACAAATCATCAATCCTGGGGAGGGGGCATCAGTTCTTGATAGTTACCTTATTCAGCTGCCTGTAATCAACACACATACGCAGCGTCCCATCCTTCTTCTTTACAAATAAAACCGGCGCTCCCCAGGGAGAAACACTAGGTCTGATAAAGCCCTTTTTCAGCAAATCTTTCAGCTGGCCCTTCAAATCCCTCAACTCAGCAGGTGTCATCCTGTATGGTGGAATAGATATCGGCCGAGTGTCTGGCGACATATCAATGCAAAACTCAATCTCCCTCTCAGGAGGGATACCCGGGAGATCGTCTGGGAATACGCCCGAAACTCTCTCGACAACCTGAATCGATCAAGGTCTGGTATCTTGGCCTCAATATAGAATACCCGAACAATATGGTAGATATACCCCTTCTGCACCATTTTCCTACCTTGAGGTAAGAAATAAACCTACCCTACGACGCAAAGATTCCCTTCCACTCGATAACCGGCTCCCAGAAACCGAACTGCATCAATCTCTCTTTCTACCACATTGGCATAGCAGGACGCTAGACAATCCATACCCATAATCACATCAAAGTCCGTCATATACAACTCTATCAAGTCGGCTAGGGTCTGACGACTGTATATAGTCACTGGGCAAGCCTTATATACCCGCTCAGCTACCACTGAATCACCTACTGGCGTAGCCACCTCAAAAGGTTTTATGGACTCGGGCTCTATCCCTATTCTACCAAAGAATATGAGGAGATATACAGGACAAGGTAGAACACGGATCTATCAAAGCATATACATCACAACATGAAACCAATAATGTACTGCGGATTTACATCCGGTGACGCCCCGGTCCCGACGGCCGATATGGCATAAATGCGGTTCGAGGACTGGCTGGAACTAGGACCCTTGCCACGACCTCTGCCGCGACTGGCCGCCCATGAAAATTCTCCGGGCGAGTAAATCAGAGAGATGAAGACCGGTCGAATGACCTCAGAGGTGAACCCTACCATCTGCGCCGCTCGCCTGACCAGTCCGAAATATGACCTGCCGCCACAAGTGTAACAAGGCCCCACAAGATACCACAACTCACGAAATGGGATCTACCACATCGCCACACCGAGAGGGGGTGGTCTCGACGGTGGCATCCTCGCTTCCTCGAAGCCAAAGCCTCGAGCCACGACCGCCCCGAATACCCTGGACATCCGGAAGACGGTGGAGGAGCGCTCTGAACCGGATGAGGTGAAACTCGGTCACGCCGAGTCGTCCGCCTCGAAAGCTACCAAAGGACCTGCTGTCCCGCCTCTTCTCGTTGATATTCGTCAATCCGTCGCCTACGTTCTCACACCTGCGCATAAGCTCGCATGCGGGCAATGTCCATGCCCGATCAAGAGCTACTCCCGAGCAACCCTCTGCTAAGTAATCATCGAGCCCTGTGACATAGCGGTGCACTCTGTCCTCCATGTCGGCCACTAAAGCGGGGACGTACCGAGCCAACGAGTCAAACTCTACGTTGTACTTCAGGACCGTCTGCCCGCTCTGTCTCAACATTAAAAATCTATCGGCCCGAGCTCTCCTCATCTGCGGAGGCAAGAAATGGCTAAGAAATGCCTCTGAGAACTCGTCTCAAACAGCTGGAAGCGCATGCTCCCCCCGGGACAGTTCCCACGAATCAAACTACCAATCGCAGATCACGCGGCCGATGTGAACCCAATACTACCGACTGCGTCTCGAGGCCTTGATCACTCTCATGATCCGCCAGAATGTTGGATAAACTCACGAGGATCATCCTCGCCCTCGACCCATAGAACTCGCGGTCAGAACTCAAAAAGTCCGAAGTCTCGCTATCGACTGGGTGAACTACGGGTACAACCGGAACCGTTGTCTCCCGTTTGTCCTCCTGCCTTGCCATGATCCTGGCTAATAACTGGGCCATCTCCTTGTAACCCATGTCCTCTGCTCCAGGCTGTGTAATTGGAGGCTTAGGTACCGCGGTCTCAGTAGCCGTTGTTGCTGCTCTGAACTCTGCTGGGGCTGGTGACGTCGTGGAACTCGCCGTCCGAAGTATCACCTCAGGTAAAGACTGGGTCTGTGCCCTCGTAACCCTCTGCGTCCTACTAGCAGCTCCCTCAGCTGCCTTGCCCTTCTGGGCCGTGGTTGCCTTGCGTTGAGGCATAACTGATACATAAAAATATGTCAGAGGGAGTTCAACCTATAACACAGCTCTATGGCATGATCTTAGAGTGAAAAGAATGGAAACCAATCCTAAATATCATGTAGCCTCCTGATTATAGGTGTGGTGCACAACACACGCCTGTAGACGCTCTCCGAGGATTAACTCTGATACCACTTTTGTCACGACCCGACCTCGGGCCCGCGACTGGTGCCTTACCCCGGGCACCCTAGTGATACAACATCAGAGAAAAACCAGCAGAAGTAAACTCATAAACGTGAAACAATATAAAATACAAAACGGTCACCTTCCTGTATATATACATGACAACAACTGAACAGTTACATCCTTTACCAAACCCAATTTACAACAGGACTACAGATCTCTAAGAGTTTGTAACAACTATGATGGGACAGGGCCCCGCCATACCCCTGAATGTACATGAATCTACAATGACAGGGAGTCATACCAAAAGATAAGCCTCCGGAGAAACGGGGCTTCCCAAAAGCAGAACGGTGATCCTATGAGCGAGGATCAACCACCGATGTACCTCTACCTGCGGCATGAACGCAGCCCCCCGAAGGAGGTCAGTACAACAGGTACCAAGTATGTGAAACTGAAAGTACTGAACTGAAATCATAACATTTTAAAACCAATTCACAAACATGTACGAAACAAACCAATTAACATCACATAGTGCCACAGAATATATAAGAGCAAATAGGTGTAACCCAATCGGTCTTTTCTAGACCGCCAATGATCGAAGTAGGGCCATTCGCCCCTAGTATCATTGTGCGAGTCTAATCCTGGACTCCCATAGTCCGCATAGGTCTCGTGGACCCGCATGAGGTACTCCTCGCATCGGGGGTAGCTAACCCGCGGTATTTCCTGGACTACCGTAGTCCGCATGGCCACTTGGACCGCATGAGGTATTCCTCGCATCGGCGTAACACACCCGGAGTGATTCCTGGACTACCGTAGCCCGCATAGGTCATGTGGACCCGCATGAGGTACTCCTCGCATCGGGGGTAGCTAACCCGCGGCAACATAAACAAGTCAGGGGGGTAGGTGATATACACAAGCACAACCGGCTTATCGTAAACGACATAAGCACAACGAGAGAACCCCCTACCACAACAAATCTCAAGGCACTAACACCCATAGTAACATAACACGTTTACTTCTCAAACCAACTTTCCACACATTCAGAAATCGTTACAAGGCTTCTACAAACAAGTAAGTAAACCATTCTTTTTATCTTCCTTAAGTCGCTATAACTAACTTCCCATAAAGCTAGCATAACACTTATATTTCTTTTATAATTCAAAACAATCCCATTTGTTGAAAAAAAAACCAAGAGGACTTATTCCTTTTAAAACCAAGTGTTAATTTCCTTCTAAATAATGATTCATAACTCCTTTTTGAAATACTTCAAGATACTCAACATTTAGGACTCAAGTCAAAGACATCAAAATAAAACTAAAATTCATTTGACACACGTACGTTTACCGTACTATATATTTTACAACCATCATGCTCAAGAGGATAGGAAGGATCACATACCTCCTCGGCTAAATCCACTTGTCAAGTCGAATATGCCGCACGTAGAGTATCAACCTATAATAATCAAATACGTCTATTAACGTCTAGACTTCTTCGTCGAATATTCTAAGCATAAAGTTCCTTATTCTACGGAAAATTGGACAGCACTTCCTTTGTTTCTACATACTTTTCCACCCTTTTCAAGGTCCAATATCAATAGCCAACATGCCATAAACAAGGCCTAACAATTCAGTAATACAAGGGGATTACACGCCTAACCGGACGTCTAAAATTCTGCCCCACAATACATATTAAATAATCCAATAAGTTTAAGATAGTAACTCGGTTATAACATGCTCACATAACATCCTTATCCAATCCTTTCAAATCCAAAACGTTATTCCTACATGTAATATACCTAAAAGCAATTGTCACGACCCGACCCCGGGCCCGTGACTGGTGCCTTACCCCGGGAACCCTAGTGATAAAACATCAGAGAAAATCAGCGGAAATAAAAACTTACACACGAAACAAGATATACAATGAGAAAATAGGCTAACCAAAACGGTCACCTTTCTGCATATATATAAAAAGATTAAACTCACGAGCTACATCCTTTTACAAACCCCGCCACAACAAGATTACATGGACTTAAGAATGTTATAACAACAATGACGGACGGCCCCGCCATATCCTCGAATGTAAGTACCTACAACGATGCGGACTATACTAAAGATAAGCCTCGAGAAGCGGAGCTTCCCAAAACGCAATTGTGATCCTATGGCGAGGATCAACAATGGTGTACCTCTACTGCGGCATGAACGCAATTTCGGAAGGAGGTCGATAACAGTACCAAGTATGTGAAATCAAAATATCAGAAAATCAAATAAAATCATAACATTTTAAAACGGTTACAAATACGTCACGAACAACCAATTTTTAACGCGCATAGTGCCACAAAGATAAACAAGAGCAAAATAGATATAACGTGGCGGTCTTTTCTAGGCGCTAATGATCGAAGCAAGGCCAATCGCCCGTAATATCATTATGCGAGCCTAATCCTGGAACTTCCGCGATCGCGTAGACCACCCAGGTCTGCATGAGGTATTCGCCGTCGGGGGTAGCTAACCCCGGCATCAACTGGACTCCGCGATCGCATAGTCACGTGGACCGCGTGAGGTATTCCTCGCGTCGGCGTAACACCCGGGTGATCATCACGGAACTCCAGCGACTCCGCATAAGTCACGTGGACCCGTGAGGTATTCTCGCATCGAGGCGGCTAACCTCGGCATAACAAGTCGGGGGTAAGTGATATAATACCGACCGCTATCGTTAAACAACATAAGCACAACAAGAAAAACCCCTTACACAAACGTCACAAGACACTAACACACGTAGCATCATAACACGTTTACTTATCAAACCAACAAGAAAGTATTACAAGGCTATCACAAGCCAACATAGTCAAGTTACTCACACAAGGTACTTTTATTTCATGTCAACAAATCCGGATTTTAACCCTAAAGTACTACATACTTCAACTCAAAAAAAAGATCCATTTCTTTCACAAAAGTCACACGATACCCGTAGTATCAAAATAGAGTAACTATCTTTTTAAGTAAACCAAAACAATTTCCATACCTTCTTTTTAAACCAATCTTAAGACAAAAGCATGCCTTCCTTTTTAAACCATTTTAAGACAAAACCATGCCTTCCTTTAAAACAAAGACACTTTTCCTTTTTAAAGTCAAGTAGCAATATACTTTTTTTAAACCAAGTGTCTTACTCTTTTAAAAACAAGTAGCCTATGCCTTTAAATCAAGTTACTTCTCCTTTCCCAAAATCAAGTTGTTTATAAGTCAGGTCACTTTACTTTCAAAAATCAGTCTCCTAATCTTTAAATCATATCTTTTAAGGAAACCAACC
This sequence comes from Przewalskia tangutica, assembly GCA_029844215.1. NCBI lineage: Eukaryota > Viridiplantae > Streptophyta > Magnoliopsida > Solanales > Solanaceae > Przewalskia > Przewalskia tangutica. Next base: position 42,161,820 of record CM056722.1, on the reverse strand, counting down.
TCCAACTTTTAAAATGTCAAGTTATCATTTTAAATCCAATGATAAAACCATTCTTTTGTTTTCATAAAGTCGTTATAAATAACTTCCCATAAAGCTATTATAACACTTTATGTTTTAAACCAACCAAGGACAACTATTCTCATTTTCGAAATCAAGATAACTTTATTCTTTAAAAGACCACACACCCATTACTCATGAATGAGGTTTTACAACTTTTTAACATAATTCAAGTCCTTAATATTTCATAACAAGTCACTTAACTTTGGAATCAAGTCAAGGACACAAAAGGAAAATCAAATTCCTTTAAACACACGTGCGTCTACCGCACTATATATATTTCACAACAATCATGCTAGAAAGGATAGGAAGAGGTTCACATACCTCGCGATGATTATCGACAATAAGCAAAATCCTCCAAAGTACTATAACCCTGCTAGCCTTTTCCACCCTTCAAGTAGAATACGCTACTCGTAGTACTTCAACCTATAATGGCCATAAAACGTTTATTAACTTCTAGATCCCTTCGTAGAATATTTCTAAGTACAAGGTTCCATATTCTACGGAAAAATTCGGCAGCACCTCCCCCCGTAACCACATAAATAACCTCCACTATCAAGGCCCGCTACCAAGCCGACAACTCATAGGGGATTACACGTCTAACCGGACGTGTACCATTCTGCCCCACAATAATACTACAAGTCTCAGAATACGGTCCAATGTAAATCTGATTTAATTCTTTTTAATCATCCTTCCATAAATCATATACTCAATTATACATAACTACAACATGTAATCTCCAATTACAATAGGGGGATAAAGATCATTACCTCGATAAGCCCAAAATTATCCAAGTTTTATAAGTCGATCCTGAGCAACGTTTAGCTCCACTTCCTTACGCTCCAACCCGCTCCAAGAAACCCTTAGAAGTTTCTAAACAACTTCTCTTAACACTTCAACCAACTATGAAGAGTTTCCTAGGGTTTCATTTTGCGACTATTGGAATAAAGTAGTATTTGCGGGCTCTTATGTTGGGATAACTTTGGAATAATACAAGGGATTACAAGGCTAAGGTATTTGGGATTATAACAATACTTGAAGAAATTCTTTCACAAGAGGGGGGGGTGTTGGACGAGAACCACAAAGGGAGGGAGGGGAATTTTTGCCTTGGAAAAATATTTCAAGTGAGGGATGAATAAAGTCTTGCAACAAGGGGGGTATTTATAGAGAAATCAATGGCTAGGATCAAAGCAAGTGTATGGTGAGGATTTGGTCCATGTGGGAGTGGAGTCCTCCAACCAAGTGTCCACCACAACAATGAGACATGTGGCTACCACAATGATGACGTGTGGCTAGCCACGTGTCTCAAAAACGCCCAAGCCACCACTTATTTTCGACGATAGGGCCACATGAGGGTGACACGTGTCGCCCCCCTACTCGTCCAAAATATTTCATCTTCCGAAAATAAATATTCGTAATGCCGAAATCTCGAAAATAAAGTGGGCCCCACAACCCGTATATTTTCCCCATGGGCCCCACGTGACCATCTCCGGAAATAAAATTCCAAAATTCTCAAATATTCCAAAAAGTCTGAATACCAAATCTGGGAATCCAATTCCCATTAACGAACCTTTTTCCTTCACAAAATCCGGAGTCTTTTTCGTCGAAAAATCACATCTTTCTTCCTTTCCAATTTTTGTGTCGTATTCTCGTACGAATGTCTTCGTATACATACCCTGGAACTACGGGGTGTAACATTCTTCCCCCCTTAGAAACATTCATCCCGAATGTTCCTTCTAAGTCTCCAAACATACCTGCTGGTATAGTCTTCTGTACTATACTTACTGAACCAATTATGCCACACATGGCCATAATACAACATACGCGCAAAAACTCACACCCAAGCCAACGAAGAATCATCTCTAAAGCGTATAACAATACTAATAGCTCCACCCATGGTCCAAAGGATACTTTCCTCACACATTTACTTTAAAAAAAAGACACTTCCATCTTCTTAGCACCTCTATGCCTCTTTTCTTACTCGTCGTACCCTCCTCGTACACTCGAACTCTTCCTACTATACGTACCACATTTCTGTCATTGCTTCAGTTTTCAAAAATCTCGGGGTTACCATTTCCAACTTGGTCATCATTAACTGGGAACACTCTGAATGGATCTCCGATACTCTTCCGAAACATAGCAATATGGAAGACCGGACGTACTGCCTCCTAAGTCGGACGGCAGTGCTAACTTATAGGCAACCTGGCCTATTCTACAACGATCTGAAAAGGCCTAAAGTACCTCGGGCTAAGTTTCCCCTGCTTTCCAAATCTCGTCACACCCTTCCGGGGTGGTACCTTCAAGACCACCGTCAACTGAACTCCAGTGTCGACGCCGATTACCGCGACTTCGCTGATTACGAGTGCTAATAACCTCTTACGGATAAGCTTCACCTTATCCACATCCTGCTGAATCAAGTATGGACCAACTATCGAACCTTGCCAACATCGAACCAATCGGCAGGTAACTACACTTCCGCCTACAAGGCTTCGTAAGGCGACATCCGAATCTTGAAATGGTAGCTATTATAATACTCACTCAACAAGAGGCAAATAATCCTTACTACCCACGAAATCAAAACACCGGCCCGTAACCTATCCTCAAATGTCTGGATAAAACGCGTTGTTTGTCCGTCGGCCCAAGGGTGAATGCAATATTGAGACTCACCTGAGTTCCTAACCCCGTCTGGTAAAACCTCCAGAAACAAAAGAAATAGCCGAAAAACTGGGCTCCACTGCCTGTCATAAAAAGTAGGAATCTCGTGCAGCCTTACAACCTTTCTGATACATAACATCTCGCATAACCTCCGCGAGTAATGGCGATCGGCGAAAGACAAGATGGGCTGACCTCATCGGCCCGACTACCGGTCGAACGCATCCACGAACTTATACGATGGTTACCTAAACTTGGGCCTAACACCCTCGTGATCCTACCACCTGGAGGAACCACCTCAAACTGACCCCACCACATTCCGGGCTGCGGGTTGACCCGCGATATGGCCTCAACCCGACCCAGCGGCCAACCTCTCGTTCCCGATCGGAACAATCTTACGATTCACGTCATGAAAGCTACCACTTCCATCTCACACTACCCATGGAATTATCCCACAATATATTTCACGCATACCAAGTACTTCGACAAAGACCAACCGTAAAATCATCCACTCAAGACGGCCTTGCATCCAAGGTCCCAACTGTTATAAATTCTAAGGCTCACCATTTTCTCGTCCCCAGACTTACCCTTTTCAACTACCCATGTTTTCTAATCCACACCTAACACAATGCTATCCGTACATAGCACTCCACATGTATCTACCATAACGACCTAAACAAGTCTCTTAGGGGCTGAAGATATCTCTGTAACTACTGCCTTACTCCCTTTGTCACTCTATTCAAATCCTGCTCTGCTGGGCACATAACTACAGAAGGTGATGAACCAACCATCGATCCCGGGTGAGTCGTAACATCCGCGCCACCTGCTGGTGAACAATTTCGCAAAATGGCCTGGCCGCAAGCATAACAAGCTATAGAAGTAGTCGACACTCCCATAAGAACACTTACCTGATGGCCATACCGAGGTGGGGTGGCCTCCTCAGCTAACACCCTTCCTCTCGAACCATGAATCATGAATCGACACGGTAGGCTAAGTCATCCCACTTGTATCCCTCCTACTAGGACATTCTCTCTCATGGCTGACGGCATTGGTAAAACAAGCGTTAGTAAAAAGCGACATTTCCGGAATGGCGCCTACCACATAGTGAACACGAGGAAAAACTGAATCTGGCTGGCTAGAACCTAGGTAAATCTGTGAACCAGAAACCCTGGAGCTCTGACCAACTCCTGTATACCGAGCGTCCCGAAGCGTGGAGGACCACTCATCTTGGCGGAGGCGCATAACGATCTGCTTCGAGAAGGTCCGCCTCGAAAGTTACCAAAGGACCTGCTATTACGGCCTCTTCGCTGATCTTGGTTAATCCGTCGATCTACGTTCCTCGATCTGCGCGTAAGCATGTCTGCGGGCAATGTCCATGCCGGTGAAGAGCTACTCTATACAACTCTGCGCTAGATAATCGTCAGTCGTGACTATCGGTGCACTCTATCCTCCATGTATGCCGCCGAGCTCTCATCTGCGAGGCGAAGTGTGTAAGAAATGCCTCGAGAACTCGTCCTAACTTGGTGGAGCGCATGCTCCTCGGGGCGGTTCCGTAGATCAAACCGATCATTGCGATACGCAGCCGATGTGAACCTAATACCACCGACTCTGTCTCTGAGGCCTCGATCACTCTCATGATCCGCTACAACTGTCGTATAAACTCCTGAGGATCATCCTCAGTCCTCGACCCATAGAACTCTGGTGGACTGCAACTCCAAAAAGTCCCGAAATCTCAACTATCGGATCTAGGGTGAACTACTGGTACTACCGGAACCTCCGACTCTCGTCTGTCCTCATTCCTAGCCACAAGCCTAGCTAGTGACTGGGCCATCTCCTTGTAACTCATATCATCGGCTCCTGGTCGTGGAACTGAAGACTCAGGTATCGTGGTCTCTGTAGCTACTGCTGCTGCTCTAAACTCTGGGGCTAGCGGCGTCGCAGAACTCCCCGAATGAAGCACCACCTCAGGTGATGACTGGGCCTGTGCCCTCGCACTCCTCTGTGTTCCACTAGCAGCTCCCTCTGCTGCCCTACCCCTCTGGGCCCTGGTTGCCTTGCGTAGAGGCATAACTAGCACAAACGAATACGCCAGAGGGAGTCCAACTTATAACACAGCTCTAAGGCACGATCTCAGAATGAGAAGAATGGAAACCAATCCTAAATATCCTGCAGCCTCCTGATTATAGGCGTGGTGCACAACACGCCGATAATCAAGACTCTACTAGATACGGTCTGTAGACACTTTCAGGATTAATCGCTCGATACCACTTTTGTCACGACCGACCTCGGGCGTGGATGGTGCCTACCTCGGGCACCCAGTGATAAAACATCGGAGAAAATCAGCGAAATAAAAACTTACACGAAACAAGATATCTGATGAGAAAATAGGCTAACCAAAGCGGTCGCTTCTGCGTATATATAAAAGATTAAACGAGCGATTACATCCCTTTTACAAACCACGCCAAGCAAGATTACTACTGGACCTCTAAGAATGTTATAACAATGACGGAGGCGGGCCGCCATACCAGAATGTAAGTACCTACTGACGGGCTATACGAATAAGCCTCGGAGAAAGCGGAGCTTCCTAACGCAATCGTGATCCATGGCGAGGATCAACAATCGGTGTACCTCTACTGCGGCATGAACGGCCCAAGGAGGTCGGTCTGGTACCAGTATGTGAAATCGTAAAATCTTGAAATAAAATCATAACATTTTAAAACCGGTTCACAAATACGTCTGAACAACCAATTTTTAACGCATAGTGCCACAAAGATAAACAAGAGCAAAATAGATATAACGTGGCGGTCTTTTCTAGGCCGCTAATGATCGAAGCAAGGTCAATCGCCCGTAGTATCATTATGCGAGCCTAATCTGGAACTTCCGCGATCGCATAGACCGCAGGTGCGTGAGGTATTCCTCGCGTCGGGGTAGCTAACCTCGGATCAACCTGGACTCCGCGATCGCGTAGTCAATGGACGCGTGAGGTATTCCTCGCATAGGCGTAACACACGGGTGATCCTCCCGGAACTCCGCTGACTCCACATAGGTCACGTGGACGTATGAGGTATTCGCCGCGTGAGCGGCTAACCCTCGGCATAACAAGTCGGGGGTAAGTGATATAATACGACTGGCGCTATCGTTAAACAACATAAACACAACAAGAAAACCCCCTTACACAAACGTCACAAGACACTAACACACGTAGCATCATAACACGTTTACTTATCAAACCAACAAGAAAGTATTACAAGGCTATCACAAGCCAACATAGTCAAGTTACTCACACAAGGTACTTTTATTTCATATCAACAAATCCGGGTTTTAACCCTAAAGTACTACATACTTCAACTCAAAAAAAAGATTCATTTCTTTCACAAAAGTCACACGATACCCGTAGTATCAAAATAGAGTAACTATCTTTTTAAGTAAACCAAAACAATTTCCATACCTTCTTTTTAAACCAATCTTAAGACAAAAGCATGCCTTCCTTTTTAAACCATTTTAAGACAAAACCATGCCTTCCTTTAAAACAAAGACATTTTTCCTTTTTAAAGTCAAGTAGCAATATACTTTTTTTAAACCAAGTGTCTTACTCTTTTAAAAACAAGTAACCTATGCCTTTAAATCAAGTTACTTCTCCTTTCCCAAAATCAAGTTGTTTATAAGTCAGGTCTCTTTACTTTCAAAAATCAGTCTCCTAATCTTTAAATCATATCTTTTAAGGAAACCAACCTCCAACTTTTAAAATGTCAAGTTATCATTTTAAATCCAATGATAAAACCATTCTTTTGTTTTTATAAAGTCGTTATAAATAACTTCCCATAAAGCTATTATAACACTTTATGTTTTAAACCAACCAAGGACAACTATTCTCATTTTCGAAATCAAGATAACTTTATTCTTTAAAAGACCACACCCATTACTCATGAATGAGGTTTTACAACTTTTAACATAATTCAAGTCCTTAATATTTCATAACAAGTCACTTAACTTTGGAATCAAGTCAAGGACACAAAGGAAAATCAAATTCCTTTAAACACCGCGATGCGTCTACCGCACTATATATATTCACAACAATCATGCTAGAAAGGATAGGAAGAGGTTCACATACCTCGCGATGATTATCGACAATAAGCAAAATCCTCCAAAGTACTATAACCGCTAGCCTTTTCCACCGCCAAGTAGAATACGCTACTCGTAGTACTTGACTATAATGGCCATAAAGCGTTTATTAACTTCAGATCCGCCGTAGAATATTTCTAAGTACAAGGTTCCATATTCTACGGAAAAATTCGGCAGCACCTCCCCCCGTAACCACATAAATAACCTCCACTATCAAGGCCCGCTACCAAGCCGACAACTCATAGGGGATTACACGTCTAACCGGACGTGTACCATTCTGCCCCACAATAATACTACAAGTCTACTGTAAATACAGTCCAATGTAAATACAGTTCAATTCTTTTTAATCATCCTTCCATAAATCATATACTCAATTATACATAACTACAACATGTAATCTCCAATTACAATAGGGGGATAAAGATCATTACCTCGATAAGCCCAAAATTATCCAAGTTTTATAAGTCGATCCTGAGCAACGTTTAGCTCCACTTCCTTACGCTCCAACCCGCTCCAAGCAACCCTTAGAAGTTTCTAAACAACTTCTTTTAACACTTCAACCAACTATGAAGAGTTTCCTAGGGTTTCATTTTGCGACTATTGGAATAAAGTAGTATTTCTGGGCTCTTATGTTGGGATAACTTTGGAATAATACAAGGGATTACAAGGCTAAGGTATTTGGGATTATAACAATACTTGAAGAAATTCTTTCACAAGAGGGGGGGGGTGTTGGACGAGAACCACAAAGGGAGGGAGGGGAATTTTTGCCTTGGAAAAATATTTCAAGTGAGGGATGAATAAAGTCTTGCAACAAGGGGGGTATTTATAGAGAAATCAATGGCTAGGATCAAAGCAAGTGTATGGTGAGGATTTGGTCCATGTGGGAGTGGAGTCCTCCAACCAAGTGTCCACCACAACAATGAGACATGTGGCTACCACAACAATGAGACATGTGGCTAGCCACATGTCTCAAAAAACGTCCAAGCCACCCTTATTTTCGGCCAATAGGGCCACATGGGGGTGACACGTGTCGCCCCCCTACTCGTCCAAAATATTTCATCTTCCGAAAATAAATATCCGTAATGCCGAAATCTCGAAAATAAAGTGGGCCCCACAACCCGTAAATTTTCCCCGTGGGCCCCACGTGACCATTTCCGGAAATAAAATTCCAAAATTCTCAAATATTCCAAAAAGTCTGAATACCAAATCTGGGAATCCAATTCCCATTAACAAACCTTTTTCCTTCACAAAATCCGGAAATTTTTCCGTCAAAAAATCACATCTTTCTTTCTTTTCAATTTTTGTGTCGTATTCTCGTACGAATGTCTTCGTATACATACCCTGGAACTACGGGGTGTAACAGCAATATTGACAACTACAAGTCCTTTCTTCCTCACATGCAACACAATTTACTTAAAAATGAGAATGGATTGTTACCTTAGAGTTCACCCAAAACAGTCCAACAAATCTCACTTGCCCTTTTTCCACAATCACCTCCACAAAACCTCCTACAAGCTTGTCAACATATTTCCTTCTTGCCGCCTTTCCGAAATTTCTCTAGGCCTTGGTTTTTCCTTGAATTTTTAGAGAGAAGGGATAGGAATTTTTTTTAGAGAGAAGGAAGAGGAATTTTTAGAGAGAAGGGGGTTCTTGAAGAATGACCAAGTCTTCAAGACTTGGTCAATAAATAGGACTTCCTCACGATCAGATGGGAGGGACACGTTTCACCCTCCCATGGCCTTTACAAAAAAAATATCTTCTGATTTTCCCCCCAGTTTTCGCAAAAATCCCGTCTCGGCGCCGCGGCTCAGTACATACGGCGTCGCGGCCCTGCATTCCGGCGCCGCGGCGCTGTAACTTCAGAGAACTCCAATATATCTAGCGCCGCGGCCCTGCATCCGGCACCGCGGCGCTGTGGCATCAGACTGAAAATACTCTCGTAGCATGCGCCGAACTTGTAACTCATAACTTTCTCAGTGCCACTATCGACGAGCGGTTTGTTGCGTTGGGAACTAGACTCAATGAACTACATACTAGGCTTTTGAAAAACCTAGGAACTCCTAAGGTAACTGGGCATAAACCTCCCCCAAAGTTGACTAAAACCCGTCCATAACATTCTGTCAACCTATCTTTCTAAAATTTAAAACTTAATTCCTTTCGTACGTTCTCATAAGCATGACCTGAGTTACGGGGTGTAACAGTTCAAGACAAAATAAAACAAACTAAAGATAGAAATTAAAATAACATAATTAAAAACATTGGGTTGCCTCCCAACAAGCGTTGTCTTTAACGTCTTTTAGCCGGACGCAGTTAACCTTTACGAGTGCCCTTTGGATCCTTCTGCGAACTTCTTGCAATCCGCATAGTTATTGTTGCATGTCTCACTTTTCCTACAACACTCTTTTCAACTAAGGGCTTCAGATATAAGATTATCCCCCAAGTACACAAGACTTTTTTGTCTTCTAAGCTCTCTATAATGTTGGGATCAGTGAGATTCCCAACATATCTCAACTCTAGGGGGTGCCCTTGAAGGTATGGACTTTCTATTTGGGGGTCAACAGTGACAGCTGGTGGTGTTTCTTATGCAATAGGTGCAGGAAAAAAAATCTCCACATAATTCAAAAAGGTGAATAATTGGATCTCAGCAATCTTTTCCTTCTCTACACCAACTATCTCGCTAGATTCCTCAACAACTGGGTGTGGTTCAGGCTCCTGAATTTGCTTATCACTTCCCACAATGGTGTCGCTAGGCAAATTTGCTTGAGGTGTATTGCTCATCCTTTCCATTAGTTGCCCTATTTGTGTCTCCAAATTTCTGAGGGACACTCTTGTCTCATCCATGAGCGGGGCACTTGAGTGAGCTCGAGTATGCCTGCCTGCAACTCATCTAGATCTTCCTCTAGAACCTGTGGGTTAAGCTGATGTTGATGACTCCACTGTCTCTGATAGTAGTAGTCTATGTGTCCTGAATTTAAATTTAATTTTTTTTTTTAAATTTAACCTGCAAAATAAGAAAACAATAAAAGGCGATAAAAAGATGCTCGCAGAACAAGTTAGAAACTTATTCTTGGAGCAACCAAATTAGAAATAAGAATAGATAAATCGATATTGAAAGTACGCCAGTCCCCGGCAACGGCGCCCAAAACTTGATGTGCGATTTATGCACACACTAAACGCAAGTGCACGTATCGTGACAAGTAATATAGTCTAGGTAAGACCGAATATCGTCCTCATGGACTGGTTTTCAAGTACCGATTATCTATGCTTTAGTTTCTATTTGGTTAACGTTAATTGAGTTGGAATTCTAAACTAATAATGCAGGAAATAAACTAATTATGAAAATACTTTGATTTAAATCAGTTATGATGGAGAATTAGGGCTTCCAAGATCATCAACTATCCACTATATTCAATCATTAATACAATTAGACTAACTTCTTCTTCTACGTTAAGATAGCAGGTTAACTAGATCGTTTTATACTCCTGTTAAGGTAATATAAACACTCAACCCCAATGGAGAACCCTTCTACCTTTCGGTGACAAGATTGACTACAAAGGAGGATTAAGAGCAACAACCTATTAAGCTACACAAGTATCGGGGTACTTTCGTCCACGATTTAAACCTATGTTTATTCAACTATAGCATATTCACAATCTCCCCTTTCGGATTTCGATTAGAACTCATATAAGTGATGATAACTAGTGATCAATTAATTATCAAACAATCAAAACAACTATTGAATAAATCTTAAACAAGTGAAGAAGAAATCAACTAATTTATTAATTCATGAATAAGAGTTTCAAGAGAATCACAAGGAAATCCCTAACAAAGTAACTAGCTCCTAGCCATAGTCACGCTAAGAACTAATATAATCTCCATACATGAACTGAAATAAACAAAGCAAAAGAAAGAAAAGAAAAATACTCAAGAACAAGTCTCCAAGCCTTCTAGCATCCAAGGATTGTGTTGTGGAATATTTACAAGATGGATGGAATTTGTCAAGTGTGGGATGGAATGTAGGATGGTATGAATTCTTCTAATGATGTAGAGACTATTTATAGCCCATGAATCCTTTAGGTAAAGGGTTAGGGATTATGTAGGTAGGAAAAGTTATGGAATCCTTTTAGGTAAATGGTTAAGGAAAAGTTATGGAATTCTTTAGGTAAAGGGTCAAGGAAAAGTTATGGAATCCTTTAGGTAAAGGGTTAAGGAATATGTAGGTAGGAAAAGTTATCCCTTTTGGACTCTGAAAACGTGTCAAATTCGGCCCAGAACTCAGAAATCCCGCGTCGTAGTGGCCTGCGATCGGCACTCTGGCGCTGAAAATCGAGGCGTTTGAGAACATCTTGATGGTCGGCGCCGGCCATGCTGCCAAGGCGCGGCCGGTGGCAACGATTCTTCCGGATTTTTCGTTTCTTCGTCCTTTGTTCGTCCGGTCTTCGTCTGATTTCTTCTATATTTCCCGGAACTTCTTAGGCTTCATTTCTTGGCTCTTTTAGTGTGCAATTCCATCTCATTTATGCTCATTTCACATCCTTTTCGCCATTTCTCCATTTCTGACCGATGTGACACAAAGAAAGGAAAACGACTCTAATACTATACTATACATAAATGAAATGAGTAAAATACTAACTAAAAATGACTCAAAAGGTGTATATAAAATACACCAATCAATGGGTATGGGGATGGTTTGGTGGGTGGTGGAGCGGATATGGGTAATCAAAGTGCTACCCGTCATGGGTAGTGGAGCGGGGGTGAATTTCATATAAGACCCGCACCGTATCCGCCCCGCCCCGCCCTGTACATTTTTGTGTTGGATTCTTTTATTATGCTGATTTTATGGTATTCTTAACTAGACAAGGACTTGAAATTCCTTATTCTTGTCAAGACTCTCTGTATACTTACGCTGACTCAAGAACATGTGGTTGGCAGACCTGGTCACTGATATCCCCAAGAAGTAACTCATCTTGCCCAAATAAGTCATTGCAAATTCGATCTTAAGTAAAGCAATAATCTCATTTTTTAACCCATCGGATGAGGCAGTAAGAACAATGTCATCCACATACGATGAAAAATGAAAAGAGAATTATCACTTCTGCTGCATACAAACCCAATCTGCATAATATACCTGGCAAAGCAATCATACCACGCACGGGGGGGCCTGTTTCAGGCCATATAGTGACTTACGGAGACGACACACATAGTGAGGGACATCATGATGGACGAACCCAGACGGCTGATGCATGTAAACTGTTTCTTTCATGTCCCCATGTAGAAATATATTTTTCACATTAAGTTGATAGATCGGCCAGTGTTTGCCCATGGCTATGCTTAGAACTGTGCGAATGGTAGCTGGTTTGACAACCAGACTGAAAGTCTCATCACAATCAATGCCCTTCTGTTTATTTGTGCCATTAGCCACAAGTCGTGCCTTATACCTCTCAAGGTCTCCACTGTCTCTGAATTTGTGACGAAATAGCCACATACAACGGATCACATTCACCCCATCCGGTCTAGGTACTAGATCCCACGTGTGCTGTTTAGTCAAAGCATTGAATTCCTCAGACATAGCCGCATTTCAATTAGGATCTTGTTTGGCCAATTTGGGGTTCTTGGGAATTGGAGAGATGGTTTGGGCAGACAAGTTAAATTAGACTTTGGGTTTGAAAATCTCGTGTTTGGCACGAGTTTCCATTTGGTGAGTGGGGACAGAGGGTGGCTGCGACGGCTGAGTGGTGGGATTCGAGACTGATGGTAAGGTCAGATATGGGGAGGGTGGAGGAGTTTCCATCGAGGGCGCCGCGATCAAGGGTCGCAGCGCTCGAGGTCCAGTGGCTACTAGAGCTGAGGCGCCGCAGCTCCGACGACGGTGTGGAGGAAATTTGTTCATTGGAGCTTAGGCGCGGCGACGCCTCATCGATGGGACGCGGCGCTGACGACGGTATGACAAAACTTTGGTCACTGGAAGTGTGGCGCCGCAGCGCCTCCATGATGGGTCGCGGCGCTGACGACGGTGATGATTGTAGTTGAATGAGAATGATGGGAGAGATGGCAGGCTCGTCAAGAAAGGAGTAATCCTGTTTTTGGAATTTCTGAGGATTCAAAAATGGGAATATGGTCTCGTCGAACGTGACGTGACGAAAAATATGGATTTGACGAGTGGACATGTCATAGCAGAGATATCCCCTATGGTTCAGCGGAAAGCCTACAAAGACACATGGTGTTGTCCGGGGGGCTAGTTTGTGAGGAGCGATGGAGGCAAGGTTAGGATAACAGAGACAACCGAATATCCGTAAATGATCGTAAGAAGGAATCCTACGGTAGAGAATTTCAGTGGGGGGTCATATTGTGAAAGGTACTTGTCGGGAGAATATTTAGAATGCATTTTGACATTTTTATGGCATATATCCAGAATAACGGAAGAAGAGATGCATGAATTAATAGAGTACGAATCATATTGTTAATGGTGTGAATGATTCGTTCAGCTTTACCATTTTGTGGGGAGGTGTGAGGACAAGAGAATCAAAAAACCATGTCATTATTTGTACAAAACCGATGAAATGCGGAGTTATTGAATTCACGACTATTATCGCACTGAAAAGATTTTATATTTTTTTCAAACTGTGTTTGGATAAAAATGCGAAACTCAAGAAATTTGGCAAACACTTCCGATTTGAATTTAAGAGGATAGACCTAAATGTAGTGAGAAAAATCATCTAGCAACACAAGATAATATTTATGACCGAGGAAACTAGGGATATGAAATGTCCATAAATCGGCATGTATAATATCAAAATGTGCAAAAGTAACACTAGTAGATGATTTAAACGGAAGACGAGTATGTTTGCTTAAAGAACAAGAAACACAGTGTTGGGCTAGTTTCCCATTATTACATGAAATAAAATTATTGCTTCTAAGAAAATTAAAAACTGGAGCTCCTGAATGACCAAATCTATTATGACATGTGGATGGAGAGATAACCGCTAGAGAGAGATGAGAGCAAGATCTGACAGCAGAGGTGAATGAGAATGGATAGAGATCCCCGTGCTATTGCATCTCGTAAGAGGTGTCCCCGTATGAAGATCATTCACAGTGAAACCAAAAGGGTCAAAGTCAACAGAGATAGAGATCTCCCGTGCTATTGCTCTGATATCATGTTAGATGATATAAATTTTCCTTGAGGAGTCTTTCTCATTAATATCAATATATATAGTGTACAATATTCATCTCTTATACAATAGGAATCCTAGTCATAATTACAAGAGGAATCCTAGTCCTATTTACAAGAGGAATTCTAATCTTACCATAATTATATTTACACAATATATAGAATATATTCTAATTACGGATAGAAATTTTGTATGAATCAGCGATACACGTTTACACTATGGTTGAACGACTTTCTTGCCCTAATACTAGAGATAACTACCCTAAGACCCTAAAGAAATTACTTTTCTCCCTATTGGCCTAGCTCTTCCTTGTGGCTTGATTATGAAGACAAGTTTTATTCATTAGCATTGGAGGAACCAAACGCCCAAAACAAAATAAGGAATGTCGTCATATTGGAAAATGAGAAGATGGTGGACGGCAACATAACAAGTTTTCACAAAACTGTTTAGTGCTCGTTTAATCAGAAATTTTGACTGGCTAGAAAGCACTTAATTCACTTGCAATTACGTCCACAAATGTTTGCTCATTTTACACTTTTTTTTGGGACGATGTAGCAAGCCTAACAAGAAATCAAGGTTTCGTTTCCTATGTAAGAGATACTGAAATATTAATTATTCGAATTGCTTAGGGTCCGTTTTGGCCATGCAATTTAGACTTCAAATTTAAAGCAAATTACTTAGGGTCCGTTTGGTCATGCAATTTAGACTTCAAATTTAAAGTTTGTGTTTGTTAATGACATATGAACAAAACTTCAACTTCAATTTTCTTATCGTAGGTCAAATTCACCTAAAAGGTAGATTTCAATTCCAAATTTGTAATTTCAATTTTTTTTTAATTTAAAATTTTAGCCATAAGTTAATATTTTACAAAAAAAAAAAACCTATAATTTAAAAATTTTAAAAAAAACCATGCTCTATGTGAAGAGATTGTTTGTACCATGTGGAAAGATTATAGTAAAGACTAACTAGTTATTGAACCAAGAGATTTTTGTAAAATTGTGTATAAATATTTGTAATATAGCATTTAATCACAAACATTTATTCACAAAAGAAACATGGAGATGTGCAATTATCAATGTGACACCTTAAGGTTATTCCGATATCTTGTTTATGAACTATAATTTGTTCATTTAATAAGATTGTATAAGAGTTAGAAAAGTTCTTATAGTTTTCACAAATTGTGAAATTTTCATGTTTATAGAAAAAAATACTAACTTTTGAAATTCAAATTGCATGTC
This sequence comes from Przewalskia tangutica, assembly GCA_029844215.1. Classification (NCBI taxonomy): domain Eukaryota; kingdom Viridiplantae; phylum Streptophyta; class Magnoliopsida; order Solanales; family Solanaceae; genus Przewalskia; species Przewalskia tangutica. The sequence goes on along the minus strand of CM056722.1, from coordinate 42,146,582 downwards.
CAAACACAATTTCAACCTCTACCAAAATCAATGATTTCAATTTTTTGTCCAAACACCTACTTAGTTCTCTATCACTAAGGCATCCAGAGAAAAGTTCAAGTAGCTCCTTTTCTAGGCTTCCATGGATGATGTGAGAATTTCTATTATTTCATAAATCAACATCAAAACATAACAGTTTCTTTAAATATAAAAAAGGCCAAACAAATCATATGAGCAACAACATTAGACGAAAGAGGATAATGTTCAAAATAAAACAAGACGTAATTCAACTTAGTTCAGAACTATCCACTTCTTGAAGTAACCAAAGAGAGCTTAAGCTGTCACAAAAACAAAAAACAAAAAAAATTAATACTAACAACCACTCACCCCAAGTCCAACAAATTCATGGCACAGAAACTTCAAACGGCGCCACCAACCCTGGCCCCCCTAAAACGTTTGGAGAAAAAAACACCAGAAAGAAACCCCTTTTCCCGAAACCGCTTCCATTCTCTTTCCTTCTTTCCCTCGGGACCAAAAGCATTAATCTTATAATTTAGATCAACATGGGGAACAAATCAACCTATTACTATGTGAAAACGTCAGTTTCCTTTATAACTAATTCCATACTGAAAGTGAACCATCATATATCATGCACTCTACCCCACCTGAGTTAAAAAGCTTACGCCCCAAAACTAAGTATGATTCTATAACATCAAGAAACAAATTGATAGAGTTCACACCACTGGAACCACGGGGACGAATATCAATATGAAAGGTATTAGAAAAGGGATCAATACAAGACTTGAGTGCACACACCAAGCGCATAGCGAGCAACAGTATAGCCGAGTACAAATCTAAGCTGATAAATGAAGAAATGCCTTTCATTCAGAAGAGATCTGAGAACACATAACACAACATGTCATGGCCCAGCATGTTTCCATCAGTAACCTCAATGAGATAACATATGGTGTTTAAGGATGACTGCTTTAAAGGGAGGGAGTGGGCACTTGATTAACCAGCAGTCCATTTGGCAGGAGCCTGAAGTAACGGTCAACTGTTACTTGTCTGCAGGCAGCAGCACACTGTGAAACTGTTCTCCATCACTGAAGTCCTATTATAATGAAGTTTTGAGAAAAATAGCACATTACTACCTAAACAGACAATTGAAAGGATCTTACATTGTTCCCATTACTTGGACAAAAGGACACTCATATAAGAAGACTGGCAGAAAATGCATTTCCATCTGCAGATAGACGAAGAATCACATTAAAAATCATTAATTGAGTTCTAAGTAGCACAAAGAAGGAAGAATCTTAACATGTAAAGCCGAAACATTGGTGAATCTCATTCTACTTGCCAAGTATTATCAAAAGGGCCAAGACAAATGAATAGATAAAGGGCTTCAAGGCCTCAAACACACCAGGATGCAGCTTGGAAGTATCCCACTTGCTATATGCAGATGACTCTCTAATCTTATGTGTGCTGCTGATGTTGAACAGTTGAAAATCATCAGACTGATTTTAACTATGTTTGAAGCAGTATCAGGCCTTCATCTTAACTGAAGAAAAATGAGGTGTTTGGATGGGCTTAAAAGAATGTCAAACCAGCTTTTTAGCCCTTTTTAGCCTGTTTTGGTTTTTGGCAAAAATGTAAAAGTGCTTAAATCACTTGGGTTTTAAGTCAAAACAAGCCAAAAGCTATAAGTTGGGCAACCCATTGCCCAAATATGACATTTTTATCCCTTATATTTTTTAATAATCTCAAAATATGCTTCACTCCCTCCTCCAGGGGGTTTGACCGTGTTTCATTTTACTTTTTCCTTTTTCATCGACTGACTGTTTATTTTCTTCGTGCCACTACATATGCACAGTTTTAATACCTTTTTTTTTTGGGGGTGAACAGAAGCTTCACTTTTCGGGTGGTTCAAAATAATGTCAAATATTAGGTAACTTGGCAATATTATACACACTCTCTGTGTAGAAGAAAATTATTAGTACAGGTTTGTACTGAGGTAATAACTAGTTAGAAATATGTAAGGCTTAAACATGCTAATATTTCATAAAAGAGTTGTCATCAAATTATTAATTACTACTCCCTCCGTAAAAATTTATGTGAACCTTTTCGGAGTACGAGGGTCAAACTTTATAACTTTGACCTTAAATTTTGACATAATTTTTTCAAGTTTGTAAAAATAAAATTTATATATTTAGAAACTAAGTCATGATAATTTATAATTCAAATAATTTAGAAAAATATAAGGAAAACGTGGTCAAAGAACCATCTCGTAGACTCCCCAAATAGTAAAGGCTTCATAAAAATTGAAAAACGGAGGGAGTATATGTTACTCAAATAAATAATTTACATTTATTAAAAATAATATTTTCTAGTCAATTTAGAATTAAAACTTAAAGGCGGGTGATGGTAGACCAACTATGTTGTATGGGGCGGAGACACAAATGCCCCAGTGCGAAGGTGTGAGAGGTTGGCTATAGACGAGTACATGAGGGGTAGAGGTAGGCCGAAGAAGTACTGGGGAAAGGTGATTAGACGGAATATGACACAGGCGCAACTCACTGAGGACATGACCGAGGGTTATGGAGGACACGGATTAGAGTAGAAGGGTAGTAGGTAGTCCAGCGCAGTCCTACCTACGCTTACAATGTGTATTTTGTTTGTCCTATTTACCTGCATTAGATATTACCTCTTTTCCAGAATTCACTATCATGACTTAGTCGCTTTGTTTGTCTTTATTTGTGTTTTATCTTGAGTCGAGGGTCTCTCGAAAACGGCCGTAGGTAGAGATAAGGTCTGTCTACACTCTACCCTCCCCAGACCCACGTTGTGGGATTTCACTGGGTATGTTGTTGTTGTTGTAGTCAATTTAGAATTAAAAGCGGATGAAACATAAATTAATTGGCATTTGAATCAATTAAAAAATAAAAAACTTATAGTAATAAGCTTTTTATTGTGTTAACAGATCAGAAGAAGTGTTGATAAGCATTTTTTCTACCAAGCACATCAAATTATTTTCAGCTTCAACACTCTAAACATGTAATAGGTGATTAGTTATAAAACCAGCTTCAACACTTGGTGCACAAAACGGATTTCAGCTAATCTAAACGGGCTCAACGTTGGTGATTTCCGATTAATGTGGTGCCTCAACACTCTAGCAGGCACTTTGTCCTGGGAAGTTGGTAGCTTACCAACATATTTGGGTGGGATTTTACTAGGTATGTTGCTGTTGTTGTATTAGGGTGCCAAAAATAAAGCTATGAGTACGGCAAGGGGTGATAGAAAGAAGTGACAAGAGATTGACCACGTGGAAAACCCAATACCTTCCCCTTGGTGGTAGAGTGATTTTAGTAAACAACATGTTGGATTCTTTACCAATCCAAGTGATGTCTCTATTTCCATTACCAGTCAAGGTGGAAAAGAGAATTGACACACTTAGGAGAAACTTTATCTGGCAAGGGAATAAGGAAACTAAAGCTTTTCATCTGGTAAATTGGAAGATTGTCACTTCAAGCAATGAACAAGGGTTTTGGCATAAAAACATGAGGCACATAACAAAAGTCTCTTATTCATGGGGTTATGGAGATACAACAATGAACAACAAGTTCTATGAAGGAAGATAATTGAAGTTAAATTGGCCAAGGCAGTGGTGTACCAAGAAGGTTAGCTCAGCATATGGGGTAAGTAACTGGAAAACAATCAACGTTTTGTGACCTAGCCTTATCAAGAATACTAAAATAAAGTTAGGCAATGGAAGGAAGGTTAAAGCTTGTGATAATTGGCTAGGACATGGTCCTCTAAAAGATCAATATCTTGCTCTCTTCCTATTAACAACAAATTCTCAAGCCAAAGTGGAAAAAGTTAGGGGGCAACAGGGATGGAACTTGAGTTTTAGAAGATTGTTAAACAAATGGGAAATAGATGGAGTTGCTGAGCTGTTAAACCAACTTGATCAGGTTCAAGGTACAACAAACTGTGAAGATTCTTAATCTCAAAAGCGACTAGCGCAAGAACCTTTTCAGTAAAGTCAGCCTATAAATTTCTGCTAGGAAGCAATGAAATGGCCCTGGAAACAAATCTGGAACGTAAATGCACCAGCTAAGGTACTATGCTTTGTATGGATACTGGTCAAACAAGCTTGTTTGACACATGAATATCTAAGAAGAAGGGTTATCAACTACTACAACAACAACATACCCAGGTGTATCCCACAATGTGGGGTCTGGAAAGGGTAAAGTGTAAGCAGACCTTACCTGTACCTTCCACTTGGAAGGTAGAGTGGTTATTTTCGAAAGACCCCGGACTCAAGAGAAAGCATAAAAAAGTCGGATAAGGACAAGAAATTCAAAGTGAAAATGAAAATAACAAAAGTGACTAAGCCATGATAAAACAGTGTGAAAAATGAGTAGTAGCTACCACGAATAAAATAAGATAATCGAAGTAGAAATCAAATGACAAAAAACTATATATCAATACTGCGACTACAAGTATGAAAGGGTAAGCGAGACTACCTACTAGCCTTCTACCCTAATCTAAGTTCTTCATATCCTCCTATCTAATCTAAAATCATGTCCTCGGTAATCTAGAACTGCACCATGTCCTGCCTAAATCACCTCTCCTCAATACTTCTCCGGAGCCCCTCTTAACTCTTCTGAAATCGTCCATAACCAACCTCTCACACCTCCGCACAGGGGCATCTGTGTCTCTCCTCTTCACATGCCCAAACCATCTCTGTCTCGCTTCCCGCATCTTGTCCATCACCGAAGCCACTCCCACGTTGTCCCGGATAACTTCATTCCTAATCCTATCTCTCCTAGTATGCCCACACATCCATCACAGCATTTTCATCTTTACAACTTTCATCTTTTGAACGTGAGAGATCTTGACTTGCCAACACTCTGTCTCATACAACATAGTTGGTCTAACCACCACTTTGTAGAACTTGCCCTTAAATTTTGGTGGCACATTCTTATCACCTAGCAAGAAAGGGTAATCAACTAAGCTACATATATTATTTATGTGAAAAAGGTTGAGGACAACTCACATCGGTTTCTACATGGTGTTGTTACAATACAGTTGTGGCATTTGTTTTTAGTATGGTTGGAATGAATTAGACTATGCCAAAGCTAACAACTGGCCTCTTTAGATGCTAGTGTGGTATAACTGGTTGTGTCAAGCAGAAGAAATGGTGGAGAAAGATTCCAGCATGCATTTGGCGGAGAATTTAGAAGGAAATAATTTTTAGATGTTTCGAGGGTACAAGTAATTCCATACAAAAGATAAAGATGAATTGTATATTATGTGTAAAGAAAGTTTTGTAAATGATTGTGAATCCATACGTGAAGTCATAGAATCCATGTAAGTTTATGTGGAAGGGGGTCTTATTTTTTCTATTTGAAGGAGTACCCACTCTAGCATCTTTCATGTCTAATGTCTTACTTCCAAATTCATAATTTTCTGCAACGGTTAGGTGTATTTTGTATACGCGTTTGAGTCATTTTTAGTAAGTATTTTTTCCATTTTCGTTTAAATAAGTGTCGTGTTAGGGTCGTTTTTCTTTCTTTTGAGTCACATCGGTTCTAAATGGTAAAATGGCAAAAAAGAAGCTAAAAGTGGGCAGAAAAGGGGCTCCCGAAGCAAAAAGGACGAAAGTTGGCAGATCCGGACGAAAGACTGCAGGACCGCGGTGCCATTCTGCAGGACCGCAGTGCCATAATTATTGAGAAGCCGCAGTACTTTCGGCACCACGGTGCCATTCTGCAGGACCGCGGTGCCGATGCGGGAATTTCCAGTCCGAAATAGAATTGACAAGGGGCTAAAGGGTCCAAGACACACGTTTTTGACAGCATATATAAACCCTTGAGACAGATTTTAGGGAGATATCTTCTTCTCTTGGGAAAAACACAACCTGGCGCTTAGCGTCTGATTGGAGACCTAGTTCTAAGTATTTTTCTTTCTTTTCTCTATTGTAATTCAGTTTATGTTTGAATTTGTATTAGTTCTTAGCATGTCTATGGCTAGGAGCTAAACATTTTATTAGGGTTTTCCTATTGAATCGCTTGAAACTCTTATTCATGAATTAATGCATTAGTTTGATTTTCTTCTTCACTTGATTAAAGATTTATTCAATATTGGTATGAATGTTTGATAGTTAATTGATCACTAATTATCATAATCTATATGATTTTGAATCAAGAACCGAGAGGAGAGATTTGGATATGCTGCAATTGAATAGACATAGGTTAAACTTGCGGACGAAAGTACCCCGATACTTGTGTAGTATGTTATTGTTTTTAATCCTCCTATGTGGTAAAACCTATCATAGAAATATAGAAGGTTTCTGCAATGAGGTTGAGCGATTATATATCCTAACCGAAATATAAGACAGTCTAGTTAACCGCTATCTTAACGCAGAAGAAGTCATTCTAGTTGCATTAAGGATTGAAAATAGTGGATAGTTGAGGATATTGGAAGCCCTAATTCCTTCATAATTGATTAAACCTCAATAATGTAGTTTGATTCTTGCAATTACCCTACTAGTGTTAGATACCAAATCACTTATCGTTTGCCAAATAGATAACCTAAAATAGATATTCGGTCTTACCAGACTATATTACTTGTAACGATACGTACACTTACGTGAGCAATTGGAAATCGGCCTAACAACAACTTCCTAGCAACAAAGCTATTTTGTATTATCTAGTATTCAGCAGTGTGCAGACAATTTCTGGGACAGGGTAGTCTAGGCAATACTGGAGTCTAGATATAGTTTTGGTAAATCTACTTCGTGAATCTACTCTTATTGGAGTAGTATTCTACTTGATAGACTTCACTTCTAGTTGATTTTTGCAATCTTTTATGGTCTAGGGCCTCTGTATCGAGGCCAAATCTTTTTCTCTTTTTATTTTTTCTCTCAAAAAAAAGTAATTGTGTACCAAAAAAACAAGGGGTGCTGAGACGGGGTATGTATAGCAGGGACAAATTAATGCAATAAACATAGGAGTTAATAGGGCCTAAAAACTGTACAAACCATAATTCATAATGTTCTCGTCTTTTTTCCTTTTTGTGTTTGGATAACCGAGATAGTCCCGAGGGGCAGTGATGGTCCAAAACTTGGTGGTAAGGACCACTTCTAGTAGTGAATCGAGAAGGAATTCATGAGTGACTGACCATACTATGAAACTAGTCTATGTACAGCTCTTCATCAGGGATAGATGGTGCCACCGCGCTGTACAAAATCCTCTGTTTTTTTGTAGAGTAGGGGGTTGTGCGTTATCGTGCTCTATCTAGAATCGACCATGTTAGAAGTCTTAAGGTAGAGAGGTTGATTATGCTTCATGTCTCCCAAGAGCGTATTGTTTTGAGTGAACGACCCCATCGGTCCACTCCTTTTAATGGACGTTCTTAGCCGTCGTCCGAGGGTTATCACCCCATAGATCAGATCGTGAACTCTTTCAGACCCTTAGTTTCACTTGGTTGGGGAAGAGTTTCGGCCTGCCTTCCACCGAATATAAAAACACGCCTCTACCCTTTCTCCACTTAAAGACCATGCTTTTGTCTGCGACAAAGTTCTCAAATTTCAATTTTTCTAACTTCATTAGAGAGTCCAAAGTGCAAAAAAGAATTTCTAGCAAAATACACTGGGATTATAGTAATGTAACAATTCTAATCTTTCAATGTGCCATGGTAAAAGCTTAGAACCCTAGTGCAAAATAAACTCAGTTTACCAAGCTGCCAATTGGGGGAAAAAAGATAGTGCTAAATCATCATTTTAAAAAAAAGTTAAGGCCAGATAGCTAAGTGTGTGTTTTTTATTTTTTGATAAGGAAGACAGCTAACAGTGTCTTATTCGGTGTTTTTCCATCCACTTAAGCGGGAGGAAGCTAGAAGAGCAACAATAAGGAAAGAGGGAAAGGGACCTGTCTTGACGAGAATAAAAGAGATCCCGAGGTTCCAGTTTTTCCTTTTTTTCTCGTTCCATTAAGAAGCTGGTACTTTCTGCAGACCCCATATGCAGTTGGACATGTGGTCCGTATGTGTGGCCTCCATATCTTAACTCTCTTCAGTGTTGAAAATAAACTGGAAAAAATCATGGTCTGGGAAAAACATCTTGTTCATCCATTTAGGGGCTGATATGAGGTACAAGTTCTAATCTATGGATGTTTTGGCGATCTAATTTCAATAGAGATAGAGAATAACCGAGTAGCATATTTTACTTGAAATTATTGGTGCGGAGACCTCCCATTTATATAACAGAAATTAATCTCACGTCTACTAAGCAGAAATCTACCAAGCTTCTTACATCAAGACAGTCTTGAAGCAAACAAGAAAAGAAGGTTTGCACTTCTTGGACTGATTTGCAGATAACCCTATTTAAATAGTGGTTTACCAAGAAGACACTTAAGAAACTTTATCAAAAATAAACATATTTGCAGATATCATATGTGAAACCCAAATCCTTAAGGCAATGGGTGCGGTGGAGTAGCCGTGGACATTATAAACACCTTATACAACTGATGAAAGACAAGTGTACTCCCTACCACCCTCCCGCACATTTAACCTGGTACATGGGTTTACACGTGGACTGAATTTTTTTGTCATTTTTTGTAGTAGAGAGAGGAGGCTCAACAAGAGTGGAGAAAGAGGGAGACAGATCAGGCCCTGTAACAAGTGGGCCTGGAGCAATATGAGTAGCTTGATGGACTGATTTGAGGGAGAAAGAAGCCCAAAGCAGCTCCATTGACCGAGCAAAGAGAGAAGTCAACAATAATGAGGAAAGGAAGAGAGAAAGGTTGTGTAAACGGGATCACTTAAGTCTTACTGTGATACCATGTTAAAATGTCTAAGCATCCAACCCAGAACCTTAAGGCAATGGGTGGGGTAGCCGAGGACATTATAAAACCCTTTGGAAACCCTTGCACAATGGATGACGGAAAAGTGTATTCTCCAAAATTCTACATGTCAATTTGCTATTATTGCATATTGGGTGAACCCGAAGTTCTCTTCTATGATATTAGAAATATCCCCTTAGGAAACACATAAAAGTTGTGTTTGCATCATTCGCCTAGTGGTAAGGACCCTCATCTCCAACCAAGTTTGTGCATTCTCATCACCAAGGAACGGAAACAAAAGTAAAAAGGGATTGTTGGACTCTTGGGTAGGGGGTTTGGTGGATAAGGTTTACCATATCAAAAGAAAAAAAGATGATACTAAACAAGGTTCTTATTTTGCTTTTCTTTTGATAAGGTAAAAGTAAAACAAGGTCCTTATTTTTGTGGTAACGATGGTGTATGAGTCAATTTGCATGCTCCTCAACTAAAACAATGTCTCTCTCTTACCACTCTTACCACTAAATAAAGCCCCAAGGGCAGGCGTCTCTTTTATATTCAGCTTGGAGCTACTACATGAAAGGAAAAGTAACACGGTAAAACAATTACTAAGGTCTACCATTGGCACATTAAGGGTACCCCTCACCCCAGCCTAACTTTGCCAATCCCAAGTCACGGTAAGGTCATAGTTGCACTAAACATCACAGAAAACCAAAGCTCAAGAAACTAAACAAGGCAATACCAACCGGACTCCCAAAGCTCTAGGTAAGACTAAAATTTCTTCTATTTTTTCTCTTCGCTTTATTTTACATTGGCTTGAGACGAATTTAAAGGTCAAAATATGGTTAGTGAGGATTCATATAGTTGACTCCAACTTGTTTGGGATTAAGGGCATAGTTATTGTTGTTTTTTCTTTGGATAAGTATGTTGTTGTATTTTTTTGTTTTACTTTCTGCAATAGGTAAAGATTATACAATGTTTCACCTACCTTAGACTAAGTGTCCACCACTAAGCAGTAAATGCTACACCATGAAGTCTGGAACATTTGCAATGAGCCATTCAATATTTCAACCAACCTCTTTATGTAAAATGAAAGATAACCATAAGGGAGAATTGACAAATTATAAAGAATGTAAACCCAATTTGGGTTAATAACTTAATATGTTACCAGGAAAGCACACTGAATGACTGACTCACACGCATCTAGTATTGTTAAAATTTAGTTCAATTATTGTGGGATTTCACTGGGTATGTTGTTGTTGTTGTATTGAAGGTGAACTTGAGAATCTTGATAATTGATGAATTTACATATCTCAAGATCAACCTGAATACATGTAATTACACTTAAAGAACATCAGTTTGCTTCAGTTTATATCAATAACTTGTGTCGCAATAGTATAAGTACACATCGACAAAGCATCAATGTTCCTACGCATTCTCAATTCCATTAATACACAAAAGGTTCCCACCCTTTTCCATAACTATCAGATCCCTTGCACGCTCTTCAAAATATTCCACCAAAATCAGCAAGTAAGAGCTTCCCAGACACTTATTGTTTCTAAATAATTTTTTCGTGAACATCACACAAAGATAGTGCCACAATCAACAACGAGGGTAGTTTTAAAAGAAAAGCCTTTGGGAGGGATCATTTTCTTCAGATGCACTTTTAGATTATCTAAATTATTTACAAGGGGTAGCAAAATCGAAGCTTGAAAACAGATGCTTCAGCAACCAGTCCCCAGAGTCAAATACTTTGTAAGATTGTATTTGAAGCCCAACTAAACGCATATAAGGTTACATGTGCACATATTATGCAACTCAAAACTTGAAATGAAAATGTTGATAAACACAACTTACTAATACAGTAGGTTTTCACTGTTGTACGCTGTCTGCCATTTCTTTTCTTTCTTCACAAATGTTCAAACAAATCCAAAACAATGATACTTTGCTGATATGATTTCTCCCTAATCAAACCAGGTAAAAGCTCACTACTCAGCGAACATCATAATTCCGTTAAGGACCTCAACGAAATACTAGAATATGCATACAATCAACTCTCTAATACGCAAAATAAATGTACTAAGCTGTGGCTTTATAGGTAAAATTAGAACCCTAACCTGGAAAACTCAGCGATTGCACTCAGCAGGCAAAGGCCTATTAAATCCACCACGCCGATTCATGTACTGTCGAGGCTGCCTTTTCGTGACTTTTCTTACAGCACCAACATCATTCCCTGGCACTGGCTTTCCTTTAGTAGAATCAAACCCTACTGGTATCCCAAATTTCTTCATCATCTCAATCTCATCCTCATCCATCATCTCTTCTCCTCCTCCTCCTTCATCCTCCTTCGTCTTCTTTTTCTTCTGTTCTTTCGCTATTCCATCTACGAAATCCGAAACTTCTCTGCGCCTGTCCTTGTCCCGGTCGCCATCGTCTTTGTGTCTTTTTCTTGGAGGACTTTCAGCTGAGGGACTGCGGTGGCGATGGTGACGGTGACGGTGATGACGATAAGTGGGAGAACGGGAACGAGAGGTAGAACGGTGGCGGTGACGGTGACGATCAGTGGAAGGGGAACGAGTACGGGAGCGAGTAGTTCTGATATTGTCAGGGGTATATGAAGGTTCACGCTCTCTCTCTCGGTCACGTTTCCGATCTCTGTCTCTATCCTTGTCCCTGTTTCGGTCACGGTCACGGTCTCGAGTTCGATCCAGGTCCGTCATCGTACCTTGCAGAGTGAGGGAGTGGACTAGGGGTTTTGAAGGGATAGTGTTTTTTTTATATATATATATCGAGCTTCTGGGTTAGACCAGATTATTCTTGGAGTAGCTCTCAACACTACTGACAGTTACACCTGTCCATCCGGCCGACCCGATCCGATCCGAAAAAAACAGGGTCAGAGTCAGCGTATTAATAACTTGTGAGCCGACTGTTCCGAAAAAACGGAGACCCGATCTTATGTAGGGTCGGGCCAGAGTCATAATTTTTTACCCTCCCGACCTGCCCGACGTCAACCTGCCACTTAATCTTTTTAATATAATTTATATTATTTTTCTTTTATTAATATTTACATGTTTTAAGAATACATGTGACGTAGACTTTATCTTTTAATGTGAAACATAATATAGGGAGAGAAGAAAGTAGCTGTAAATTGACACAACTTTAAATGATCATAATTCTGCGCTCGGATGTCCGTTTTACCCAAAAAAAAAATTGATTTCGCGTATTTTTTTGAGACAGGGCCTAATTTCTGAAAAAACGTCTGTTTTCGTAATCGATTTGACGTTTTCCCCATATCGATTTCTAACTTTCCCTTTTCTTCACTACAGATCTCGTGATATACAATACATTTTAACGTAACAAATTTTCGTGGTAATGTATGTATGCATGTCAATTTCAGTTTTGGAAATTCAATTTTAGAAATAACAAAAAAAAAATCGACGGGTCCCGCGACCCGGCCAAATCCCCTCGTTATTTTGTTTTGTAGAGCGGGTCAGGGTAGGGTCCCCGAAGTGTCAGGGCCAGGGTCGGGAAATTTTTAAAAAAAATAGGGTCAAGGTCGGGCAAGTAGGAAAAAAAAAAGCCACCCGACCCGACCTTTGGACATGTCTACTAACAGTAAATCGTGGTATATGCCTAAATGAGTGGAAGATAGAAGTCCTTAGACTTGAGGTCGATACACACCTTGTCTACAGAGTAATGTACTTTGATCTTGTCCTAAGCTCAAACGCCTTATAGGTTGAGATACGACTTCTATTGGGTATATTACGAAGGGAATTAAAGGTGGTAGTTAAGATAAGATTATGATTCATTCCTCGAATGTATATTCGAGAGAGCACTCAGTTTCTCAGTGATATTAAGTTGACTAAGTCGTTGGCCAACGCAACAGACATATCTAGGATATGGTCTTGTTGTCAACTGATATAGATGAGATATAATGATCAAGTCATTTGGATAGACACTTGACAGATCTAAGCTTGATCAAGTGTGTCGTGAATGAAATGATTTTATCTTCCCACATAGAGGTTCGATATGTGAATGTTTGTAGGGTAACACCAAGTCAATTGTTCCGTCGATCTAAGGATGTAATGAGAGAATATAAATGTTCGATTTATGATCGAGACATTTGAATGAATAATGATTATTAAATTAAATCGAGATAGATTTCAGATTTAATTAAAATTAAAACGAGGCAAAATTAGACTAGAGCCGCGACGCATGGGACCCAGACGCCATAGCGCCGCCAAGGCAGTAGGTCAGACTGACCCACTACACCTCGTTTTCTGGGACATGCCCACGTGTAACCCTAGCTGTGTTTTAGGTTTAAAACACATCTATAAATATATGTCTTATATCATTATTCTACACACTTGATTCTCAAATCATTCTAAGTCTTTGAGATTTAGTCTTACAATATTCTCTCGAACCTCTGCCGAATTTCCTAGCTATTCGAAGGAGAAATTACATCGAAGTTTTTGAAACTTGCAATCGAGGAACAGTTGTGTGCTTACCCTCGGAAGCAATATTAAAAGATTTCAGATTATTCAAACGGTAAGTTTTCTGTCGAAGTATTACGGTTACATTACATGTATGTTTCATGTGTTTTATTATTACATAATCATCCTGCAGTTTGTTGTTTGTTGGATTTGAAATTAAATTATCAAATTTTACTGCATACACGAACCTAACAACTCTTCAAATACTACATGTAATGTAACAAACGTGAATAGCACTTTTTACATATGCATAACATATATTAATATATACATGACTGCCTAACCAATAGCGGGGCAAGAATTAGGGTCAAATCTAGCAAGGCTTTTGCTTCATCCATTAACTTTGTTCCAGCAAAACATTAAGACAAGAATAACCTAACAACATATTTCGAGAAAAATATTGAAACGGGTATAACACCGACACAAAAAAATAAAATAAGGTTCACTAATAAAAAAAAGTAGGAGAAATTCTATACTACGGAAAACAAAAATAAGAACAATAATAAAAATTAAAGAGCTCTAATATTTTAATTATGATAAATATAAGTTAGAAAGAAACATTGAGATGCCGACATAGACCACAAACCTATGAGGATTTTATTGACAAAGGAGACTTAGGGTGCGTTGATTTGGAGTAAATAGTAAAGGGAAAGGGAATTGAGAAATGGAATTTTCTTTGTTGCTGTTTGTTTGACCTTATTTTTTCATTCTCTTTAACCTTTTTCCACTTTCATTCTCTTTCCTTGATTCCCCCACCCCATTAGGTATTTGGATTCTCTTTCCCCAACCCGGACCCCGAACCACCCCGGACCACCCAGAACCAAACATGTAGGAACAATCAGATAATTTCTTTCCATTTCATTCCCTTACTGGATTTCATTCCGTTCACCCTGATGCGCGAATCAAACGCACCCATTATTTTAGGGTCCTAAATATTAGGACATCTTACCTAGTTCAAATATGGAAGATATAATAAATAAAATTTTAGTTGATTCCAAAATTCTAAATATTAAAAATTAATCTTAAAGGCATAAGTAGTAGTTTAAATCCTTATATTGATATTGAAAAAAACGTTATCATTAATCCATAAGTAAATAAAAGAAAAATTTATGTGGCATGACTAACTATTAGTATCTAATTATATTTAGAAACTATAACTTGTCTGAATTATATTTCATATCTAAAAATTATATATTAATTATCATCCATAATTATACCAAAATACATTAGGTTTATGGCTAATTTCCTAAAAAGTCGAGGAACAAAAATCAAAGCGCCGCAATTCTTCTTCTTCTTCACTGCCTTTAATGGGGTTATCACGGGTAGGTTGAGGGTCAGGGTGATGTTTGGGACTAGGTGTTTTGATGTTGTCAAGGTGAGAAGCAAAACTGAAACAATGAGGTCGTCAACAAGGTGTGTTATGCGGATTGTTTGATGTTGTTGGGATTGGACGGAAATTTGTGGGTGGTTTCGATTGGGGACCTTTTATGTGAATATTTATGGAGCCTTATGGGAGTTGGTGGTAAAAGGATTTGAGTGATTTGTATGAGGGATGAACACAAAATGTGAGGTGCAATCTGAGCACACACCAAGTGTTGATTTGTACGTTTTGGGTTAAATGTTTGGTTGTTGTGGTTGTAGTGAAATGTGGTCAATGTGGTAAGGATAATGACAAGGGGGTTTTAATGCCCAAGCCGGCACCTTGATGAGGGTGACCAATTTAACAAGGACTAGATCGGGGTTGCTAAGTACAAGTCTGAATACTAACCAAGTAAGTGTCACGACCAGGCCGTCTGGGCGCGATCGTGCCTACAGGCACCCTCCAGTATACATCAGAGAATAGCAGCGGAACATAAATAAATCATAAAATACTAGACAGTAGATATCAATAGGCTAGCCGATAAGGTCACCTTCCGTGAAATATACATAACCCAAAATAAACAGTTACATCTTTGTTCTTACAACCCAATCCACAAGATATGACTACAGACCTCTAGGAATAACCACTGTGACGGGACAGGGCTCCGCCATACCCCTGAATGTACATACATCTATAACATCAGGGAAAACCGTACCAAAAGACAAGCCTCCGGAGAAATGGAGCTTCAGACAACTGATCAGTGATCCTAAGATTGAGGATCCACCACCTTCTTACCCCTACATGCGGCATGAACGCAACCCCCGAGGAAAGGGGGTCGATTACCTGATATGTACCAGTATGTAAAGCGAAATCGAAATGAAATCATATAGTCTAAAATAAAGCGAAGACATGTATGATAACTCAATTAACGATTACATCGTGCCTTACTATGATGAGAGTAAACAAGAGTATACTTTACTGCATAAAAATAGGAGGCTCATGATCAAAGTAGGGTCACCCGCCCGTAGTATCATTAAGCAATCCTACTCTTGGGACTATTTCACCCGCATAGGTCCTGTGGACCCGCAATAAGGTCATCCGCCTCGCATGAGACTATTTCACCCGCATAGGACTATTTCACTCGCATAGGCCCGGTGGACCCGCAATGAGTACAAACGCCGCACTCGCATCATGGGTAGCAAATCCATGGAATAAGTAGTAACCCGGGGGTTTACCCGACACTAGCTCAATCGGCTATCATACATGGCATAAGCACCACTGACTTATCATACATAACATAAGCACTACCGACTTATCATAATTATCATAAACAAGTTAAGAAATCCCCTAACTTCTTATTAGCCATATTTATTATACACTCTCATTTTAGTTTACTTAAGGCACTAACATGTCATTAAAATCCGGGAATTTAACCCAAAGTACTATGTACCTTATCCTTTCAAAACATGACTCTTTCTCGTTTAAAACCCCCAAGATACTAACACCCGTAGTATCAAGGCTTGTCTACAATTTCAAAACAAGTCACTACACCTTTTGAAATACATTTAGGCTTCTAAATTGAGTGACTCTTTACCTTAAAACTTTAAACAATTGATGCCTTTAAATCAATTTGTCTTTCTTCATTTCAAGTCATTTATCTTTGTTTACATCACTTGAGTAAACCATTCTTTAAACTTTCCATAAAGTTATTATAACCAACTTTCCATAAAACTGTTATACTAACTTTATGCTTTTAGAAACTAAGGCACTTTTTATCCTTTAAACCAAGTGAGTTAATTCTCTAACTCAACCAACTTGGACATTCTTAAAATAAGTCAAGGATATCAAATGAAACTAAATTCATTTAAATCTCGTACGTCTACCGTACTATACATTTATAACTACTCATGCTCAAGAGATAAGAAAGTTCCACATACCTCTTCGGTTCAATCCACTTGCTAAGTCCAATATTTCGTATGTAGTATGTCAACCTATAATGACCATAATACGTCTATCAACTTCTAGTTTCAAACGTAGAATATTCTAAGTGTAAAGTCACTTATTCTACGGAAAATTGGACAGCACTTCCTTTGTTTCTACGTACTTTTCCACCTTTTTCAAGGCCCGAATTCAATAACCAAACATGTCATATTTAAGGCTCAACACATCAACCAATCAAAAGGGGATTATATGCCTTACAACACGTATAAAATTCCGCCCCGCAATTTATATAAAACAGTCCAATATTAAATGTCATTTTTCGATTACAAAGTACAACCACATACAATCTTTTCCAATTTCTTTTCAATCCATATTGTCGTTCTCACATGTTATATAGTCGCAACCAATCTCAACAACTATAATCCCTTATTTAGATAACATGCGACGATTATAACTATCGACCAATTTGTATTGTACTTTCAATGGCTAATAAGCTCGTGTTCGGATTTAGGCTCCCAATATTCTATAACACTTATCAACTTCAATGTATAATTCACATGATCAATAACAACTATTACATGTATCCTAATTTACTTCCAAGAGGAGAGTGAATTTTACCTTTAGGATTTCGCCCACTGTAGCCCTTTTTTCGCAACTTCTTTTCATGTCAAAATCATCCACACGAACTCTCTACAAGTTTATCAACATTTTATCTTCTTGCCGCCTCTGCAATAATTTCACTAGGCTTAGGGTTCTTTAAATTTTTAGAGAGAAGAGAAGAGGAATTTCTTTTGGATGAATCCTTGCAAATGACCAAGTCTTGCAAGACTTGGTCATAATATAAGACCTTTCTTGGTCTACAAGATGGGAGGGACACTTGTCGCCCTCCCATAGGCCTTTACACAAATATCTTCTGATTTTTACCTATTTTTCGCGAAAAATCCCGCCTCGGCGCCGCGGCCCTGCAGCCGACGCCGTGGCGCTGCAACTTCAGAAAGTTTCAGGACTTACGGTGCCGCGGCCCTGCGGCCGTGGCAGTACGCGTGGCGCGGCCGGAACATTTTCCTTCATACGCGGTGAACTTCTAACGTCCATAATTCTCCGTTCTGATGTCCTATCGATGATCGGTTTGTTGCGTTGGAAACTATACTCAACGAACTTCATATTAGGATTTTTAAACACCTAAAAACTCTTAATAAACTGGGATATATCGCACTCCAAAGTTGACTAAAATCTCTCTAAAAATATTTTTGCCAACTTATCTTTCCAAATTCAAATCTTATTTCCTTTCGTACGTTCTCATCTTATTCTCTTGAAATTACGAGGCGTAACATTCTTCCCCCCATTAGAAACATTCGTTCCCAAATGTTCTTTCGGAGTCAAACTTATAGATAGCGACATAGTCTTCTTTTACAACCCCTACATACCAATAATGTCACACGTGGCCACATAATAGCACTTAAGCAAAATACTTCACAAGTAAGGGAAATGAATTACCTGAAAGTGTCGGAAATAAGTGAGGATACTTTCTCATTATGTCCTCTTCTGCTTCCCAGGTCATCTCCTCCCTATTATCATTCCGCCACAAGACTTTGACGGAAGCCACATCCTTGGTCCACAATTGCCTGACCTGGCGATCGATTATCGTGGACTCTCCTCATAGGATAATCCCTCTATCACCTGGACATCACTAGCTGAGAAAACTCTCGATGGATCTCCGATACACTTCCGCAACATAGAAACATGGAATACCGAATGTACCGCCTCTAAATCTGATGGTAGATCCAACTCGTAGGCAACCTTGCCTACTCTACGGATGATCTGGTAAGGCCCAATGTACCTTGGGCTACGTTTCCCCTTATTTCCGAACCTCATCACACCCTTCATGGGTGATACCTTCAAGAAGACCCAATCGTCTACCTGAAATTCCAAGTGTTGACGCCGATTATCTGCATAAGACTTCTGCCGACTACGAGTGCTAGCGTCTCTCTGGATAAGCTTTACCTTATCCGGCTGCTTGAATCAAGTGCGGGCTAACTAATCGAACCTCGCCCACGTCGAACCAACCAATGGCGACTACACTTCCGTCCATACAAAGCCTCGTATGGCGCCCGTCGAATGCTAGAATGGTAGTTTGTTGTTATAAGTAAACTCCATAAGAGGCAAATGATCCTCGGCTACCCACGAAATCAATAACACGGGCGCGTCATATCCTCGAGTGTATGCGGATAGTGCGCTCTGCTGTCCGTCGATCGAGGATGAAGCGCGATCGAGACTCACTTGTGTCCCTAACCCCTTCTGGAAAGACCTCCAGAAGTTAGTCGTAAACTAGGCTCCTCTGTCTGATATAATAGATATAGGAACTCCGTGCAGTCTCACAATCTCCCTGATATACAATCTAGCATAATCCTCAGCCGAATACGTAGTCCTGACTAGAAGAAAATGAGCTGCTTTCGTCAGCCTGTCCACGATAACTCAGATGGAATCACACTTCCTCTGCGTACAAGGTAATCCTGTAACAAAATTTATGTTGATCACCTCCCACTTCCATGTTGGAATATCAATCGCCTGCAATAGCCCACCGGGCTTCTGGTGTTCAACCTTGACCGGCTGACAATTCGGACACTGAGCAACAAACACTGCCACGTCCTTCTTCAGGCCATCCCACCAATACATACATCTGAGGTCATGGTACATCTTAGTCAACCCCGGATGAATAGAGTAACGAGCATTGTGTGCCTCCCCATAATCTGCTGACGAAGTCCTGCAACATCGGGAACACACAATCTGCCCTCGAATCTTAGCACCCCATCAGACGCTACCTCAAATAAACTCTTCTCCTTTCGAAGAGCCGCATCTCGATGTCGTATCAGAACTAGATCCTCATACTGTCGCCTCTTCACCTCCTCGACGATGGAAGACTCGGCAACCTCTCGAACCCGTACCCCACCATCATCGGTATCGACCAATCGAACCCCAAGGCTCGCCGGCTGATGGATCTCACGGACCATGTCCTGTATATATGGCTGTACCTCTGACAGACTCCCCATAGACCTACGACTCAGAGCATCTGCAACCACGTTGGCTTTTCCCGGATGATATAGGATATAAACATCATAATCCTTCAGCAACTCTAACCACCGTCTCTGCCGCAAGTTCAGCTCCTTCTGCCGGAAGATGTACTGGAGGCTCTTATAGTCTGTATAAATATCCACATGAACCCCGTATAAATAATGTCTCCAAATCCTCAAGGCATTAATAACTGCGGCCAACTCTAAGTCGTGAGTAGGGTAATTCCTCTCATGCTTCCATAGCTGCCGAAAAGCATAGGCTATAACCTTGTCGTGCTGCATCAATACGCACCCTAACCCGATACCCGAGGCATCACAATAAATCACGTAGTCCTCTAACCCCTCGGGAAGAGTAAGAACTGGAGTCGTCGTCAACTTTTCCTTCAATAACTGGAAGCCCTTCTCACAAACTTCTATTCACTGGAACTTAGCTGTTTCGATTGACCTGATCGATGGTGCTAATATCGAAATGACGCTCACAAACCTACGATAATAACCTGCTAGCCCCAAGAAGCTGCGCACCTCCGTCGGAGTAGTAGGTCTCGGCCAAGTCTTGACCGCCTCAATCTTGCCCGTATCAACACCGCCGTCGGCCAGATAATGTACCCAAGAATGCCACTGAGGCCAACCAAAACTCACACGGAGAATTTGGCGTACTGCTGCCGGCTCGGAGGACCCAATCACGTCGCCGAGTGATCTGCGTGCTCGCTCTGCTGTCTTGCGAATAAACCAGGATGTCATCAATGAATACTATAACAAACGTATCTAAAAATGGCTTGAACACTCGGTTCATCAAATCCATAAATACCGCTGGAGCGTTGGTCAAACCGAAAGACATCACCCTGAACTCATAATGCCCATACCGGGTCCTGAATGCAGTCTTCGGATGTCTGCCTCTCTAACTCGCACCTAATGATAACCAGACGCGTATACATTTTGGAGAAACACCTCGCGCTTTATGGCGGTCAAACAAATCATCAGTGCAGGGGAGGGTATCTATTCTTGATGGTTACCTTATTCATTTGTAGTCAACACACATACGCAGCGTCCCATCCTTCTTTTAACAAACAAAACCGGCGCTCACCAGGGAGAAATACTAGGCCTAATAAAGCCTTTTTCCAGCAAATCTTTCAGCTGGTCCTTTAACTCCCTCAACTCTGCACGTGCCATCCTGTATGGCAGAATAGATATAGATCGGGTGTCTGGCAATACATCAATACAAAACTCAATCTCCCTCTCTGGAGGAATAATTGGGAGATCATTTGGGAATACATCCGGAAACTCTCTAACCAGGAATCGATCAAGAAGCGGCGCGCCGGCCTGCGTATCGAATACGAACCGGATGATAGATGTACCGCTTTCGCACCATCTTTCTAGCTCGAGGTAAGAAATAAACCTACCGCCGGCGGCGATGTATTGCCGCTTCCACTCGATAACCGGCTCGCGAAGCGGAATCGGACCAACTGTCTCTACGATCAGCGTTGGCATAACAAGCCAACCACGATCCATACCCGTAATAACGTCAAAATCGTCATATCCAACTCTATCAAGTCTGCTGGAGTGCCGATTGTATATAAACACCGGCAATCTTTGTACACCATTCGGCTAACAAGATCACCCATTTGGCATAACTACCTCAAAGGTTCTA
This sequence comes from Przewalskia tangutica, assembly GCA_029844215.1. Classification (NCBI taxonomy): domain Eukaryota; kingdom Viridiplantae; phylum Streptophyta; class Magnoliopsida; order Solanales; family Solanaceae; genus Przewalskia; species Przewalskia tangutica. The sequence continues at coordinate 42,125,250 of CM056722.1, read as the reverse complement.
TCGACCCGGCTCATCCTATTCTACCCGGATAAGAGGGGACACATAGGACAAGGTAGAACTGGATCTATCAAAGCATAAGCGTCCACGATGAAATCAATAATGTACATGTGACGACATACGGGGAAGCCTCCTGATCTTGCCGGCTGGCTAAGGAATATATGCGGTTCTGTGGACCGCTAGAACTAGAACCTCCACCATGACCTCTGTCGCGGCCTGCCGTCCCATGAACACCCTGTCCTCCGGGGCGCATACTCACAAAAGATGAAGAACCGGCGTGACCACAGGTGAATCATACCACATCTTGCCTGGTCGGACAATCCCTCTTCAAATGGCCCTGCTGGCCGCAAGAGTAACAAACTCCTAGAGAAATACGACACTCCCCACGATGGGACCTACCACATCGACCATATCGAGGTAAGGGTAGCCTACTCTGACTAGGACCCCGGTTCCCCTGGAACCCCGAAGCCTGAGCCCGAATGCTCTGAATAACCCGACGTCGAACCTCGCGCGAAAACCGGAAGGAGCACTCGTCTGGTGAAATATAGACGACTGCTTCTTTGGGCTGTCAGCCTCGAAAGTTACCACTGACTCTCGTTACGGCCTCTTGGTGGCACGGTCTGGTTGGTCCTCTCTCTCGTCCTCGATCCACGAGCATATACTGCGTCACGGAAATATCCATACGGTTGGAGGGCGCTCCCGAGCATGCGTAATCATATAATGGTCTAGCCCGTCACATAGCGGTGAACTCTATCCGCCGTATCATTTCTGATAGTGGTCGCATGCACGGCGATGAATCAAACTCCAGGTTGTACTCTCTGATGGTCCTTCTATTCTGTCTCAATGTCAAGAACCTATCCACGCGGGCTCTCCTCATCTCATGAGGCAAAAAGTGATCAAGAAAGACCTCTGTGAACTCATCTCAAACACCTGGAAGAGCACCCACACCTCTAGACAACTCTCATGACTCAAACCAGTTCAACGCAATATCGCGTAATCGGTAAGAAGCTAGCACAACTGACTCTGTCTCCGAGGCCCTAAGCACCTGCATAGTCCGCTGTACCTGCCGAACGAACTCCTGAGGATCCTCCTCAGATCTCGAACCATAGAACTCGGGTGGATTACAACCCAGAAAATCCTGAATCCTCAAACTGTCGGCTCTAGGGTTAGCTACCTGCTCCTGTAGGCGCGGCCCTGCCACTATGCTAGTCAATAACCTGATCCGCTCTCCATAATACCTATACTCTGCCCCTAGCTGTGGAACTGGAGGCTCAGGTATCGGAACCTCTGGAGTTATGGCCGCTCTCGGCTCATATCTGCTGGCGTGGTGAACTTCGGCCAGGCCCTGACCTCGAGCATAGTTTGGGCCTGAGTTCTAGTAACCCTCTGCGAACCACTAGTAGCTCTGTTCTTTGCCTTGCCCACGGGCCATGGTCGCGCCGTGGAGCATAAGCGATACATAAGAATAGGTCGGAGAGGATTCAACCTAATAAGGCATTTCTTACCTGATCGGAGAGAGAAGAATGAAACCAATCCTAAATGTCCTGTGACCTCGTGATTATAGGTGTGGTGCCACACCGATAATCAGACTCTACTGAACGCGATGCGTAGACACTTTCCGAGGACTAATCGCTCACGATACCACTCTTATCACGACCGACCGGGCGCGGCGAGTGTCTTACAGGCACCCGCCGCGGTATACATCAGAGAATAGCAACGGAACATACATAAATCATAAAATACTAGACAGTAGATATCAATAGGCTAGCCGATAAGGCCACCTTCCGTGAAATATACATAACCCAAAATAAACAGTTACATCTTTGTTCTTACAATCCAATCCACAAGATATGACTACAGACCTCTAGGAATAACCATTGTGACGGAACAGGGCCCCTCCATACCCCTGAATGTACATACATCTATAACATCAGGGAAAACCGTACCAAAAGACAAGCCTCCGGAGAAATAGAGCTTCTGACAACTGATCAGTGATCCTAAGAGTGAGGATCCACCACCTTCTTACCCCTACCTGCGGCATGAACGCGGCCAGAAAGGGTCGATCTGTGATATGTACCAAGTATGTAAAGCGAAATCTTGAAATGAAATCATATAGTCTAAAATAAAACTGGAGACATGTATGATAACTCAATTAACAGTACACTGTGCCTTACTAACAATGAGAGTAAACAAGAGTATACTTTACTGCATAAAAATAGGAGGCTCATAATCAAAGTAGGGTCACCCGCCCGTAGTATCATTAAGCAATTCTACTCCTGGGACTATTTCAGCCGCATAGGTCCTGTGGACCCGCAATGAGGTCATCCGCCTCGCATGAGACTATTTCACTCGCATAGGCCCGGTGGACCCGCAATGAGTACAAACGCCGCACTCGCATCATGGGTAGCAAATCCATGGAATAAGTAGTAATCCGGGGGTTCACCCGACACTAGCTCAACCGACTATCATACATAGCATAAGCACCACCGGCTTATCATACATAACATAAGCACTACCGGCTTATCATAATTATCATAAACAAGTTAAGAAATCCTCTAACTTCTTATTAGCCATATTTATTATACACTCTCATTTTAGTTTACTTAAGGCACTAACATGTCATTAAAATCCGGGAATTTAACCCAAAGTACTATGTACTTTATCCTTTCAAAACATGACTCTTTCTCATTTAAAACCCCCAAGATACTAACACCCGTAGTATCAAGACTTGTCTACAATTTCAAAACAAGTCACTACAACTTTTGAAATACATTTAGGCTTCTAAATCGAGTGACTTTTTACCTTAAAACTTTAAACAATTGATGCCTTTAAATCAATTTGTCTTTCTTCATTTCAAGTCATTTATCTTTGTTTACATCACTTGAGTAAACCATTCTTTAAACTTTCCATAAAGTTATTATAACCAACTTCCCATAAAACCGTTATACTAACTTTATGCTTTTAGAAACTAAGGCACTTTTTATCCTTTAAACCAAGTGAGTTAATTCTCTAACTCAACCAACTTGGACATTTTTAAAACAAGTCAAGGATATCAAATTAAACTAAATTCATTTAAATCTCGTACGTCTACCGTACTATACATTTATAACTACTCATGCTCAAGAGATAAGAAAGTTCCACATACCTCTTCGGTTCAATCCACTTGCTAAGTCCAATATGCCGTACATAGTATGTCAACCTATAATGACCATAATACGTCTATCAACTTCTAGTTTCAAACGTAGAATATTCTAAGTGTAAAGTCATTTATTCTACGGAAAATTGGACAACACTTCCTTTGTTTCTACGTACTTTTCCACCTTTTTCAAGGCCCGAATTCAATAACCAAACATGCCATATTTAAGGCTCAACACATCAACCAATCAAAAGGGGATTATATGCCTTACAGGACGTATAAAATTCCGCCCCGCAATTTATATAAAACAGTCCAATATTAAATATCATTTTTCGACTACAAAGTACAACCACATACAATCTTTTCCAATTTCTTTTCAATCCATATTGTCGTTCTCACATGTTATATAGTCGCAACCAATCTCAACAATTATAATCCCTTATTTAGATAACATGCGACGATTATAACTATCGACCAATTTGTATTGTACTTTCAATGGCTAATAAGCTCGTGTTCGGATTTAGGCTCCCAATATTCTATAACACTTATCAACTTCAATGTATAATTCACATGATCAATAACAACTATTATATGTATCCTAATTTACTTCCAAGAGGAGAGGGAATTTTACCTTTAGGATTTCGCCCACTGTAGCCCTTTTTTCGCAAATCCTTTTCACGTCAAAATCATCCACACGAACTCTCTACAAGTTTATCAACATTTTATCTTCTTGCCGCCTCTCCAATAATTTCACTATGCTTAGGGTTCTTTAAATTTTTAGAGAGAAGAGAAGAGGAATTTATTTTGGATGAATCATTGCAAATGACCAAGTGTTGCAAGACTTGGTCATAATATAAGACCTTTCTTGGTCTACAAGTTGGGAGGGACACTTGTTGCCCTCCCATAGGAATTTACACAAATATCTTCTGATTTTTTCCCATTTTCCGCGAAACATCCCGCCTCGGCGCCGCGGCCCTGCAGCCGGTGCCGTGGCGCTGCAACTTCAGAAAGTTTCAGGACTTACGGCGACCTACGGCCGGCGTGTAGTGCGCTGGATCGAACATTTTTCCTTCACTTCTGCCAGCTGAACTTCTAACGTCCATCATTCTCCGCTCTGATGTCCTATCGACGAGCGGTTTGTTGCGTTGGAAACTAGAATCAATGAACTTCATATTAGGCTTTTTAAACACCTAAAAACTCTTAATAAACTGGGATATATCGCACTCCAAATTTGACTAAAAATCTGCCTAAAAACATTTTTGCCAACTTATCTTTCCAAATTCAAATTTTATTTCCTTTCGTACGTTCTCATCTTATTCTCTTGAAATTACGGGGCGTAACAGTAAGGTTGGCCGGAAACCTTAAAATAGACCCTAGACTTTGGCTAGGTTGGATCACACAAGTTCCAACGTTCGCTTGCAACCAAAGGGGGTTCCTTAAGCTTGGGTTTACTTAAGTCATAAAGTCTTAACCAAACTTACACCGAAGGGAAACCTTAGTTTGGGTTTCACACAGACTTAGCTAAACTTGCACAGGGGTTTTGGCTCACACAAGAAACAACTAAGAGTAAACACACACAAGTGAATATAATTAGTTTTTGAGTAAAACTCACATTTCTAAATATCATCAAACTCTTGTCTCTTTTACACTAGCCAAAGACCCCTATTTATAGTAAACAAAAGACTATTCTAGAAAGCAAATGAAAAGACACAAACTAGAACATATCTAGGCTTTAGTGTGAATGGCCTTAGAGTGACTTGGATACAAAGGTGTTTCGGTCACCCTTTCCTCTCCTCAATGCCATGTTTTATCCTTCATATGTGATTATATTTATGAGTTTGTTGTCTTCCTTAATTCTCCTAACAACTTTATCTCTTTGGAGAGTGTTTAGAAGCTTCTATTCTTGGTTTGTGTATTGATTTGGTCGACCAACACTTGTGCCTCTCCCTTGGCTGATTTTGATGACTTCCATGTAACAAATTCAGTCATTGAAATCTCCATCTTCTAGAAGTCTCTTGTCCTTGCCATAGTGTCGACCAAGTCACCCCTTATCCTTACCATTTTCGCTTGGACAACCTTCACACGATTTTGGTCTCCATTTGGAGACCCTCTCGACTTTGTCCTTGTTGTGGCATTATTAATGGTGTCCTAATGTGGTTATAGCACACTATTTCCTAAACTAACAACTAAAGTAAAGACAAGCTAAAAGAAAATACAAGGTCTCGGCCAAGACCAAACAAGAAGGCCGAAAATACAAGACTTTTTTTTAACTCTTCATGTCACAACTCCAACTCCATTCCACTTTTCATGCCATGTTAGGCATATAAGTGTAGAATTACATACCACTGTTGGCAACCTTAGTAAATCCCTTCTCGGTTTTGGTTGGGAGTCTAAGTTTCCGAGCTTTCTTTCATCAATCTCCCCTTCTTTGATATAATTTGCCCTCAAATCCGTATCGTTTAAATGTGGTAAAACAACAACCCCAAGTGTTGATCTAATACGTCCATCACTCGGAAGTTTTATCTTGTGAATGCCTTCCTCAAAATTTTCCAAATAAGGATCTGAATATGAGACCAATGATTTTGATTCAACAAGTTTCCTGTACTGGCTCACGGATTACTCAAAACATAATGCCCTGTCATAGGTAGAATCGTGGCATTATGCACCCTTCAATTTGGCGTTCGAGAAAGAGATGACATTTCCTCTAGTTTTACGTTCGGAGTCCAACGACTCTTCACGGATAGGGGCTTCACAAATCTCCCTTCTCAAGGCTACCAAGTCTCTTGTTGCTATTTGGAACCATTTTATAAGGGAATTAAAGGTACTATAATTCTGTATGACAAGAAGAGAACAAGAAGCCAAACCAAAGAAACTATTTACTATAATGGCACCAAAATTTTGTTCAAATTATACCATCACAATCGTGATAGGGATAGCATAGGGCCCACCTCTTCGGATGTCATAACTCTTGTGTGATGCTACAAGGCATTCGTCCTCGCCATGTTGGCTTTTGAAGAGCTTTTCTTGTTCAGTCTTCATTTGGATCGACATTGGTGGAGTTCTTTTGTTCCAGTCGAGCTTTGATGGTATTATAGTTCCACACAACTCATTTAATTAAGCACTTATTATTTACCATGGAGACTCGGACCTCATGGGGAGGTTCTAGACCAAACGGTGACCAACGTGCACCTCCTAAACTTCTCTTTGCTTTGGTACCAACAAGATAGGTGTCGCGTCGGAGCTAATGCATTCTTGGTCATTCCCCTTGCCTAACTTTTCTTTTTCTTCACATCCATAGGCTTGCCGAATAGACAACGAACTGCTTGAAAATAAATCAAGAGTGAGTTCATTATCTTCCCTTGGTAGGATTTCGGATGTGTTGTTTCTTTGTAATTTCATGTTGGTATCTTCTTCCATGCAATTTTGCTCATATAATGGGTTGACAAAGAAGGTACCGCCCATTTCCTCAACTTGGTACAAAGAATTGGTAAATAAGGGCTAACCTTGTTTTGTTTCTTCACCCCCCCATTCGGAATATGATCATAGGGAGGGAGGGATCTTCTGAGAACTAGCTCACAAATAGGATCAACATTTTTCTTTATGGTAGCTCGGTGGTTGGTTAATTCGGTATGACATCTCCCAGAACCTCTACGGGTTCCTTCAAACCAATTTTTTCTCTAACTGTGTCTCCTATGAGAATTTCCTTGTATAACAATGAGTCCGTAGGACTCCTCTTCTTAGATTCTTCCTCTATCTTTTGTGCTTTAAGTGAGATAGCCTCTGTTTTACGATTTATTGCACTTCAGATTCTCATGTCCTTCAACTTACTAGGTGACATCGACACCAATCAAATTTTTTTGTCTTTCTTTCGAAAAGAATAGGTGTTCTTTTATTCATTATGTTGTACCTTCCGATCCAATTGTTATGGTTGTCCCAAAAAAATATGACATGCATCCATGGGAAGGACTTCACACCATATTTCATCTTCATACTTTCCAATCCGAAAGCTAACAAGAGTTTGTGTTATGATTCTTAGCTTTTCGTCTTGTTTCACCCATTGAAGGTCATATGGCTTTGGGTGGTTGCTGGCAACTTTAACTTTTACATAGTCTCCTCGTTAGCCAAGTTGACACAACTCTTCTCATCTATAATCACGTTACACACTCTATCATTCACTTTGCATCGAGTGTGAAAGAGTTGTTCAATTTGCAGCTCCTCGTGTGCATTAAGTTGAATGCTTAGAACATGTCGAGGAATTGAGTTTTCACACACCTATGACAGAGTAACATCTCCCTCCATATTTTCTTGACCATGCAATGGATTAATCGGGGAGGTACTGTCCTTTCTTTCAACATGATACAACGAGTTAGAGCAAAGGGCACGACTTTGTTATTCCTCTCAGAATTCCTTGATTTCGATTTCCTCCATAGAAAAGGGATTCCCCAAATTATGGTATTCTTTCTTTTCATAACTTGGATTGCTTTGCACAACCCTTGGATTAACACTTTTGTTCCCGGCATGTCTCGAAAAGTCCTTTCTCAATAGTTGCATTTGTTCCGCAACTATTTCGGATAAGGTCCTCTTAAGTTCATTGCTTATATTAGCCATATCGTTGTTGTGTGGGACAGGAACACTTGTCTCTGATATCAATCTGATGTGAGTAATAAGGGGTGATGTTGGGTAAGCGGGTCGGGTGGGGAGGATATTTGGATTGACCCAAAAATGGATGACAATATGGGGTTCTCAAGTTTTTGGATTGACGGGGCATTGAGGTATTTGATGGCTATTTCAGGAGTGTAGAGGGAACCGGGTCAAGGCGTTTTGTGGGGTTGTTGTGGACACGTTGAAGGTTGTCGTAGTGATCGAGTTTGGTTACTTTAGTTGTGTAAGGCGTCAGAGGTTTACTAAAAAAATAAGGTTCTCGGTTGGGGCGTTATCGTCGGGCATTATGGGATTGCGAGACTGTTTCGGGTAGATGTAGTTGGAAATGGACTGAGGCCTTTTGTAGGGTTATCACGGATAGGTTGAGGTTCAGGGTGATGTTCGATACTAGGTGTTTTGATGGTGGCAAAGTGACAAAGCACGACTCAAAAATAGTGAGGTCATCGACAAGGTGTGTTATACAGACTGTTTGGTGTTGTCGGGATTGGACGAGACTTTGTGGGTGATTTCGGTTGGGGACCTTTCATGGGAATGTTTACGGAGCCTTATGGGATTTGGTGGTAAAAGGATTAGAGTTATTTGGATAAGGGACGAACACGAAATGAGAGTTGGAATCCGGGCACACACCAAGTGTTGGTTGGTACATTTTGGGTTAAATGTTTGGTTGTTGTGGTTGTAGTGAAATGAAGTCGATATGGTAAGGATAATGACAAGGGGGTTTTAATGCCAAAGTAGACACCTTGATGAGGGTGACCAATTTAACAAGGACTAGATCGAAGTTGCTAAGTACAAGTCTGAATACTAACCAAGTAAGGTTTGCCGGAAACCTTATGATAGACCCTAGGATTAGGATAAGTTGGATCACACAAGTTCCAACGTTCACTTGCAACCAAAGGTGGTTCCTTAATCTTGGGTTTACTTAAGTCACAAAGTCTTAACCAAACTTACACCGAATGGAAACCTTAGTTTCGGTTCAACTAAGTCACACAATCTTAGCTAAACTTGCACCAAGGGTTCTTGCTCACACAAGAACCAATCTCTTTCTATATTATGCCAACCTAAAAAGAGACTAGAAGTAGACACATATAAGTGAACACAATTAGCTTTTGAGTAAAACTCATTTTTCTATATATCATCAAACTCTTGTGTTATACCCCGTAGTTCTGACCCTACGTATGAGAGCGTACGAAAGCATGTAAGACTTAAAATTTTCAAAGGATAGGTTGACGGATTATTCCGGACGGGTTTTAGTCAACTTTGAGGCGGGTTATGACCCGATTCATTGAGAGTTCCTAAGTATTTTAAAGGCCTAGGGCGTATTTCGTTGAGTTTAGATTCCAACGCAACCAACCGTTCGTCGATAGGACGTCGGAGTAGAAAGTTATGAGAATTACAAGTTCGCATACGCGCGTAAATGTGTTTGAGCAAAGCGCGGGGACGCGCGCACGATGCAGGTCGCGCGCTAAAGCATCGAGGGTCGCTGAAGTTGCAGTGCCGCGCCAGACAGCAGGCCGCGGCGCAAAAGTTCAGAGCTGCGGAGGTTTAGCGCCGCGCGCCGAGGCGGGATTTTGGGCGGAAAAACTTAGAAAGTCGATTTTTCTTTTAAAAGACCTTGGGAGGGTGACAAGTGTCCCCATCTGATTTCTTGCATGCAATATATTGACCAAGTCTTGAAGACTTGGTCATCTTCCAATTTCCTCTCTCTAAAGCTTTAGCTCTCCTTCTCTAAGTTTCCAAGAGAAATTCTAAGCCTAAAGAAAATCTGAAAAGTGTGATAGGAAGGAAAGGTTATTACAAGCTTGTGAAGACTATTGTGGTGATATTCTTGGAGTAGAGGCTAGCAATTGTTGGAGTAAATTGGCTAAAAGCTCTAAGGTAACCATTCTTCTTTATAGTTGGTATTTGGTATTGCATGTTAAGTAGGAAGAACTTTTAGTTGGAAATAAGGCCCTTAGATTGATTGCGTGAGAAATGTGGTTGGGATATGAAAGGATTGGTTAAAAGAACAAATGGGCATGTTGTAGCCTAAAACTACCTTAAACTTGTTAAAATGAATTATTGTACCTTGGGGCAGAATTAGTTGGGTGTGTAATCCCTTTGCATTGTTGGATTGTTGAGCCTTGAATGAGGCATTTGGATGATAAATTCGGCCTTGAGAAAGGTGGCAAAGTATGTAGAAATAAAGGAAATCTTGCCCAATTTTCCGTAGAATTTAGTGGCTTTGAGTTAGATTATTCTACATTGAAATTAGAGGTTAATGAACATATCATGGTTATTATAGGTTGAAATATTACTTGCGGTAGTTGGACTAGCAAGTGGATTGACCAAAGAGGTATGTGAAGTTTTCCTATCTCTTGAGCATGAATAGATTAAACTATGTAGTACTAGACGACAAGATTTGGTATTCTTACTGCGTTTTAAGTATATAATGACTTGTTTCATTTTAAGAATGTATAATTCCCTTAGTTAGGGGAAAAGTATGATTTTACTAAAGTGTAGAGTTAATATAACAACTTTATGGGAAGTTGGTTTATTAGCTTCATAAAAGGTTAATGAGAAGAGATTTACTCTAAATAAGATAAGTATATGGAGAGGCAACTTGATTTTAAGGTATCAATTGCCCAAAGGTTTTTATGTATAAAGAAGAGTCATTTTCAAAAGAGTTGAAGTATATAGTACTTGGGTTAAACTCCCGGTATTCTTTTATTAAAGATATGGTTAAGTGCCTTAAGTAAACTAAAATGAGAGGGTATATGAACAAGACTAATAAGAAGTTATGAGTTTTCTTAACTTATTTATGATTATGATATGATGACAGTTGAGTTAGGGTAAGAGTATATCTGAGGGGCAAACCCCAAGATCGTTATACCACCTTCTCCAGGGTAAGAGTATGTCTGAGGGGCAAGCCCCAAGATCGTCATACCACCTTCTCCAGCAAAGAGTATATCCGGCGGGCAGATCGAAGATCGTTATACCATCCGCACGATAAGAGTATATCCGGCGGCAAGCCCCAAGATCGTTATACCATCCGCTCAGGTGTAAGAGTATATCCGAGGTGCACCCAAGATCGTTATACCATCCGCCGGTGGTAAGAGTATATCGAGGAAAGTCCCCAAGATCGTTATACCACTGTTCGTGGATTTGCTACCCATGACGCGAGGAATACCTCATGCGAGTCCTTATGGGCTTATGCGGGTGAAATAGTCCCGTGCCGCGTACGGTAGATGCGAGAGTACCTCATGCGGTCGCGGGACCCGTGCGGTGAAATAGTCCCGAGTAGGATGGTTTTATTGATACTACTGGCGAGGTACCTATTTTGATCATGAGCCTCCTACTTTATGCAGATTATACATATATACTTGTCACTCTCATTGTTAGTAAGGCACGAAAAGGTATTTTATTGTCTTTCATGACTCACTTGCTTTTAGACTTATGATATCATATTACAATATTTTTCCCGACTTTACGTGCCAGTACATTGTGTCTTGACCCCTTCCCGGGGCTGCGTTAAAGCCGCGGTAGGTAAGATTGAGGATCCTCGTTCTTAGGATCACTATTCGGTGTCGAAGCTCCATTCCTCGGAAGCTTATTTATTAGTGCGGATATTTCCACGATGTTATAGGTATTTTGTACATTCGTGGGTATGGCGAGGCCTGCCACGATTGTTATCTTTAAGTGCGTGGCCACCTATGTGTTTTGGGCTATAAGAACCGGTTGTATTATAAATACTTTGGTTAAGTATGTTTATGGAAGACTTTATCGGTGGCGGATATGTATTACCCTTTTATGATGTTATGTGTTGTGTTATGTTCACGCTATTCTCGACATATACTGAGGGTACCCCAAGAGGTACTAGTCGCGGCCCGGTCGGTCGTGACAAAAGTGGTATCGAGCGATTAGTCCTCGGAAAGTGTCCACGAGCCGTGTCTAGTAGAGTCTTGATTATCGATGTGTCGTGCACCACATCTATAATCGAGAGGTCGCAGGATATTTAGGGTTGGTTTCCATTCTTTCACTCTAAGATCGTGCAATAGAGTGAGTTATAGGTTGAATCTCCCGATGTTTTCCTTTATGTATCGATTATGCCTCGCAAGGCAAGGCCGCGCCCGGAAGAAGGCAAAGCGGTGAGAGTCTTGCTAGTGGGGACGGAGAGTCACGAGGCACGAGCCAGTCCCTACGGAGATGATGTTTAGGCGGCGAGTTCCACGTCGTCGCCCGACCTCAGCAGAGTTCGAGCGGCGGACGCGCATCGAGACCATGATGACGGAGCCTCGATCCCGATCGGGTGGCACGAGTACAGATTACGGGAATGATTCTTCGGCCAAGATAGTGGCGAGCGGCACGGAAGCGGCGCCAACCCAGCCGATTCTGATTCGGATTTCTTGGGTTGTCACCCACCCGAGTTCTATGGTTCGAGATTTGATGAGGATCGCAGGAGTTTGTCGGCGATTCTGGACCATGCGAGTTCTTAGGGCATCGAGATCGAGTCTGTTATACTAGCTTCTTACCGGTTACGCGATATTGCGTTGAACTGATTTGAGTCATGGGTATTGTCGAGGGGTGAGGATGCTCTCCCAGCTGATTGGGAGGAGTTCACAAAGGCGTTCCTAGACCACTTCTTGCCTCCGGAGGTGAGGAGAGCCCGCGTAGATAGGTTCTTGACCTTGAGACAGGACGGGAGGACTATCAGGGAGTACAGCCTGGAGTTTGACTCGTTGGCCATATATGCACACACCATTGTAGCTGATATGGCAGACATGGTTTATAGATACGTGATGGGACTAGACCGTCACATGATTACTGCATGCTTGGGGGTGGCTCTTGGTGGGATGGATATTGCGGGATGCGCAGCGCATGAGGGATTGAGGCGAGAGAGACAGATCGGCTAGATTTAGGGCCCAAGAGGCGGGACATCGGGTTCTCGAGGCGATTTCGGCGAGGCGGCCTCGGCGGCGAACTAGATCCACCTTCCGGCCCGGACGAGTGCTCCTTCACGCGATTTCGGCAGAGGTACGTCAGCGAGGTTATTCGAGCAGTCGGGGCTCCGGGGCGTCGAGTTTTCCGGGAGGCAGAGACCAACACCAATCAAGACCACCTACCACTCGGTGCGTTCGATGCGGTAGGTCTCATCCGGGCGAGTGCTGTATGGGTTCGAGATCATGTTACTCTTGTAGCGGAGGCCATCGAAGAGATTGTCCGTCCCAGGCGGCGGGAGCATTACGGTTCACCGGCGAAGTGCATTCTTTGGATCTTCATCTTCGATGGTTAGACGCCCGGAGGCGTGGTACTTATGGGCGGCAGCCGCGGCGAAGGTCGTGGTAGGGTTCAAGTTCTAGCGGTCCTCGTAACCGCATATATGCTATGTCGGTCGACAGACCGGGAGGCGTCGCGGATGTATCCGCAGATACATTATTGGTTTCTTCTTTGTGATGTATATGCTTTGATAGATCCAGTTCTACCTTGTCCTACATATCTCCTCATATTGCCGGTAGAATAGGGATAGAGCGAGTCCATAAGACCTTTTGAGGTGGCTACGCGATGAGAGTGATTCGATGGTAGGCGGCGAGTGTATAAGGCTTGTCTGTGACTATAGATAGCCGTCGGACTCTGCCGACTTGATAGAGTTGGATATGGCAGACTTTGATGTGATTATGGGTATGGATTGGCTAGCGTCTTGCTATGCTAACGTGGGTAGAGAGAGATTAGTTCGGTTCGGTTTCGGTGAGCCGGTTATCAGTGGAAGGGAATCTGCATCGTCGAGGGTAAGTTTATTTCTTACCTCGGCTAGGAAGAAGGTGCGGAAAGGGTACATCTATCATATGGTTCGGTATTCGACCGAGGACGAGTGCAGGACCTTGATCGATCCGATCGTTAGAGAGTTTCGGACGTATTCCCGGATGAGCTTCGGGTATCCTCCCGAAAGGAGATTGAGTTTGCATTGACTTGGCGCGGATACTCGACCGATATCTATTCCGCCATACCGGATGGCACTGCCGAGAAGGAGTTGAAGGACCGGTGAAAGATTTCTTTGGAGAAAGGCTTTATTAGGCCAAGTGTTTCTCCTCGGGAGCACCAGTGTTATTTGTAAAGAAGAAGGATGGGGCCATTTGCGTATGTGTATTGATTATAAGCGGTGAACAAGGTAACTATCAAGAAGCAGATATCCTCCCGGGATTGACGATTTGTTTGACGATTCGGAGGTGCAAAGTGTTTTTCCAAGATAGACGCGATGCAGTTATCATCAGTGCGAGTTAGAGAGGTAGATATCCCAAAGCGCATTCAGGACCGGTATGGGCACTATGAGTTGAGTGATGTCTTTCGGGTTGACCAGCGCCCAGAAGATTCATGGATTTGATGAATAGGGTGTTGAGCCATCCTTGGATATGTTCGTTATAGTGTTTATCGATGATATCTTGGTATATTCGCGCCTGAGCGAGCATCAGATCATTTGAGGCGGTATTGAGAGTCCTCCGAGACCGGCGATTGTATGCCAAGTTCTCGGTGCGAGTTAGTTGACGTCGGTGGCTTTCTTAGGACATGTTATCGGGGCGGTATTCGGGTTGATCTGACTAAGATTGAGCGATCAAGACTTGGCCAAGACCCACTACAAGCCGAGGTGCGCACTTTGGGCCTGCGAGTTATTATCGGAGGTTTGTAGAAGTTTGCTTCTATTTCAAAGACTTTGACTAAGTGACTCGAAAGCGGCTATGTTCGGTGGAGCGGATACTTGTGAGAAAGTTTCCGATTGCTAAAGGAGAAGTTGACGACCGCGATTCTTACTCTTCCGAGGGCTTAGATGGATATGTGGTTTATTGGACGCATCGGTGTCGGGCTTGGAGTGCGTCTTGATGCGACGGCAGATTATAGCTTATGCATCTCGGCGGCTTAGGAAGCATGAGAAGAACTATCCCACGCATGACTTGAGTTGGCGCGGTGATTCATGCCTTAAAGATGCGAGGCATTATTTATATGGAGTTCATGTGGACATTTACACGGACCACAAGAGTCTCGACATCTTCACCAGGCGAGTGAACTTGCGGCGACGCGGTCGAGCTACTTAAGGATTACGATGTTGATATTCTATACCACCTGGAAGGCCATGTGGTTGCGGATGCCCTTAGTCGCGGTCGATGGGTAGTGCGTCGATGTTCACCAGGAAGAGGGATATGGTCCGAGAGTTGCATCGCCTAGCGAGCCTTGGGGTTCGTTGGTTGATTCTGATAGTGAGGGAATTCGGGTTCGAGAGGTTGCCGAGTCTTCTATCGTCGAGGAGGTAAAGAGGCGACAGTATGAGGATCCGATTTTGGTACGGTACCGAGATGCCGCTGTTCAGAAGGAGAAGAGTCTGTTTGAGGTAGCACCTGATGGGGTGCTAAGATTTGAGGGCCGGTTGTGTGTTCCCGATGTGACAGGACTTCGTCAGCAGATTCTGGGGGAGGCACACGATTACCGTTATTCTATTCATCCGGTCGACTAAGATGTACCATGACCTCGAATCGTGTATTGGTGGGATGGCCTAAAGAGGGGCGTTGCGAGTTCGTGGCACGCGTGCGAATTGTCGAGAGTTAAGATTGAGCACGAAGCGGTGGTCATTGCGAGCCATTGATATTCGACTTGGAAGTGGGAGGTGATAAATATGGATTTTATTACAGGGCTACCTACCACTCAGAGGAAGCATGATTCCATTTGGGTGATTGTCGACAGACGAAATCAGCCCATTTCCTTCCGATCGAACGGCGTTTCGGTGAGGACTATGCGATTATATATTAGAGAGATTGTGAGGCGCACGAGTCGGTGTCGATTATATCGATGAGGAGCCCGCCTCGGCTAATTTCTGAAGGTCTTTTCAAAAGGGATTAGGGACACAGGTGAGTCTCAGTACGGCGTTTCATCCCCATACTGACGGACAGGCCGAGCGCACTATCCAGACACTTGAGGATATGTTGTGGGCTTGTGTTATTGAGTTCGGGTAGCCGGGAGGATCATTTACCTCTTGTGGAGTTTGCTTATAACAATAGCTACCATTCCAAAGATTCGGATGGCGCCATGAGGCCTTATACGGGAGGAAGTGCAGTCACCGATAGGCTGGTTCGAGGTGGGAGAAGTTGATTAGTCGGGCGGACTTAGTTCGTGCGATGGATAAGGTGAAGCTTATCCATGGCGATTGTTGGCGGCTTCGAGTCGCAAAGTCGTCACGCATCATCGGCGTCGACACTTGGAGTTCGAGATAGATGATTGGGTTTTTCTAAAAGTATCGCCCATGAAGGGCGTGATGAGATTTGGAAAGAAGGGGAAGCTTAGCCCAAGGTACATTGGGCCGTATCAGATTGTCCGTAGGGTAGGCAAGGTTGCCTATGAGTTAGATCTTTCATCCGATTTGGAGGCGGTGCATCCAGTTTTTCATGTGTCTATGTTGCGGAAATGTATTGGAGATCCATCTAGAGTGCACCCAGTTCAGGATGTCCAGTGCAGGAGTTATCGTATGAGGAGAGTCCCATAGCGATACTCGATCGTCGAGTTAAGCGACTTCGAGCGAAAGATGTGGCTTCCGAGGGTGCTATGGCGGAACGAAAACAGGGAGGAAATGACATGGGAAGCAGAGGACGATATGATGAAGAAGTATCCTCACTTATTCCCTATACCTCCAGGTAACCTACTTTCCTGCTGGTTAGTTTTGATTTAATAATTTCGCTTAAGTCTGTTGTGGCTCGTGGAGCTTCCTTATTTTTTTGCAAAAGAGTAGTTGAGAGGGTCTATGTCGATAATATGATTTGAGTAAGCCTAGAAGGAACATTCGGGACGAATGTTTCTAAGGGGGGGAGAATGTTATACCCCGTAGTTCTGACCCTACGTATGAGAGCGTACGAAAGCATGTAAGACTTAAAATTTTCAAAGGATAGGTTGACGGATTATTCCGGACGGATTTTAGTCAACTTTGAGGCGGGTTATGACCCGATTCATTGAGATTTCCTAAGTATTTTAAAGGCCTAGGGCGTAGTTCGTTGAGTCTAGATTCCAACGCAACCAACCGTTCGTCGATAGGACGTCGGAGTAGAAAGTTATGAGAGTTACAAGTTCAGCAATGCGCGTAAATGCATTTCGTGCAAAAGCGGCAGGCCGCGACGGATGCAGGCCGCGCGCCTAAAGCTTGAGGGTCGCTGAAGTTGCAGCCGCGACGCCAGAATGGGCGCCGAAAGTTCAGAGATCCTGCGGAGGTTTAAGATATATACAATTAATGTAAGAATATTCGGTGAATATTCTATTACACCCCCGCAGTCGAAGCGGGAGGCTCACAAACACTGAGACTGACTTAAAAAACATCAAACAGTATGCGTGAAAGTCCATTGGTGAAGATGTCGGCAATCTGATATCTGGACCGAACATGAAGGACACGAACTTGACCACGAGCCATTTTTTCGCGAACAAAATGAATGTCCATCTCAATGTATTTGATGCGCTGATATTGGATGGAATTTCCGGAAACATATATCGCACTAATATTGTCGCAGTAGACCAGTGTTGCCTTTTTAATCAGGCAGTGAAGCTCAAGTAGAAGGTTACAGATCCTACCAGGCATAGAGATGACGTTGGCTACACCTTTGTACTATTCTTCAGCACTGGATTGAGATAGTGTATGTTATCTTTTGGAAGATCAAGACAATAGGTTATCTCCGAGAAAATGCAGTAACCAAATCCTTCATATCAAACTCAAAGGAAATGAGAGACATAATGGACCGGAGGAGGGCATTAGATAATGTAGTGAGGATGATGTTATCAACATATAATAAGAGATAAGACATGTCTGGACTCTTGTTGTAAATGAACGTGGAATGATCGAATTTTCTGTGTGAAAACCCATAGAGGAGACATAATCAGCGAACCGCTGATACCATGCTCGAGAAACCTGTTTTAGTCCATAGAGTGATTTCCACAGTAGACACATAATCCGGATGAATACAATCCCTGAAATTCATAGGCTGATGAATATATACCATTTCATGATGATCCTCATATAGGAAAACATTCTTGACATCAAGCCGATGAACGGGTCAAGACTTGAATAGGGTAATGCTGAGGACAGTCAGGATGGTTGCGGCTTTACGATCGGGCTGAATATTTCATCATAGTCCACTTCCACCTGTTGAGACCTGCCATCACCTATATGACTGGCCTTGTACCTCTCAAAAGAACCGTTAATTTTTTTTATGTCAAAGAATCCACATAGAACGAATGATCTTAGCATCAGGTGGATGAGGTACTAGGTCCCACATCTTATTATCAATAAGAGCATTATATTCGTTAATCATTGTGGCTTTTCAATTTGGGTCGAACAAGGCATCCTTCGAATTACGAGGTATAGGGGAATGGACAACTAAAACAGATAGGTTAAACAACTATTTAGGTTTGGAAATTCCGTGCATGGCACGAGTTTCCATTATCTGAGGGCGTGCCTTAGGATGCGGGATGGGAGGAGGGGTGTCGTGGGACTGCTGGGAAGAGAAGGAAGGGCGGAAGTGGCAGGATCGACTAACCGAGGCTCAGTTGGTCGAGAGATGGTTGTGAAATCACCCTGAGATGGGTTGTTCTGTGCCACGATCGGCAAAACTGGGTGGGCAGTGAGTCCCAGACTGACCTTGAAGGGTGTGGGTGCGGAGGACTGAGACGTCGGATTATGTAAATGATGAATTAGAAAGGGGTTTATGCCATCATTTAGGAAGTCATAGAAATGTCGAGATGACGATTTAGTGAGGCAAATGGGAATTGAGACTCATGAAATAGGGCATGGCCTAAAATAATAATTTTATGGCTTGACAAGTCATAACAAGAGTAACTACGATGATTTGTGGGGTAACCCAGAAATACACATGGAGAAGAGCGGGGTTGGAGTTTGTGAGTGGTCGGATGGAGAAGATAACAGAGAGATCCGAAAATACGCAAATGGTGGTAGGAGAGGTTCATATAAAATAGAACTTGAGTGGGAGACCGTAGAGCTAGAGTCGTATTTGGAATTATGTTTAGTAGATATGTGGCCATGGGAGAATGCGTAATGCCAGAATTGAGGGAAAATTAAGGTGTGGGCAAGTAGGGCACAAATTAGGTTGTTTATGGTTCGAAATTTCCATTCGACTTTATCATTTTAGGAGGAGGTGTGAATGCAGGAAAAATAAGATCGTTTTTGGAGCAAAACTGTTTGAATTGTTTATTATCGAATTCTCTGCCATTATCACATTGAAAATATTTAATGGTCTTTTCAAATTGCGTTTTTCTGAAAGCACTAAATTAGGAAAAATGGGGTAAACCTGAGATTTATTACCAATTGGAAAAGTTCATAGAAACTTGGAATAATTGTCCAAAAATAACACATAATATTGATGGTCAACCGTACTTAAAATAGGGAAAGTCCACAAATCACTATGTATTATATCAAAAGCATTAAAATACAATTTGGGGATGCATAAAATGGTAATTTAACATGTTTCTCAAAAACGCATGATTCACATATAAGAGTCTTAGAAATACGATTGCATTGAATAAAATTATTATTCGTAAGGGTGCGTAAAATATAATCTCCCGGATGTCCTAATATAGAATGCCATAAGAAAGATGAAAGAGCATCAAGAGTTGATGGAACTGAGGCTGGTTTATTGACGGCGTTTGACATAGGGTAGAGATCTCTGGTGTTGTCTCATCCCATTATTCGTCTCATATCGTAAAATCCTTCACAGAAAAATCAAAAGAATCAAAGTCAAAGGAAACATTATTGTCAGTTGTGAAACGTCGCACAGAGATTAGATTCTTAATGAGTTTAGGAGCATGGAGAATATTTTTTAAGATTAGTGGTGGATCTACTCCCTCCAAATTTTGAAGGAGATCTTTTTGTATACTTGAATACAATGATTTTGAAGTGTATTCGTTTTGTTCATAGTGTAAAATCTAATTTTTTGTTATATATTTTATTTCTTGTATTCAGTTTTTGAGTGTATACAAATGAATACAGTGAATTTGAAATGTTGTTTAGAGTGTATTCATTTTTTTCTAATGTAAAATCCAACCTTCGTAATGTATTTTATTTCTTATAGATTTTGAGTGTATTCATAATTATGTGTAAAATTCAGTGTATTCGGGTGTATTTTATTTCTTATATTCAGTTTTGGTTGTATTTTGTATTTTGAAGGAGATTTTTTCTGTTTTGAATACACTTTACTGAGCAGATTTTTACTCGTTGTACTCATGAATATAACGAGACCGTTTTATGAGTACAACGAGGCCTTTTATGAGTACAACGAGGCCGTTTATAAATAGAGTGGGGTTGTAGCAACTAAAAAATAGTTACGCCCTGTAAATATTGAAATTATAGATATGACAAATTTAAACTCCTAAACTATAGTCATTTGTGTAAGTTTCACTAAATAAAATATACAAACCAACTTTAATGTGCGCAAATATAAGGGACATGACAAGTTCTCATGAACCACTTCTTGTCTCCATCCTGCACCAATATATGTAAACTAATTAAATATGAAGAGATGTGTATATTTATTTCCCTTTTCATTAATAATTACTAATTAAGTTATATCATGTGTACCCTGTTGAAGTTTGAGATGATGGCAAAGCTATAGACCTGACTTTGACAGAATCAGTTTGCACATCTATGGGTCCAACAACGACCATTCCCTTCGATGACAAGGCTTTCAATCGATGATACATCAAGCTAGCTTGTTCTTGTTCTTATTTCAATACCGTGTCCTTGTAACACTTAGAGCACATGTTCACGTTTGCAGCAGCACTTTCGAAAGATAAAGTCAAAACAACATAAATTAAGAGACATCAATATTTAGAAATAGAGGAACAAAAAAAAAATCAAAACCAAACTATGGTAGGGAAATTTATCTTTCGTTAGCAAATAGAAAGACATAATTGAAGAGCACCAAATGATACAAAGAAGAAAAGCTTTAAACACGCTTACAACAATAAACTGCAAAATATGTAACACGTATATAATCAATTATGAAGTTTATTGTAAACTACCTATCAGTTTGAAACTTACCCGACAAGAGGACATTTATGCAGCTTTACATGTTGTAAATTTATTAAACGTGAAATAAAGTTTAACCTATTATTTAAGACTCGAATAATTGGGGCCCCGCACATCGAAAACGTCGTTTTCACACACGTGCACACGTTATACTAATGATCGTAAATTTCCGTAGTGAAAGAGATATTGGTACGTAAACAAAATGTTTGAGACATGAAATGATAGACGGTTATTGGGAAAATGACGAGTGTTACACGTTGGTAAATGAAGAAAGAAGTGTACGATGTGTAAAAGATGAAACGAGTTGAAAATCGCCGCGGAGTCGTGAAGGGCCGCGGCGCAACACCGTCGGAGCTGCAACGCCTCCAGCCAGCGTCGCGGCGCTTGATCACTGTTCAGTCACTAGAAGTTTGGCGTATGGTGCCTCCCATACAGGGTCGCGGTGCTTCAGAGGCAGAATGGTCGATGAATGACGATTTTTTTTTGAGTTTTGGGCTGGTTTTGAAGCATTGAACCTCCATTATTAGACACTTGAATTCAACCATTATTTGGCTGAATTATAACCCCTCAATAAGTTCCATTACATGATCTTGATTACCATTAGTTGGCTAGGTGAGAGGTCATCTTACACACACTATAAATTGAGGCCCTTGGCTCAATTGAAGAACACATCAAACTTCAGAATTTTCTGAATACTTCTTCTTCTCTAGCTTTCTTTCATACACTCAAAAGGCTCTTCTTTTTTAGTAAACATTTGAGTCTCCTTTACTCAATTGTTTGTTGTTGTATTATCTTGGGAGACAAGTTGTCAATCACCGTAAAAGGATACATACGGGGCAATATTGTCTTAAGGACAGGGTGCTAACACCCGACTCAGCAAATCCTTTGTAGTAGTTCATTTTGTTCTCAATTCCAGATTGTAATCTTTGTTTTGTTACTTACTTCTCATTTCCTTGTATCCACAATTATAACTCATAATCTTAAGACAATATCTGTTGTAAGTAACAAACAAGATGACTGGAGGCAAACAATTCATTGTTGGATCTTCCACTGCTGCTCAAGACATACCTGGTGTCTTCCCCACTGCTGCCACCACTGCACAAGACTCAACTAACGCCTTTTCCACTGCTCATGGGAACGCTACCGTTCCACTAGCCGCCGGATTCCACCATGAACGACCGTAGAAGTTCATGAGCACAAACTTCAAGAGATGCCAGCAGAAGATGTTATTCTCTTTGATGGTTATGGGAATGTCACGTTTCCTAACCGAAAATCCTCTACAAGCTGAAGATGAAATGGACCCTCAGCCGAATGAAACGACTGAAGGGGGCCAAGATATCCATGTCATTAATGGCATGAAGATGACTCTGGATGCTTTGAGTAATAGTGATTTTATCTGTCGGAATTATATCCTGAATTATTTGTCCGACCCTCTCTACACGGTGTATTGCTCCGTTGGCACTGTCAAAGAGTTGTGGGATAAACTGCAGAAGAAGTACAATGCACAAGATGCGGGTACTAAGAAGTTCATCTTTGGGATTTTTTTTGAAATTTCAATGGTGGACAACAAAACTATGATGTCCTAAGTCCAGAAATTTCAAATGATTTTACATCACCTGGATTTGGAAAGAATGAAGCCTAACGAGCAATTTTTGGTTGCGTCGTTAATTGAAAAGTTACCTCCCTCGTGGAATAAATTTATGAGTTACTTAAAACTCAAGACAAATGAGATGGTCTTTGAGGAACTTATTATCAAACTCCAGATTCAGGAAGATAATAAGCAGGCCATGCCAAAGGGGAAACAACCCGCTGAGGTTAAGGCAAACCTGGCAGAAGCCAAAGGGAATTCAAGCAAGAAGCGAAAGTTCCAGAAGGATGGTAAGGGCCCTACAACTAAGAAGTTTAAGGGGAGTTGCCATCACTGTGGTAAACCTGGTCACATGGTCAAGGATTTCTGCAAACACAAGAATGAGAATAAAGAGAAGGTCAAGGGCAAGACTAAGGCTAACATCGTCGAAGACACGCTTCTTGATGATATGATTGAGGAGTTCTCAGTGGTGGTACTTGAAGAAAACCTCGTTAAGAATCCTATGTAGTGGTGGATGGAAACGGGTGCGACCCATCACATCTGTTCCAACAAAGACGACTTCTCCACATATACACCAGTCACGGATAAAAAGTTGTTCATGGGCGATAATACTTCCTCTGAGGTGCTGGGGTTAGTAAAAGGTAATCCTGAAGATGACTTCCGGAATGGAGCTTACTCTGAAGGAGGTGATACATGTCCCGGAAATTAGAAGAAATTTAATTTCTGGACCTTTATTGGTGAATGCTAGTTTTAGGCTAATGTTTGAGTCCAATAAATTTGTAATCACTAAGAATAGAACATTTGTAGGAAGGGACTTCGCCTGTGAAGACCTCTTTAAAGTTAATGTTTTGTCTGTAATCCCTTCGTCTATTAATAATAAAATTGAGTCTTCTTCTTATTTGCTTGAGTCGTCTAATTTATGGCATCATAGTTTATGACATGTAAACTATCAATCTATCCGAAGATTGGTAAAGTTGGAGGTGTTGTCGTTTATCAACATAAACCCTCAACGTAAGTGTGAGATGTGCATAGAGGCAAAACTTTCAAAGAGTCAATTTAGATCCGTCGAAAGGGAAACTGCTCCTCTAGAACTCATTCACACCGATATATGTGACTTGAAGTTCACAAAAACTAGGGGGAACAAGTACTATGTGACTTTCATAGATGATAGCACAATGTATAGTGGCTAGGAAAGCTCCGGAGATTCTATGGGAAATTGAAAACGTCGAAGTAAGCTGTGGCTTATAAATAGGAAGATGAGGAGATAAGGGGCGAAGGATATTCTAAGCGGAATAAAGTCAAGTGGCTTCTACGCTTCTAATACTTAAAGCTTGGAACTCCTCTCCTGTAAGCCTTTGAAGCATTCAAACGCTACAAAACAGAAGTTGAGAACCAACTAAGCGGACAGATTAAATCAATCTGTAGCGATAGAGGGGGAGAATACGTTGCGCCTTTTGAAGAATATTGTGCCCAATCGGGTATAGTTCATCAAATGATGGCTCCTTACTCACCTCAATCAAATGGTGTTGCTGAACACAAGAACCGTACGTTAAAGGAAATGATGAATGTCTTGCTCATCAATTCAGGCATTCCCCAAAACATGTGGGGAGAAGTTGTCCTTACCGCCAATAAGATTCTTAATAGAATCCCACATAAGAGTAAGGATAAGACTCCATACGAGCTGTGGAAAGGAAAGAATCCCACTTATAAATACTTGAAGGTGTGGGGTTGTTTGGCAAAGGTGGAAGTACCTAAGCCAAAACATGTCAAGATTGGGCATAAGACTGTAGATTGCATATTCATGGGATATGCAAGTAACATTAGTGTTTATCGCTTCTTAATGCATAAGTCAGATGTACCAGACATCCATGTGGGTACAATCATGGAATCAAGGAACGTCAGTTTCTTTGAAAACTCGTTTCCAAGAAAGGAAAGATAGATAACCTCTCGCAAACAAAGTTATGAACAAAACTCTAAGGATCCAGGAGTCGTTGACTACCCGGATCTAGGCGGTTCAGATCTAGTGAACTTTGAAATGATTGATTATCCGAAATCTAATATTTAAGATTCTCAGGACTTGGAGGGTCCAGAGATGGAACCGAGACAAGAAAAAGGGCCATGAGGATAAGTCCTTCGGTTCAGACTTTGTAGCTTAAATAGTTCAAGACGAACCACGGACAATCACTGAAGCATTGTCAACTCCAGAAGCACCGCTCTGGAAAGAAACTATAGAGAGTGAGATAGACTGCATTCTGCACAACCATACTTGGGAGTTTGTTGATCTTCCTCTGGAAAACAACCGTTGGGGTGTAAGTGGATACTCAAACGGAAGTTGAAAGCAGATGGATCTATAGACAAGTACAAGGCTAGGTTGGTAGTCAAGGCTATCGACAAAGGGGTGTCTTGGTTACTTTAACACCTACTCTCCGGTGTCGAGAATGACGTCCATTCGAGTATTCATAGCTATCGCCGCGCTGCGGGATCTTGAAATACATCAAATAGATGTTTATACAACCTTCCTAAATGGTGATTTGGAATAAGAAATCTATATAGACCAACTCGAGGGGTATGTGGTTCCAGGACAAGAGAAGAAAGTCTATCGGCTTATTAAATCTCTGTATGGACTGAAACAGGCCCCGAAGCAAGTGCACGAGAAATTTGACAGTACTTTAATATCGAAAGGATTCACCATTAATGAGTGTGATAAATGTGTCTACACAAAAGGAAATATCGACTCGTTCGTCATGATATGCCTTTACGTAGACGATATATTGATCACAGGGAGAAGTCCTAGGTTGATCCTAGAGACTAAGAACATGTTAAAACAATGTTTTGACATGAAGGATATGAGTACTGCATATGTAATCTTAGGGATCAAGATCCCTAAGACATATGACAGATTGGTCTTATCTCGATCTCACTACATCGAGGATGTGTTGAAGAAGTTTGATATGTTGCAGTTCATCGATAATGATACCATTGGATATAAATCAAATATTGATAAAAATCATAGTACGCTCGTACACCAGGAGCGATATGCGTAGGTGATTAAAAGTTTGATGTACATCACAAACTGCACTCGACCTGATATTGCTTATGCAGTCAATAAGTTGGATAGGTTCACCCGTAATCCAAGTGATGATCGCTGGAAAGCATTAAATCAGGTACTACGATACCTGAAATAGACGCTAGCTTACGAGTTGCATTATTCGAGATATCCAGCTGTACTAGAGGGGTAGATTGATGCAAACTGGATATCTCATATAGAGAACACCAAGTCCATTAGTGGGTATATATTTACAATTGGTGGCGGGGATTTGTCTTGGAAATCCTCTAAGAAAACTTGCATCGCCCGTGTCACGACCCGACCCCGGGGCCGCGACTGGTGCCCTACCTGGGCACCCCGTTCAGGTATACATCAGAGAATAGCAGCGGAACATACACAACATAAACACATGTGTAAACAATAAACATCACAGGCTAGCCGATAAGGCCGCCTTCCATAATATAAACATAAACAAAAGTACAACGATAACTCGCTTATTACACCAACCACATATGTGAATACGCACTTCAGAATAACAAGCGTATGACAGTGGCCTCGCCATACCACGAATGTACATAAATCTACAACATCGTGGAAAGATCGACTAAAAGAGACAAGCCTCGGAGAAATGGAGCTTCGACGCCCGATAAGTGATCCTAAGAATGAGGATCCACCACCGCTACTCTTTCTCGCGATGAACGCAGCCCGAGGACGGGGTCGTGACACAATATGTACTAAGTATGTAAAACTGGAAAATACTGTAATTACATCATAGTTTAAAACAAAGCCGGAGACATGTATGATAATCAAATTACAGTACACTGTGCCTTACTAACAATGAGAGTAAATAGTAATATACTTACAATATACAATAGGAAGCTCACGATCAAAGCAGGGCCACCCGCCCGCAGTATCATTAAGCAACCCTACTCATGGGACTATTTCACCCGCATAGGTCGCGTGGACCCGCATGAGGTATTCCTCGCATGGGACTATTTCACCCGCATAAGCCCTTACGGACTCGCATGAGGTATTCCTCGTGATAGGTGGACCCGCCCGCACGGGACTATTTCACCCGCATAAGCCTCATGACTCGCATGAGGTATTCCTCGCATCGTGGGTAGCAAATCCACGGAATATGCAAATGCCACAAACCCGGGGAATGACCCCGTAATGAATAGAATACCACTAGCACAAAACCGGCTATCATACAATATATAAGCAAATTAAGAATTCCCTAACTTCTTATTATTCTTGTTCACATACACTCTCATTTTAGTTTGCTTAAGGCACTAACATGTCTTTTATAACAAATGACTCTTTTTAGTATAAAACTTCTAAGATACTATTAACCATAGTATCAAGTCCAAATTACATTTCAAGGCAAGTCACAATACCTTTAGAAATAAAGTTAGGTCTCTAAATCAAGTGACTCCTTTTATTATAAAACCTTAGGCAATTGATGCCTTAAAATCAAATTGCCTTTTCATTAACAAATCAAGTCATTTATCTTTCCATAAAGCAAATATAACCAACTTCCCATAAATTCGTTATATTCACTTTACACCTTAGCCAAATACAATTTTCTATCCAAGGGACTTATACGTTTAAAACGGAACAAGTATCACATACTTTAAAACTCTTCAAGTCCCTTAACTTTAATAAAACTTTAGACATCCTTAATACTTTCAAAGAAGTGAGTTAATCTCCTAACTCACCCGACTTGGCTATTCATAAAACTAGTAAAGGATATCAAGGTCTTGTACGTCTACCGTACTATATACGTACAACTAGTCATGCTCAAAAGATAGGAAAAGTTCTACATACCTCTTTGGGTCAACCACTTGCCAAGTACAATATCCCGCCCGTAGTATGTCAACCTATAATATCCACAATACGTCTATTAACGTCTTACTTCAAATGTAGAATATTACAAGTGTAAGGTCACTAAATTCTACGGAAAATCTGACAAAGACCTCCTTTGTTTCTACTTACTTTGCCACTTTTTCAAGGCGAATACAATAACCAAACACGCCACATTTAAGGCCCAAACAATGCAATCAACACAGGGATTACACGCCTACTAGACGTGTAAAATTCCGCCCCACAATAGATATCAAATTAATACAACTTACTAGGCCAATTCGCTAACTCAAGTACTACAACATCAATTCTTATCCAATTTCCATTTCAATCCAAGTTATTAGCCTAACATGATATCAAGTCGCAATCGATTATAACTACTATAATCTCCAAGTAATTAACATGCGGCGATTCTAATAAACGACCAATTTGTAATCCAACTTCACATGGCTTACATTACATTTCGGATTCTAAGGCTACAAGCAATCCATAACACTTATAAACTTCAACACATACTTCATGCTAGCAACAAGTAAAACTAACAACAATATAAATAATCTTGTAACACGTTTAAGGGACAAGATTATACCTCAACGAATCTTAATCCAACTCCAAATCCGAAGTCTCTCCTTAGCAACTTAGAGCCTCTTCAAGACGCTTCAATCCGCTAGTTGAGACCCTTAGAACAACACCAACAACTTTCCTTCAAATCTCCAAACAAAACCTAGAAAGACAACTAGGTTTTCTCTTTGCGACTAACCCGAAAACTATCTTTTTCCGAGATTTTTCTATTGAGATATGCTTACAATACACTCAAGAACCTTGGTTTAAAGTGGGGAGCTTAATGAACAAGAAACAATTTTTTTTTCTTTTGATAGTGAGGGAACCCGAGAGCTCTAGCTCTTGCTCTTCAATTTTTCTTGAAAATTTTCTAAGTGTTGGCATTAGTCTTGCTACTAGTAGTATAATATAGTGAAATGGAGGGTCAAGATGCAACCAAATGGGTGGTTTGGATGAACTCTTATCAAATATCAAGCCTTGTGGGTCCTTTGACTTAGTCAAGAATCTCAAGCTACTACTTGCAAGACTTAGTCATCCAAGACTATGGTCAATGACCATTTTGGCCATGACATAAATCGTCCAAGGCAACTATAAGGGGGGTGACACGTGTCGCCCTCCCATTCGTCACAATAATACGTTTTCCGACAATTTCATAATTCCGATAAATTTTTACAAGTCTCAAATCTTAACACTTGTGAGTTCTTACGTACGTTCTTAAAACATGTCCTGTAAATACGGGGTGTAACATTCTTCCCCCCTTAGAAACATTCTTCCCCGAATGTTCTTTCGGAGTCAACTTATAATTAGCGACATAGTTTCCTTTCACAACCCCGACACACCAAAAATGTCACACATGGCCACATAATAGCATTTACACAAAACAAATGCTTCAATTAAAACTTGACAAGTAAGGGAAAAGAATTACCTGAAGGTGTAGGGAATAAGTGAGGGCACTTCCTCAACATGTCCACCTCCGCTTCCCAAGTCATCTCCTCCCGGTTATCATTTCTCCACAAGACTTTGACGGAAGCCACATCCTTGGTCCGCAGTCGCCTGACCTAGCGATCGAGTATCGCTATGGGAATCTCCTCATACGATAACCCCTCTGTCACCTGGACCTCACTAGTAGGGAAAACTCTCGGTGGATCTCCGATACACTTCCGCAACATAGAAACATGAAAGACCGGATGTACCGCCTCTAACTCTGATGGCAGGTCCAACTCATAGGCAACCTTGCCCACTCTACGGACGATCTGGTAGGGCCCAATGTACCTTGGGCTGAGTTTCCCCTTCTTACCGAATCTCATCACACCCTTCATGGGTGACACCTTCAAGAAGACCTAATCGTCTACCTGAAACTCTAAATGCCGACGCCGATTATCCGCATATGACTTCTGCCGACTCAGCCGCACGCTCTCTCCGGATAAGCTTTACCTTATCCACACCATGAACCAAGTCCGCCAACTAATCGCACTCGCCCCACGCCGAACCAACCAATCGGCGACTGCATTTCCGCCATATAAAGCCTCGTATGGCGCCATCTCAGATACCGGAATGGTAGCTGTTGTTATAAGCAAACTCCACAAGAGGCAAATGATCCTCCCAGCTACTCCTGAAATCAATCACGCAGACACGCAGCATATCCTCAATCGCTCGATAGTACGCTTCGCCGCCCGCCTTACGAGGATGAAATGTCAGATCGAGACTCACCGTGTCCCTAATCCCTTCCGAAAGACCTCCGAAGTTAGCCGAACCGGGCTCCCTATCGATATAATCGACATCGGGACACCGCAGCCTCACAATCTCTCGATGTACACCGCATAGTCCTCATCCAAAACGCTGCCCCGATCGGAAGGAAATGGGCTGATTTCACACCACAACAATAACCCAAATGGAGTCGCATTTCCTCCGAGTACGAGGTAACCTGTAACAAAGTCCATGTTGATCACCTCCCACTTCCAAGTCGGAATCTCAATAGCTGTAATAATCCACCGAGCCTCGTGCTCGACTGACTACCGGGCAATTAGACATTGTGCAACAAAACTCGCCACGCCCATCTTCGTGCCATCCCACCAATACAAACATCCGAGGTCATGGTACATCTTGGTGGACCGGATGAATAGAATAACGAGCACCGCGCTCCCCATAATCTGGCCGACGAAGTCCCGACACATCGAACACACAACCGGCCCTCAAATCTCAAAGACCATCAGCGCTACTCGAATAGACTCTTCTCCTCCCAAGAGCCGCATCTCGATACCGCATCAACACCGGGTCCTCAAATCGCCGCTTCTTCACCTCATCAACGATGGAAGACTCGCAACCTCACGAACCCGCACTCGCTATCGTCAGATCGATCAAACGAACCCCAAGGCTCGCTAATCGGTGGATCTGACGACCATGTCCTCGCCTCTCTGGCCGCACTCCGATGTGCTCCCCATCGATCTACGACTCAAGGCATCGCAGCCTACGTTGACCTTCCCGATGGTATAGAATATCAACATCATAATCTTTCAAAGAACTCTAACCACCGCCTCGCCGCAAGTTCACCCTCCTCTCGAAGATATACCGAGGCTCTTGTGGTCCGTATAAATATCCACATGAACCCCATACAAATAATGTCTCCAAATCTTCAAGGCATGAATAATCGCGCCAACTCTAAGTCGTGGGTAGGTAATTCTCTCATGCTTAGAATCGCCGAAGCATAGGCTATAACCTCGCCGGCCGCATCAAACACACCCTAGCCCGATACCCGAGGCATCACAATAGATCACGCATTCGCCTAACCCTCGTGAAAAGTAAGAATCGAGTTGTAGTCAACCTTTCCTTCAAAGAATCGAAACCCTTCTCGCAAGCCTCGCCCATCGGAACTTGGCCGCTTTCGAGTCACCTTAGTCAACAGATCAAATCAAGCAACCGCTTCCATAAACTCGCGATAATAACTCGCCAAAATTTCAAGAAATCGCGCACCTGGCCGGAGTAAGAGGTCTCACCAAGACTTGATCGCTTCAATCTTTGCCGATCCACCAACACCATCACCCCAATAATATGCCCCAGAATGCCATCGAGGCCAACCAAAACTCACACTTTGAGAACTTGGCGACAATCACGGCCCGAGAACCCCAAGTACCGCCTCAAGTGCTCGCATGCTCCTCGCCTCGTCCGCGAATAAACCAGATGTCATCAATGAATACAATCACAAATGTATCCAAAATGGCTTGAACACGGTTCATCAAATCCATAAATATCAGCTGAGCGTTGTCAAACCGAAAGACATAACTCAACTCATAGTGCCCATACCGGTCCCGAATGCGCTTTGGGATATTCGCCTCTCGAACTCGAACTCGATGATAACTGCATCGCAGTCTATCTTGAGAAACACCTCGCACTCGCAATCGTCAAACAAATCATCAATCCCGGGAGGGGGTACCTATTCTTAATGGTTACCTTATTCACCGCTGTAATCAACACACATACACGGCCCCCATCCTTCTTCTTCACAAACAAAACCGCGCCCCTGCGGAGATACACTAGCCTCGATAAAGCCTTTTCCAAAGAAATCTTTCACCGTGGTCCTTCAACTCTCAACTCAAGAAAGCCATCCTGTATGGCGAATGGAAATAGTCGAGTGTCCGCAACGTGTCAATACAAAACTCAATCTCCTCTCGAGGATACCCAAGATCGTCTGGGAACACATCCGAAACTCCTAACCATCGGCATCGATCAAGAATCGCACTCACCAGATCAAATACCCAACGGATGATAGATGTACTTTCGCACCATCTTCCTAGCCTCGAGGTAAGAAATAAACCTACCTACGACGCCTTGTGTTGCCTTTCCACTCGATAATCGGCTCGCCAGAAATCGAACCAACCAACTCGTCCTTACAGCCAACGTTGGCATAACAAGAAGCCAACCACCCATACCCATAATAACATCAAAATCTGTCATTTCCAACTCTATCAAGTTCTGCAAGTGGTCCGACGATCAGAATAAACACCGCATAACCTCTATACACCCGCCGCCTAACACCGAATCATCCATCGGCGTATCTACCTCAAAAGGCTCTATCGACACCGCTCTATCCCGATTCTACCCGCAATAAGAGGGACACATAGGACAAGGTAGAACTCGATCTATCAAAGCATAAACATCACACCAAATCAATAATGTACTCGTGACGACGCCGTGGAAGCTTCCCGATCCCGGCGGTGGCTAGAGAATATATGCGGTTACGTGGACCGCTAGAATCGAACCACCACCACGACTCTACCGCGCCGCCGGCCCGTGAGTACTCGCTCCGGGCGCATAACCACGTAAGGAGAGAAGACCCAAAGAATCGATCCTCGCCGACACTATACCACCCATGCCGCTCTCGGCTGCATAATCTTCTTCAAATGGCCCACCGCCACAAGAGTAACAAGCTCTCGCAGAACACGACACTACCGGGTGCGATCATCGCATCGAGCACACCGAGATGTGGGTGGCCTCGATCGGCGACGATCTCTGCCTTCCTAAAACCCCGAAGTCCTAGAGCCACGACCGCTCTCGAATGACTGACCGATCGACCTCCCGCCGTAAAACCGTGACGAGCACTGCGCCGGGCCGGAATGTGGACCTGGTCACGAGGCCGCCCGCTCGAAAATCGCCCCGAGACCTCGCTGCCTCGCCTCTGGCCGCCCAGCCAATTCCGGTCCTCTCTCTATCCTCTATCCTCGCGCATAGGCTCGCATCTCCGGCAATATCCATACCGGCTGAAAAGCCACCCCAAGCACGCAGAATCATATGACGGTCTAGCCCCATCACATAACGATGAACTCTATCCGCCATGTCGCCTACAATAGTGCGCATGCACGCCGCGAGTCAAACTCAGTGTCAGACTCCGATAGTCCTCCTGCTCGCCTCAAGGTCAAGAATCTATCTACCCGGCTCTCTCATCTCGGGAGGCAAAAAGTGATCCATGAAGGCCTCGTGAACTCCTCCCAAACACCGGAAGAGCATCCTCACCTCTCGACAAAGAACCACGACTCAAACCGGTTCAACGCAATATCGCAGAACCGAAGAGGCTAGCATAATGCACTCGCCTCAAGCCCTAAGAACTCGCACGGTCCTCAGAGCTACCGAATGAACTCCCGCGATCCTCCTCGCACTCGAACCATAAAACTCGTGGATGACAACCCGTAAAATCCCTAATCCGCAAACCGCCGGCCAGGGGCCGCTCGCTCGCTTGCCGCCTGCCATTATATCGTCAATAACCGGACCGCTTCCCGTAGTCTCTATACTCGCCTCGCCGCGGATCGAGGCTCGTACGGAACCTTCGAGCTACCGCCGCCGCCTTTCTAATATCGCCGGCGTGGCTGAACTCGCCGACCGCTTACTACCTCGTGCATAGTCGTGCTCGAGTCCGTAACCCTCGAGTACCGCTAGCGCCTCGTTGCCGCTTTGCCCTTCGGGCCCCGGTCGCCTCCGCGAGGCATAATCGCTTTCATAAGAAGAGGTCAGAGAGGATTCAACCTAATAAGACAGCTCTACTGCACGATCTCAGAGAGAGAAGAATGGAAACCAATCCTAAATGTTCTGCAGCCTCCTAATTATAGATGTGGTGCACAACACACCGATAATCAAGACTCTACTAGATACGGTCCGTAGACACTTTCCGAGGACTAACTGCTCTGATACCACTTTTGTCACGACCCGACTGGCCGCGATCGGTGCCCTACCCGGGCACCCTGCCTGTATACATCGAGAATAGCAATGAACATACACAACATAAACATATGTGTAAACACTACACATCACAGGCGAGCCGAAAAGGCCGCCTTCCATAATATAAACCTAAACAAAAGTACAACTGCATAACCTCGCTTCTACTTCAACCACATATGTGAATACAGCACTTAGAATAACAATCGTATGGACAGGCCCCACCATACCCCTGAATGTACATAAATCTACAACATCAGGGAAAGACTGTACCAAAAGAGACAAGCCTCCGGAGAAATGGAGCTTCTGACGTCTGATAAGTGATCCTAAGAATGAGGATCCACCACCTGCTTACCCTTTCCTCGCAGATGAACGCAGCTTCGAGGACGGTCGACACAATATGTACTAAGTATGTAAAACTGGAAAATACTGTAATTACATCATAGTTTAAAACAAAGCCGGAGACATGTATGATAATCAAATTACAGTACACTGTGCCTTACTAACAATGAGAGTAAATAGTAATATACTTACAATATACAATAGGAAGCTCACGATCAAAGTAGGGCCACCCGCCCGCAGTATCATTAAGCAACCATACTCCTGGGACTATTTCACCCGCATATGTCGCGTGGACCCGCATGAGGTATTCCTCGCATGGGACTATTTCACCCGCATAAGCCCTTACGGACTCGCATGAGGTATTCCTCGCATAGGCTGGACCCGCCCGCATGGGACTATTTCACCCGCATAAGCCCTTGCGGACTCGCATGAGGTATTCCTCGCATCGTGGGTAGCAAATCCACGGAATATGCAAATGCCACAAACCCGGGGAATGACCCCGTATTGAATAGAATACCACTAGCACAAAACCGGCTATCATACAATATATAAGCAAGTTAAGAATCCCCTAACTTCTTATTATTCTTGTTCACATACACTCTCATTTTAGTTTGCTTAAGGCACTAACATGTCTTTTATAACAAATGACTCTTTTTAGTATAAAACTTCTAAGATACTATTAACCATAGTATCAAGTCCAAATTACATTTCAAGGCAAGTCACAATACCTTTAGAAATAAAGTTAGGTCTCTAAATCAAGTGACTCCTTTTATTATAAAACCTTAGGCAATTGATGCCTTAAAATCAAATTGCCTTTTCATTAAAAAATCAAGTCATTTATCTTTCCATAAAGCAAATATAACCAACTTCCCATAAATTCGTTATATTCACTTTACACCTTAGCCAAATACAATTTCCTATCCAAGGGACTTATACGTTTAAAACGGAACAAGTATCACATACTTTAAAACTCTTCAAGTCCCTTAACTTTAATAAAACTTTAGACATCCTTAATACTTTCAAAGAAGTGAGTTAATCTCCTAACTCACCCGACTTGGCTATTCATAAAACTAGTAAAGGATATCAAGGTCTTCAGACGTCACCGTACAGTACTATATACGTACAACTAGTCATGCTCAAAAGATAGGAAAAGTTCTACATACCTCTTCGGGTCAACCACTTGCCAAGTACAATATCCCGCCCGTAGTATGTCAACCTATAATATCCACAATTCGTCTATTAACGTCTTACTTCAAACGTAGAATATTACAAGTGTAAGGTCACTAAATTCTACGAAAATCTGGACAAAGACCTCCTTTGTTTCTACTTACTTTGCCACCTTTTTCAAGGCCGAATACAATAACCAAACACGCCACATTTAAGGCCCAAACAATGCAATCAACAATAGGGGATTACACGCCTACTAGACGTGTAAAATTCCGCTTAAAAAATAGATATCAAATTAATACAACTTACTAGGCCAATTCGGCTAACTTGAAGTACTACAACATCAATTCTTATCCAATTTTCATTTCAATCCAAGTTATTAGCCTAACATGATATCAAGTCGCAATCGATTATAACTACTATAATCTCCAAGTAATTAACATGCGACGATTCTAATAAACGACCAATTTGTAATCCAACTTCACATGGCTTACATTACATTTCGGATTCTAAGGCTACAAGCAATCCATAACACTTACAAAATTCAACACATACTTCATGCTAGCAACAAGTAAAGCTAACAACAATATAAATAATCTTGTAACACTTTTAAGGGACAAGATTATACCTCAACGAATCTTAATCCAACTCCAAATCCGAAGTCGCTCCTTAGCAACTTAGAGCCTCTTCAAGACGCTTCAATCCGCTAGTTGAGACCCTTAGAACAACACCAACAACTTTACTTCAAATCTCCAAACAAAACCTAGAAAGACAACTAGGTTTTCGCTTTGCGACTAACCCGAAAACTATCTTTTTCCGAGATTTTTCTATTGAGATATGCTTACAATGCACTCAAGAACCTTGGTTTAAAGTGGGGATCTTAATGAACAAGAAACAAATTTTTTTTCTTTTGATAGTGAGGGAACCCGAGAGCTCTAGCTCTTGCTCTTCAATTTTTCTTGAAAATTTTCTAAGTGTTGGCATTAGTCTTGCTACTAGTAGTATAATATAGTGAAATGGAGGGTCAAGATGCAACCAAATGGGTGGTTTGGATGAGCTCTTATCAAATATCAAGCCTTGTGGGTCCTTTGACTTAGTCAAGAATCTCAAGCTACTACTTGCAAGACTTAGTCATCCAAGACTATGGTCAATGACCATTTTGGCCATGACATAAATCGTCCAAGGCAACTATAAGGGGGGTGACACGTGTCGCCCTCCCATTCGTCACAATAATACGTTTTCCGACAATTTCATAATTCCGATAAATTTTTACAAGTCTCAAATCTTAACACTTGTGAGTTCTTACGTACGTTCTTAAAACATGTCCTGTAAATACGGGGTGTAACAGCCCGATCTATGATGGAATCAGAGTTTATCGCTTTAGATAAAACAGGAGAAGAAGCTGAGTGACTTCATGACTTCTTAGAGGATATTCCGTGTTGGGATAAACCGTACCATCTATAATGGTCCACTGCGACAACCAGTCAACGCTAGGAAGGGCACAAAGTTCTATGTACAATGACAAATCTCGTCATATTCGATGGAGACATAAGATCGTTCGACAGCTGATCAACACAATTATTATTTCCATTGATTATTTAAAATCAAAGGAAAACATAGCAGACCCTCTGATAAAAGGCATTCCCAGATAGCAGACAGCCTGCCTGTCTAAGGGAATAGGCCTAAAATCCAAACAATAAAAACTGATATGGTAGACACCCAACCTTACTGACTGGAGATCCCAGGAATTAGGTTTAATGAGAAAACTAAGTCGTAAAGGTTCAGTTGAGCACTTCGGTGAAAGCAAGAGCACTTCAGATAATGATTTCTACATAGAAACATGAATCGCCGTTCCCGTGATAGACATTAAGTGCTATCTACAGTGTGGGTAAATGTTAAGTTTAAAAAACCTTTAATGATCCTCAACGATTGAGGTTAGATTTTGGGAAACTTTTAATGGTTCATAACACTCGTGAAGTGGGTATTGACACCCAATTTGACCAATCTTTTGGTTATTTCTTGCAATTTTAAATATTTTAGGACACCACATTTTAATCATTATTTTGCATATTTTACCTAATATTCTATGTTTTATTTTTCACAAAAATGGCATCGCATCTTTTACTTTTAAATTAAATTTTATCGTTGTTAATATTATGTTTTTATTATTATTACTCATTTATTTTATTTTAATAATTTTGCATCTCTTTAAATAATTTTCTTTTAAATAATAAACTCATTTTGTATTTTTACTCAAACCAATTTTATTAAACCAGTCCAAAACCATTTTCAAACCCATACCTCTCTTATCATTTTCAACACACTTCCCCCATCTCTTAAAATATCTCACCTTTCTCTTACACACACATTCCCTAAATGTTTTTACCCATCCCCTTTTCAGAAAAATCACATGCAACTTCACAGCACCTTTCACTTTTTTTATTTTTTACACTTCATCTTCCTCAAGAAGACCAACAACAACAGCACAATCTCATGAGAGATACCATCCTCTTTAGATATACTTGCCTTTCTCTTTCACTACCATTTTATCATCTTCTCCACTGCCACACCTATGTCGCCACATCGTTCACGCTGAGCTCGCAGCCCGCCAACCATTCCTTTCTCGCCGACCACCCCATCGCTTCATCTCGCCGCCTGGCCGACCAACCCCAACTCCACCTCTCACCTTAGAACCTCACCCTATACCATCTGGCGGCGTCGCTCCGGCGACCTCGCTGTGGAAGTGACGCCGCCGTCCCATCTTGCTACCGAATCTGGTCGATTTTGCCGGCGATGCTATTGCTATTTTCATCCCTCTGTTTATTATGTTGTTGCATGACTTTGCTTGTTTTTTTGGGGCTATTTCTCCACTGCCACTGTGGCTGTTTTCCGGCGAAGCTCCGACATGTCTTTGGTTGTCTGAAGTTGTTGTTCTATTCTTGCTATTTTCTAGCTAATGCACTGAACCATCCAGCTCGTTTTTTTTGCTGCTGTCTTTACCTTCGGTTGTTTGTTGTTGAATAATTGGTTGATTCGTTGTCACGGGGAGTCTGCTTCACTGTATTTTGATGATTTTAGGCAGCAATGTTGCGCCGTTGAGGTAACGCTGTTTCACCATTTTTTTGATACGGTTTCACTAATTGTCGGACTGATCTCACTGTTGTCAGACTGATTTTGACTGTGTTGGATTGATTTTGTTGATTTTGCCGCTTTACTTATTTATTAAACTAATCTTGAATATATTGCTACACTTGAATATTTGGTATTTTTCTGATTTTGAACAGATACTACACTTGTTGGGCGATGAAGGAATCTTCGTCTGATTTCCAAGACCTCCCCTGTACAAAAGACGGATTTTATTTTTTGTTTACTTATTAATTCTTGTCATTATTTGAAAATTACTTATTCTCTTACTAACAGTTTTACTAAGTGTTTATGCAGGTATCCGGGATACATCTTGTGCAGAATGCCTAAAAAAGGCTAAAGGAGACAAGACACCCTTCAGAGTTTTATTTTGTTTTATTGTATTCGATTTCAATTTTATTTTATTATGTATTGTAATTTATTGTACTTGTATAATTATTGAAATATTTAGAATAGACACACTTAGAATTAATAATTAAAAAGAATAGATAAAACTTGAAAACCGCTAGTTTATTTATTTTATAGGTTCGTCTCAATATTTTCATACATTCTTTTCCTTAATATATATATCTTTCAAATACCTATATTTTTAAAGCATGATAGATAATTAACTTAGGTTTGACCGGATAACCGCAAGTTAGCGGATCTTGAAGGATGCCTAAACCTTCCCTTTAAGATAATAAAGAATCCTGATCCAAAATATCATTATTTTCGTAGACCATTAAATGGAGATTAATTGCAGTATTCTATTGCAATAGTTCAAGTGTCCTAATTCACTTAACTAATTAGGTGGCGACTCCACAAAATAAGTATTTTGCTCAATCCAGGGAACCGCGCCAAAGAGCAATGCTGCAATACCGTTCGAACCCCGATGTCAAAAACGGGCGCGACAACATGGTGACTCCACTGAGGATATCAGGTTCTTGACCATAGCAAAACCAGGTTAATTAAATATTGTGCTTTATTTTGCTTTTATTTTGTTGTAAATGTTTAAATTGTTTGCTTTTAATTTTGTAATTAAATGCTTTAATTGTTACTTTCTTTTACTGCTTTCCTTAAACTGACATTCCGCTAATATTTCCTCCCTTATGGAAAATTCACACTATCATACACTACACGTGAGGTGTGTTTTGTGCGCCAGCAAAATTTCTTTCAAATACCAAATTTAGGAGAGTCGGCGTTTTGCGCGGAGTGTCCGGTCCAACCAGTGACCGCGTAGCCTTCTCACTCGAGTAGTCCTCTCGGAAATCATGAGTCTAGTAAGTCAAATCTTAGAAAATAGGATAGATGTTATACCGTCTTTTATCTTAAGTCATGCGTGCATATATTTTAGGACACAATTAATTTCATGCAATCTGCTTTCTATTTGTGTCGCGTTCCACTTTGTGTATATTATTTTCAGGATTATTATGCTTATGCTAGCTTGCTTTTTCATCTTTTTAGGAGGTTTATTTGGCATTATTTATTTGCACAAAAAAATATATTTTACTCTAACATTTTTAAACTACGCGTGTCTGATTCTCACCACACGGTGTGATACGTAGGCAACCCATCTTGGGTTCGACACCACATAAAAAAATAATGATAATAATAAAAGGGAGGACATATTTGGTTCACCCCTGCATTTCATTCATCCTATCATATACATTTATTTTTTTCATTAAATTCATTCTTTCACAGATATTCATTTTTCATTACATTAATCATATCATGGACAATCATGTTACTTTTCATTCGTTCTATAGTGGACAATCTTTTGTTTTGCACAACTTTACTCTACTATCCCATCATAGATGATTTTTTTTTCAAAACATACATTTTATAACCTATTTGAACGAACTACGCGCACCTGATTCTCCTCTAAGATGAGATACGTAGGCAGCCTTACTCGGGTTCGGTATCATTTATTCAAAAAATATAAAAATGTTTTATTCAAAAAGCACAAAATATTCAATAAGAATATATATATATATATATATATATATATATATATATATATATATATATATATATATATATATATATAAAGAAAGCACTTCATTCAAAAAATACAAAAACATTTTTTAAGTTTCATTGTTTGACTTGGTTGATACCAACAGAGATAAGAATGTGCATAGAAAAGAATGAGTAATAATCAGTATGGACTGACTTCGTGGTAAACCATAGATTCTTTTGGTACCTCTTATTCACATTTGTAATAAAATTGTCTTGCATGCTTTCAAGATAAGAAGGAAACCAACCTCATTATTTCATGTGCATTGTGTGGTGAGTTTTAGAATAAGTTCAATTGCAATGTATTGTGATCTAGAACTTGGCCTGAATGTTTGTTGAGGCGAAATGTTGAGTAACGCTCGGTATAGGAAGTGATCATAGGATTTCTTTGTACCGTTTGAGCCTTTTCAGCCTACCAAATAACATTATCCGTAGTACTCCCCCTTTGAGCCTATAACCTATTCTTTTGACAACCGCATATTAAGCCTATACCCTTTCTGAGTGCATACACACTATCCCTCTCTTGGCCCGACTTCTTTGAGCGCTTTAGAAATGTGCAAGTGGCTGACAAAAATTCTAGTTGAAGTTTTCAAAGACAAAAATTGTCAAAGTCCCAAAAGGGAAAAGAACAAAACACACAAACGACGACTTCACAAAAGAAGAAATCAAAAGCCCCGACATTATAAAAAAATGATGAATGACATGATAAAATAACTCTGAAAAAAAGGGGGCTCTAAACGAAAGATTCAAAAAGAAGTCAGTACAAAAGAACTGGGACAAAAAAAGAAGCATGTCAGCATTAAAGCGCACAAATATCAAGCACAGGCGTAGTCCAACGCTCGAGGAATGATTAGTCACTTTTACCTAAATAATAATCATCCCTTCCCCAAAACCTACATTACAAGCCCGTGACAAGCCCTACATGATCTTACAATGAGGGTTCTCACATTAGTGGATACTTACATGACGACCAAGCCTATGATATCATAATTGCATACATTGAACATCTTTCTGAGTGTGAGTGTGTTTCTCTAAACGTCCCAAAATTCAAAATACTAGAATATATGTGAGGATGAGACTTTCTTTCAGTGAGGGCATTTGAAACATAAGGATACGTGTAATTCAAAACCTTGGCTGCAAGCAAGTGTGTCGATACTTAGGTATGTCTGAGGTACCATCTGAAGCTGTTTGAATTACCCTGGAGTCAGTCTCGGTTAGACTGAAAGTAAATAACAGGAATCCTAAGCACAATACTAATTGTTGGTATCAACTGAAGTCAGAACGTGATGTTGTCTTTCCATTTTTTTTTAAAAAACAACAAAATATATCTATATACTTTACATCCTATTTTTTGCATCACGAACTACGTCTTGACCTGATTCCCTCGACGGGATACGTAGGCGGCCACATTGGCTTCGGTCCCATCTTTGAAAACTGTACAATCCTCTTTTGCATTACAAACTACGTCTTGACCTGATTCCCTGTGAGGATACGTAGGAGGCCACATTGGCTTCGGTCCATATTTTTTAAAATCTTAAAATTCATATTTTTTGCATCACGGACTACGTCTTGACCTGATTCTCTCGGGGGATACGTAGGTGGCCACATTGGCTTCGGTCCATTTTTAAAAACTGTACAATCATCTTTTACATCACGAACTACGTCTTGACCTGATTCCCTCGGGGGTTACGTAGGCGGCCACATTGGATTCAGTCCCACATCATTTTTGAAAACCTTAAAATTCATATTTTTTTGCATCATGAACTACGTCTTGACCTGATTTCCTCGGCGGGATACGTAAGCAGCCACATCGGCTTTGGTCACACCATTTGAAATCTTTAATCCCTTATTTTGCCATAACAAATAAGCTCATCTGATCACCTTGATAGAGCAAACAAACTACCTATACAAGACTCGATTTTGTCTAGTAGAGAGTCAAATATCCTCATATACCAGAAACTGAGGCATATCTTGAGGATCACATTCATGTTCGACATCTGTACAAAAGCACCATCTTGACCTACAAGGTCCCAACTGCATTATTCCCATACAAGAACGGTGTTTCGACTCACGAGGTCATATTCTCATCCTTATCTATTCGTTTTACATTACCTATATGCATGCATTAACTCTCCATCCAAATTGGGTTTGCAAGAACATCAATATCGTCAACACAATGACGACCTCTGCATCACGACACAATGACGCCATCATTTTTGTCAACACAGACGACCTCTGCATCATTCAACACAATTACATCGTGACAACTGCTGGCCATCATTGAAAGTGTCGAAAATGTCTTCTTATTCTCCCTCCAGTATTTCAACAAGTCTGCATGTCCTTCTTCATTGACAACTTCTTGATACGGTAAATGACCCTGCAAAACAAAAAATAAAACTCGCTAATTTGGTTAGTAGTGTTAGCACCATACATTTTATTTCCGAGGCTTTCAATACTAGCCGCAGAAACAACATGTCTTTTTTGAGGTTGTGTTGAAGAAGAAGAAGATGGTACGAAAGCCGATTGGTTGCTAGCACTTTCTTGATGGAGACATTACTTATATGTGTTATATTGTGGCCCTGTGAGACATCTGTTGGTTTGCTGAATATTGGTGGATAAACATAGTTATAAAGGAGACTCTGCCGAACTTTCTAAAGCATAAAGCATATTATGAACATTCGAGGATGAATGTTTCTAATGGGGGGAAGGATGGTACACCTCGTAAGTTTAATGCGATAATTAAGAACATTATTAAGAAATAAAATTCGAATATTTGATATAAAATATTTTTATATAAGCTAATCCGGAAGCTGGTATACAAAGGATGTGAGTCCGATTTTTTTTTGGTTACTATGAGCGTGACAATGGAAATTGAGGATGATAATTATATATATTCTCGTTATGGATTAGTAACGTATTATATAAAGTTACGATAACGAGGATACGAGGTCTTATGAAATTTTTGAGAATTAAAAGAGGTGGGGTCCAAGATTTAATTAATACTTGAGAGATTAAAATTAAGAAGACAATTAGGGACTAATGAGCAATTAAATTTTTAGGTTTTAAAACTTAACCTATTAGCCTCCGCTTCCTCACATTCTCATCCTAAAACTCTAAGATTTTCTCTCTTCTTTTCCCCTCATTGCCGCCGATTTTTGCCTCATTTCCATAGCCAAAATTAAAGTTTTTCATTCCTCTTCCTAGATTAAATTCTTCATCTAAATTACAAGCCAAAGAAATACCAAAACAGTGAAAAAAAACTGCACTGGAAACGTGAATATTGGCCCAGAATTTTCGATTTTTAGATGAAATTTTTGGAAGAAAAACATGTGAGAATGATGGATTAAACTTGTAGAATACATGCATGTTATTTTGGAGTTGAAGAAGTGATAAAAAATGGTGCAAGGAGGATGAAACAGTGGCTGATTTTTAAGGGTTGTTTTGGACAAATTCAAGGTAAGATTTCTTCTTTTCATAGAGTATTTGGAAGATTAAATGTTGTTGTAGTTTAAGGAATAAACTTGTGTTAGGAGAAACTTGGAATTTAAGACAATGCATGTAATTGTTGGGTGTTGTAGCCGAATTGGGACTGTTTTTGGTGCATATTGGAGTTGTGTGTTGTTGTTATATTATTGTCACTAATTGCATGTTGAAAGTTGAAGAAAAATCTTGATGTGTAAATTTAAGTTATAATTGGTTATATGAAATATTGAAAAGGGAAATTGGATTCTAAGAAAGTTGAGAAAAGAGTTATGGAATTATGATATGTTGTGACCAAGAACTTCATGAAATTGTTAGACGTTGTTATGATGTATTAGGGAATGTTTTGTTAAGATTATAATGCTGAAAAAATAAGTTAGAAACATATATATATGATATGGTGAATACTACTACCTGTCTTAAAGGAATT
The DNA here is from genome assembly GCA_029844215.1 of Przewalskia tangutica. NCBI lineage: Eukaryota > Viridiplantae > Streptophyta > Magnoliopsida > Solanales > Solanaceae > Przewalskia > Przewalskia tangutica. The sequence goes on along the minus strand of CM056722.1, from coordinate 42,081,103 downwards.
AAAACATAAAAAGGTGTTACATTGGATTCTACAGTGTTGTTGGCTTTCCTCTTTCTATTTGCTAATTTTTTACTTTTGTTTTGTTTTGATTTTTTGATTAATCAACCTGAATTGGTTGATTTGTACATGCTCTCTTTTTTGGTTTAATAAATTGGTGGGTTTTCTTCAAAAAGAAATCTTTGAACTAAAAAAAAATAATCACCTACATTGGGACATATCTACACAAATTGAGCTTAAGAACCTGGTCCCTATCCCCTTACAATTTATTTCAAACCCAAATCCTAGTAAATGCCGACCTGACATTCATATATAATCAGGCAGGGCAGTACAGCATTAAGTGGTGCATGAAAAATATTCCTCTTAAGGTTTTAACCGATTTATTTGTCAAATATCTTGTACTTGCTTACTTCTTAATGATGTCAAAAGGGAGAAGATTCAGTTCATTCATATATACAGAGTTCATATGCCAACAACATCAGATATATCAGGCACAAACAAATCATGCCTTCGAAGATTGAAACTGGTCCAAGAATATTGAAAGCTGTCATACACACATATATCCAATTTGCTATTTATCACTTTATGTAAAGAACTATTTCTTACTTATAAAAGAACAATTCTATTAGAATATACTTAATCTAAAAGAATTGTTTCTTACTGATACAACAACAATCCTAGGCACTGGATGAGGTATTATAATGAAGGAAGAAAAAAGAGAGGTATAAGGATGGAAAGATGTTATATCCCGTAGTTCCAGAGTACGTATGTAAGGACGTACGTACAGATGTATAGCCCTAATTAGGTTAAGGATGAAAATTTGGAATTTCCAACGGAAAATATTCCGAACTCCGTGAAGGAAAAAGGTTTATTATTGAGAATTGGATTCTCAACTTCGGTATTTAAGACTTTAAGAATTTATAAGAATTATGGATTTTATTTTCCGGAATTGGTCATGTGGGGCCCACGGGAGAAATTTACGGTTTTGTGGGGCCCACTTTATTTTCGAGATTTTTGCCATTACGGATATTTTCGGAAGATGAAATATTTTGGACGAGTAGGAGGGCGACACATGGCACCCCCCATGTGGCCCTATGGCCGAAATAGGGTGGCACTTGGCACCTTGGGCGTTTTTCTTGGAGACATGTGGCTAGCCACATGTCTCAAATTTGTGGTGGACATATGGTTGGTAGAATCCACACACACATGTCCCCAATCTCCATCATACACATGCTTGAATCTTGGCCATTGAATGTCCTATAAATACACCCTTAAGTTGCAAGACTTCTTCATCACTTAAACAATTTCCAAGTCACAAAAATACTCCCTCCCTTGTAGTGTCTCGTCCAAACCCCCCCCCCTCTCTTGTGAAGAATTTCTTCAAGTATTATTATAATCCCAAATACCTTAGCCTAGTATCCCTAGTTGTATTCCAAAGTAATCCCAACATAAGAGCCCGGGAATACTACTTTATTCCTTTAATCGCAAAATGAAACCCTAGGAAAATCCTCATAGTTGGATGAAGTGTTAAGAAAAGTTGTTTAGAAACTTCTAAGGGTTGCTTGGAGTGGTTTGGAGCGTAAGGAATAGGAGCTAAACGTTGCTCAGGATCGACTTATAATCTTGGATAATTTTGGGCTTATCGAGGTAATAATCTTTGTCCTTCTATTGTAATTGGAGATTACATATTGTAGTAGTTTATAATTGAGTATAAGATATATAGAAGGATGATAAAAGAAGAGAATTGAACTGTATTTACATTGGGTGTATTCTGATGAGACTTGTGTAGTATTGCGGGGAGGGAGGTGCTGCCCAATTTTCCGTAGAATAAGGAACTTTATGCTTAGAATATTCTACGAAGTAGTCTAGACGTTGATAGACGTATTTGACTATTATAGGTTGATACTCTGCGCGCGACATATTCGACTTGGCAGGTGAATTTAGCCGATGAGGTATGTGATTCTTCCTATCCTCTTGAGCATGATATTTATGAAATATATATAGTACGGTGAGCGTCGTGTGTTAATCGAATTTGGTTTCACTTTGATGTCTTTTGACTTGAGTTCTAAATATTAAGAATCTTGAAGTATTTCAAAAAGAGTTATGAATCATTATTCAGAAGGAAATTAATACTTGGTTTTAAAAGAATAAGATCTTTTGGTTTTCCAAACAAATGTGAATGTTTTGATTTATTACAAAGTTTAAGTGTTATACTAGCTTTATGGGAAGTTAGGTATAACGACTTAAGAAAGATAAAAAAAACGATTTACTTACTTGATTATGAAAGCCTTGTAATGATTTCTAAAGGTGTGGTAAGTTGGTTTGATAAGTAAACATGTTATGATGCTACGGGTGTTAGTGACTTGTGACTTTTGTGTTAAGGGGGTTTTCTTGTTGTGCTTATGTTGTTTAACGATAAGCCCGTTGTGCTGGTATTATATCACTTACCCCACTGACTTGTTACGAGCCGTGGGTTAGCTACCCCCGATGCGAGGAATACCTCATGCGGGTCCATGAGACCTATGCGGGCTACGATAGTCCAGGAATCACTCCGGGTGTGTTACGCCGATGCGAGGAATACCTCATGCGGTCCAAGTGGCCATGCGGATTGCGGGAGTCCAGAAAGATGCCGCGAGTTAGCTATCCCCGATGCGAGGAGTACCTCATGCGGGTCGCGGGACTATGCGATCGCGGAGTTCGAGATTAGGCTCGCACAATGATACTATGGGCGAATGACCCTGCTTCGATCATTAGCGGCCTAGAAAAGACCGGTTACGTTACACCTATTTGCTCTTGTTTATGATGTGGCACTGTGTGCGGTTAATTGGTTTTTCATACATATTTATGGATTTGTTTTGGAAATGTTATGATTTCATTACAGTACTTTACAGTTTCACATACTTGGTACCTGTTGTACTGACCTCCTTCGGGGGGCTGTGTTCATGCCGCAGGTAGAGGTACTCCGGTTGTTGATCCTCGCTCATAGGATGACAATTCTGCTTTTGGGAAGCTCCGTTTCTCCGGAGGCTTATCTTTTGGTATGATTCCCTGTCATTGTAGGTTTATGTACATTCAGGGGTATGGCGGGGCCCTGTCCCATCATAGTTGTTATAAACTCTTAGAGGTCTGTAGTCCTATTGTAAATGGGGTTTGTAAAGGATGTAACTGTCAGGTTTTGATATATATATACATGCTGAAAGGCAATTTCTTTTTGGGTTAGACTATTTCTTATTTTACATTGTTCTATGTTGTAAGTATATTTCCGCTGGTTACTCTGATGTATATCTACTAGGGTGTCCGGGTAAGGCACCAGTCACGGGCCCGGGATCGGGTCGTGACAAAAGTGGTATCAGAGCAGTTAATCATCAGAAAGTGTCTACAGATCGTATCTAGTAGAGTCTTGATTATCGGCGTGTTGTGCACCACACCTATAATCAGGAGGCTACAAGATATTTAGGATTGGTTTCCATTCTTCTCACTCTGAGATCGTGCAATAGAGCTGTGTTATAGGTTGAACTCCCTCTGACATATTCTTATGTACCAGTTATGCCTCCACGCAAGGCAACCCGGCGTAAGGCAAGGCAGTGAGCCGCTAGTAGGGCCTTGAGAGGTTACGAGGCACAGACCGATCTTTACGAGGTGATGCTCTGACGACGAGTTCCACGACGCCACCGGCCCAGAGATTTAGAGCGCAGCGGTGGCTCACGAGACCACGGTACACGAGCCTCGGCCAGCGGCCGGAGCGAGAGAATATGGGTTACTGAGAGATGGCGATTATTAGCCAGGATCGTGGCAAGGCATGAGGATAGGCAGGAGACATCGGTTCTGGTTGTACCCGTAGGTCACCCCAGATCTGATAGCTTGAGACTTCGGGACTTTTTGAGTTGCAGCCCACCAGAGTTCTATGGGTTGAGGACTGAGGATGATCCTCAGGAGTTTATCAAACGATTGCGTGGATCGTGAGTGATCAAGGCCTCGGAGACAGAGTCGGTAGTATTGGGTTCACATTGGCTGCGTGATACTGCAGTCGACTAGTTTGATTCATGGGAACTGTCCCGGGGGGAGCATGCGCTTCCAGCTGTATGGGACGAGTTCTCAGAGGCGTTTCTTAGCCACTTCTTGCCTCCGCAGATGAGGAGAGCTCGGGCCGATAGATTTCTGATGTTGAGACAGAGCGGGCGGACGGTTCGGGAGTACAACGTAGAGTTTGACTCGTTGGCTCGGTATGTCCCCGCGTTAGTGGCAGACATGGAGGACAGAGTGCACCGCTACATCATAGGGCTCGATGATTACTTAGCAGAGGCTTGCTCGGGCGTAGCTCTTCAGCCGGGCATGGACATTGCCCGCATGCAGGCCTATTCGCTTGGGTGTGAGGAACGTAGAGGCCAACGGATTGACAGATATCAGCAGAAGAAGGCCAGGACGGCAGGGTCTTTTGGTAGCTCTCGGGGCGGACGGCCTCAGTAGCAGACTAGATTTGCACCTCAGCCGGCTCAGAGCGCTCCTCCACCGTCTTCAGGACATCCAGAGTATTCGGGGGCAGGTCAGGGCTTCGGGCTTCCAGGGAAGCAGGGATACTAACCGATCGAGACCACCCTCCTCTCGGTGTGGCTGATGTGGTAGATCCCATTACGAGAGTTGTGTTAATACTTCGGGAGCTTGTTACACTTCCGGCCAACAGGGTCATTTTTTGAGGAGCTGTCCGACCAGAGGCAACACAGATGGTAGGGTTATTTCTGGTCTTCGCGGTCTTCATCTCCTGATTACTCGCCGGAGGCGGTGCTCATGGGCCAACAGGTCGCGGTCGAGGTCGTGGCAAAGTCTAGTTCCAGGTCCTCGAACCGCATTTATGCCATGTCGGCCGCCAGGACGGGAGCGTCACGGATGTCGTCACATTTACATTATTGGTTTCATGTTGTGACGTGTATGCCTTGATAGATCCGGGTTCTACCTTGTCCTATATATCTCCTCATATTGCTGGTAGGATAGGGATAAAGCCTGAGTCCATAGACCCTTTTGAGGTAGCTACGCGATGAGTGATTCGGTGGTAGTGGCGGGTATATAAGGCTTGCCCGGTGACTATATCTGATCGTCAGACCCTAGCCGACTTGATAGAGTTGGATATGACAGACTTTGATGTGATTATGGGTATGGATTGGTTAGCTTCTTGCTACGCCAATGTGGACTATAGGGAGAGATTGGTGCGGTTCCAATTTCCTGGGGAGACGATTATCGAGTGGGAGGGGAACACTGCGTCGCCAAGGGGTAGGTTTATTTCTTACCTCAAGGCTAGGAAGATGGTGCAGAAGGGGTATATCTACCATCTTATTCGGGTATTTGATCACGGTAGATACGGACCTTGATCGATTCGGTAGTTAGAGAGTTCCCAGACGTGTTCCCAGACGACCTCCCGGGTATCCCTCTTGAGAGAGAGATTGAGTTTTGTATCGATGTGTTGCCAGACACTCGGCCTATATCCATTCCGCCATACAGGATGACACCTGCCGAGTTGAGAAAGTTGAAGGACCAGCTGAAAGATTTGCTGGAGAAGGGCTTTATCAGGCCTAGTGTTTCTCCCTGGGGAGCGCCGGTTTTATTTGTGAAGAAGAAGGCTGGGGCCAGCTGCGCGTGTGTTGATTACGAGCGGTGAATAAGGTTACCATCAAGCAGATACCCCTCCCGTGATTGATGATTTGTTCGACGGTTGCGAGTGCGAGTGTTTCTCAGAATGAACTGCGATCCGGTTATCATCAGTGCGAGTTAGGGAGACAAATGTCCCTAGATCGCATTCGGACCAGATGCGCACTATGAGTTCAGGGTTATGTCTTTCGGTTTGACGAATGCTCTGGCAGTATTTATGGATTTGATGAACCGGGTGTTCAAGCCATTTTTGGATACGTTTGTTATAGTATTCATTGATGACATCTTGGTTTATTCTCGCTTAGAGCAGGAGCATGCGGATCATTTGAGGACAGTACTGAGAGTCCTCCAGGACCGGCGGTTGTATGCCAAGTTCTCAAAATGTGAGTTTTGGTTGGCTTCGGTGGCATTCTTAGGACACATTGTCGGGGCCGATGGTATTCGGGTGGATACGGCAAAGATCGAGGCAGTCAAGACTTGGCCTAGACCTACTACACCGACAGAGGTGCACAACTTTTTGGGCCTTGCGGGTTATTATTGGAGGTTTGTGGAGAAGTTTGCTTCTATTTCAGCACATTTGACTAAGCTGACTCAGAAAGCAGCTAAGTTTCAGTGGACGGATGCTTGTGAGGAGGGCTTCCAGTTACTGAAGGAGAAATTGACGACCGCCCTAGTTCTTACTCTTCCAGAGGGTCTAGACGGCTATGTGGTTTATTGTGATACGTCGGGTATCGGGCTTGGATGTGTGTTGATGCAGCAGGGCAAGGTTATAGCTTACGCATCTCGACAACTCAAGAAGCATGAGAAGAACTACCCCACACATGACTTAGAGTTGGCATCAGTGATTCATGCCTTGACGATCTGGAGACATTATTTGTATGGAGTTCATGTGGATATTTACACAGACCACAAGAGCCTCCAGTATATCTCAGCCAGAGGGAGCTGAACTTGCGGCAGAGACGGTGGTTAGAGCTACTCAAGGATTATGATGTCGATATCCTATACCACCCAGGGAAGGCCAATGTAGTTGCAGATGCCCTTAGTCGTAGATCGATGGGTAGTCTGTCAGATGTGCAGCCAGAGAGAAGGGGCATGGTCCGCGAGTTATATCTGCTAGCGAGCCTTGGAGTTCGTTTGTTTGGTTCTGATAGTAATGGGGTTCGAGAGGTTGCCGAGTCTTCCATCATCGAGGAGGTGAAGAGGCGACAGTATGAGGATCCGATTATGACACGGTATCGAGATACGGCTCTTCGAGAGGGGAAGGGTCCTTTTGAGGTAGCACCTGATGGGGTGCTAAGATACGAGGGTAGATTCTGTGTACCAGATATTGCAGGACTTCGACAGCAGGTTCTAGGGGAAGCACACAATGCTTGTTACTTTATCCATCCGGGGTCGACGAAGATGTACCACGACCTCAGATGTGTGTATTGGTGGGATGGCCTGAAGAGGGACGTTGCAGAGTTTGTTGCTCAGTGCCCGAATTGTCAGCAGGTCAAGGTGGATCACCAGAAGCCTGATGGGTTGTTGCAGATGATAGAGATTCCGACATGGAAGTGGGAGGTGATCAATATGAACTTTATTACAGGGTTACCTCGCACTCAGAGGAAGCATGATTCCATCTGGGTTATTGTCGACAGGCTGACGAAATCAGTCCACTTTCTTCCCGTCAGGACGACTTTTTCGATCGAGGATTATGCTAGACTTTACATCTGAGAGATCGTGAGACTGCATGGGGTCCCTATATCTATTATATCGGACAGAGGAGCCCAGTTTACGGCTAACTTCTGGAGGTCTTTCCAGAAGGGATTAGGACGCAGTGAGCCTCGATCGCATTTCATCCTCGAGGCCGACGCGAGTAGAACGTACTATCCAGACACTTGAGGATATGCTGCGGGCCTGTGTTATTGATTTCAGGGGTAGCTGGGAGGATCATTTGCCTCTAGTGGAATTTGCGTATAACAACAGCTACCATTCTAGTATCCAGATGGCGCCTTATGAGGCCTTATATGGGAGGAAGTGCAGGTCACCTATAGACTGGTTTGATGTGGGCGAAGTTCAGTTGATCGGGCCGAACTTGATTCAGCAGGCGGTGGATAAGGTGAAGCTTATCCAGGAGCGGTTATTGTCAGCTTCAGTCGGCGATGTAAGTATGCAGATCATCGGCGTCGACACTTGGAGTTTGAGATTGATGATTGGGTTTTCCTGAAGGTATCACCCATGAAGGGTGTGATGAGGTTTGGGAAGAAAGGGAAGCTTAGCCCAAGGTACATTGGGCCTTATCAGATTGTCCGTAGGGTAGGCAAGGTTGCCTATGAGTTGGATCTGCCGGCCGATCTGGAGGCAGTACATCCAGTTTTTCATGTGTCTATGTTGCGGAGATGTATCGGGGATCCATCTAGAGTGCACCCGATTTGTGATGTCCAGGTGACAGAGGGGTTATCGTATGAGGAGAGTCCCATAGCGATACTCGATCGTCAGATTAGGTGACTGCAGACAAAGGATGTGGCTTCCATCAAGGTCTTCTGGCGGAACGAGAACAGTGAGGAAATGACATGGGAAGCAGAGGAGGACATGATGAAGAAGTATCCTCACTTATTCCCTACACCTCCAGGTAACTTACTTTCCTACTTGATTGATTTTATTTGACATATATGCTTAAGTGTTGTTATGACTATGTATGGCATTCTTGTTATGTGGGACATAGTAAGAGGGTCTATGTCGATATCTATTTTGATTTAACGTAGAAGGAACATTCGGGATGAATGTTTCTAAGGGGGAGAGAATGTTATACCCCGTAGTTCCAGAGTACGTATGTAAGGACGTACGTACGGGATGTATAGCCCTAATTAGGTTAAGGATGAAAATTTGGAATTTCCAACGGAAAATATTCCGAACTCCGCGAAGGAAAAAGGTTTATTATTGAGAATTGGATTCTCAACTTCGGTATTTAAGACTTTAAGAATTTATAAGAATTATGGATTTTAATTTCCGGAATTGGTCACGTGGGGCCCACGGGAGAAATTTACGGTTTTGTGGGGCCCACTTTATTTTCGAGATTTTTGCAATTACGGATATTTTCGGAAGATGAAATATTTTGGACGAGTAGGTGGGCGACACATGGCACCCCCATGTGGCCCTATGGCCGAAATAGGGTGTGGCTCGCACTGGCGTTTTCTTGGAGGCGTGGCTAGCCACATGTCTCAAATTTGTGGTGGACATATGGTTGGTAGAATCCACACACACATGTCCCCAATCTACACCATACACATGCTTGAATCTTGGCCATTGAATGTCCTATAAATACCCCCTTAAGTTGCAAGACTTCTTCATCACTTAAACAATTTCCAAGTCACAAAAATACTCCTCCTCAGTGTCTCGTCCAACCCCTCTTGTGAAGAATTTCTTCAAGTATTATTATAATCCCAAATACCTTAGCCTAGTATCCCTAGTTGTATTCCAAAGTAATCCCAACATAGAGCTCGAAAATACTACTTTATTCCTTTAATCGCAAAATGAAACCCTAGGAAAATCCTCATAGTTGGATGAAGTGTTAAGAGAAGTTGTTTAGAAACTTCTAAGGGTTGCTTGGAGCGGTTTGGAGCGTAAGGAATATGAGCTAAACGTTGCTCAGGATCGACTTATAATCTTGGATAATTTTGGGCTTATCGAGGTAATAATCTTTGTCCTTCTATGTAATTGGAGATTACATATTGTAGTAGTTTATAATTGAGTATAAGATATATAGAAGGATGATAAAAGAAGAGAATTGAACTGTATTTACAGTAGACTTGTGTAGTATTGCGGGGAGAGAGGTGTTGCCCAATTTTTCGTAGAATAAGGAACTTTATACTTAGAGTATTCTACGAAGTAGTCTAGACGTTGATAGACGTATTTGACTATTATAGGTTGATACTCTGCGCGCGACATATTCGACTTGGCAGGTGGATTTAGCCGAGGAGGTATGTGATTCTTTCTATCCTCTTGAGCATGATATTTGTGAAATATATATAGTACGGTAGACGTACGTGTGTTAACTGAATTTGGTTTCACTTTGATGTCTTTTGACTTGAGTTCTAAATATTAAGAATCTTGAAGTATTTCAAAAAGAGTTATGAATCATTATTCAGAAGGAAATTAATACTTGGTTTTAAAAGAATGAGATATTTTGGTTTTCCAAACAAATGTGAATGTTTTGATTTATTACAAAGTTTAAGTGTTATACTAGCTTTATGGGAAGTTAGGTATAACGACTTAAGAAAGATAAAAAGAACGATTTACTTGATTATGAAAGCCTTGTAATGATTTCTGAAGGTGTGGTAAGTTGGTTTGATAAGTAAACATGTTATGATGCTACGGGTGTTAGTGTCTTGTGACTTTTGTGTTAAGGGGTTTTTCTTGTTGTGCTTATGTTGTTTAACGATAAGCCCGTTGTGCTGGTATTATATCACTTACCCCACTGACTTGTTACGAGCCGCGGGTTAGCTACCCCCGATTCGAGGAATACCTCATGTGGGTCCATGAGACCTATGCGGGCTACGGTAGTCCAGGAATCACTCCGGGTGTGTTCTGGCCGTCACGAGGAATACCTCACGCGGTCCAGTGGCCATGCGGATTGCGGGAGTCGAGGAAGATGCGCAGTTAGCTACCCCGTCGCGAGTACCTCATGCGGGTCCACGGGACCTATGCGGACTGCGGGAGTTCCAGGATTAGGCTCACACAATGATACTATGGGCGAATGGCCCTGCTTCGATCATTAGAGGCCTAGAAAAGACCGGTTACGTTACACCTATTTGCTCTTGTTTATGATGTGGCACTGTGTGCGGTTAATTGATTTTTCATACATATTTATGGAATTGTTTTGGAAATGTTATGATTTCATTACAGTACTTTACAGTTTCACATACTTGGTACCTGTTGTACTGACCTCCTTCGGGGGGCTGCGTTCATGCCGCAGGTAGAGGTACTCCGGTTGTTGATCCTCGCTCATAGGATCACCGTTCTGCTTTTGGGAAGCTCCGTTTCTCCGGAGGCTTATCGTTTGACATGATTCCCTGTCATTGTAGGTTTATGTACATTCAGGGGTATGGCGGGGCCTTGTTCCGTCATAGTTGTTATAAACTCTTAGAGGTCTGTAGTCCTATTGTAAATGGGGTTTGTAAAGGATGTAACTGTCAGACTTTGATATATATATATACATGCTGAAAGGCAATTTCTTTTTGGGTTAGACTATTTCTTATTTTACATTGTTCTATGTTGTAAGTATATTTCCGCTGGTTACTCTGATGTATATCTACTAGGGTGCCCGGGTAAGGCACCAGTCACGGGCCCGGGATCGGGTCGTGACAAAAGATTATGAAGAAGAATGGAGAGATAAGGTTGGAAACATATGTCCTGAGCTAAAGAACCTAGTCCTTACACATCAAGTGACAACTAGTCTTCATCACAAGCCCTATATAACATAGCCGCCTAACGAGTTGCAATGAGCGAAAGGTTAGTCAGTAGCAGGTTAAGTAAGTCATCATAATTACTCAGTCATGCGACCTAGACATGAGCGGCAATGAATATAAGGTGAAGTTAAAGTATTATAAGTAATCCCTCTTACTTAGTCTTACCAACTCAGCGAGCTTACATATCTTGTTGAATTTGAGAATGAACTACTGAGAGCTTACCAACCTTGTATAGTGAGCCTTAGTTGTATCGATATGAAGTTGTAGTGTTATAAATACATAGAGCTGGTTCTAAGGGAGACGATTATCAACATGGCAACAATATTTAAGGGGGAAAGAAACTGTCCAGATTTGAAAAATGAAGTAACCTGGTCAGAAGTGTAGTTGTAGAAGATTATCTAGATTTGAAGATGAAGAAGTAAGCTGGACAACATGCACATGAAGATCTATGAAACTATTATGTGTTTGTCATCATAAAAAATGGGGAAATGATTATGTCACATCTCGAACTAGGGGGTGGGGCCGGCACCCGATGCCCTGCTAGCCGAAGCATACCACTATGATGACCAAACTTATGTATAAGTAGAACTTCCCATCGACAAGGCCATACTGGGATATAACACTACAACAACACTGAACAAGAGGGAATAGCCCCACATATATACATAACAGGATCGACAAGGTCGCAACATGGTTCAAAAAAAGACACTTAGCCAACAAGGTTATATATCAACAACTGTACATACCAGACAAGTCTATGAGCTATTATGTCTTTGGGACAAGGCCCCGACCTACCCATATTGTACATAACTCTGCAAAAATATACTCACTAGCTGACCAGGAAGCTCCGGGAAACACGAAGCTTACTTACTGATGGCTGAACACTATATCTCTTAATGTGGTGACCAAGTAGAGCCACTATAAGAACCTGCGGCATGAACACATAGTACCCCCGACAAAAGGGACATCAATACAAAATAATGTACTGAGTATGTAAATCATGAATAACAATATAAAACTGTAAACTATAAAGAAGTGCATAAAATCAATAGGAAGATATGAGCTGTAAAGGAAAGCATAAAACAACCTGGCTGCCACATAAGGCGAATGCTGAAAGTCTGAAACTAAAATGAAACCTGTCTGGATAGGCCTTACTATATAAACTGTCATCGACTTATAGTGCGGGGTCTCTTTATATGTCAAATTCTTGGTCATCATCTCCTATGAACTTACATAACATCGAACTGATTCTAATTTTGAGGGCAGTTCAAGCTCATAAGCCACTCGGCCTATTCTGCAAATGGTTTTATATGGCCCGACGTATCCAAGGCTAAGTTTTCCTTTCTTTCCAAACCTCATAACTCCTTTTATTGGAGAAACCTTTAAGAATACCCAATTTTCAACTACGAATTCCAAATCGCAACATCTGAATACAAATTTTGTCGACTCTGGACAATCAATAGGCGTTCTTGAATTAACTTAACCTTTTCCATTACTTGCTGAACCAAATCGGGACCTAGTAATCCAGCTTCACCTACTTCAAACCTGCCAATTGGGGATCTACACATTTCCATGTACAATGTCTCGTACGGGGTTATCTTGATGTTGGAATGAAAGTTGTTATTGTAGGAGAAATCAATAAGGGTCAAATGATCATCCCATCTACCTTTGAATTCCAATATACAAACCCGTAGCATGTCCTCGAGTGTCTGCATTATGCTCTCAGCCTGACCGTAATTATGTGGATGGAAGGTTGTGCTAAGGTTTACATTAGTGCCTAAACCTTTCTAAAATGACCTCCAAAAGTGAGCCGTAAACTAATCACCCAAATTGGATAAGATAGATATCGGAACACCATGCAACCGAACTATTTCCTTAACATACAACTTGGAATAAATTTTCGTCGAGAAAGTAGTGCGAATGGGTAGAATATGGGCCGATTTCATAAGTCGGTCGATAACCGAAATGGAATTGATCTTCTGATAGGAACAGTGTATCCCAGTGATAAAATTCATGTTAATTATTTCCCACTTCCAGGTAGGGATTTCAATATGTTGAAGCAAACCTCCAGGATTCTGATGCTCGATCTTAACTTGTTGACAATTCAGGCATTGAGATACACATGTTGCGATATATTTCTTCATATCATTCCACCAGTAAACCTGTTGGAGTTCACGGTATATCTTTGTCGAGCCAGGATGAATGGAATACCTGGACTGGTAGATCTCAGTTATAATTTGCTATCGGAGTCCTCCTACACCTAGTACATATAGTCAACCCTGATATCTAAGGACTTCATCTACTGTAAGTTCCAACATCAGCTTCTTCTATAGGGGAATCCCTTCTTTCATTTGGACCAATTCGGGGTCATCAAACTGTCTTGATTTTACCTCTGCTATCAAGGATGATTATGTGATATTCTACACCACCACTCCTTCGTCATCCGTATCTAAAAGTCGCATATTTAAACTGGCTAGGCGACATAGTTCTTTGGTTATCTAAAATTTATTTCCTTTAATACCATCCAAACTACCCATATACTTGCGGCTAGGCATCAACTACGATAGTTTCCTTTCCAGACTGGTATAAAAGGTTGACGTCGTAGTCCTTTAACAAATCCAACCACATTATTTGCCTTAAATTCAGCTCCCTTTGGCAGAATATATACTGTACTCTTATAGTTGGTTAATATGTCAACATGGACTCCATATAGATAATGATGCCACATCTTCAGGGCAAAGATTACCACTGCTAACTTAAGATCATGAGCTGGATAGTTCACCTCATGCTTCCTTAATTGTCTTGAATTGTATGCTATAACCTTTTAATGTTGCATCAGAACATATCCTAGGCCGACTCTTGATGTATCACAATAAACAACATACTCATCAGTACATTCATAAACAACTAACATAGGTACGGATGTCAACCTATCCTTCAATTCTTGAAAACTATGCTCACACGCATCTGACCACTAGAACTTAGCTGCTTTGTAAGTGAGCTTTGTCATAGATGCGTAGATAGAAGAAAACAAATCCTCCATGAATCTTCGATAATATCATGCTAGGACCAAGAAGCTACGTACTTTAGTAGGAGTCATGTGCCTTAGCCAATTCTTTACAACTTTCTTTTCATGATCCACCTTAATACCCTTCTAAGGAGACAATATGGCCCAAAAAAGTAACAGAGTTCAACCAGAACTCATATTTGGAAAACATGACATATAGCTTACGGTCTTAGAGTATCTGTAACACCGCTTAAAGATGATCTGCATGGTCTGCCTCAGTTCGCGAGTACACCAAAATATCTTTAATAAACACGATCACAAAAATATCCAAAAATGGCTTGAAAACTCAATTCATCAAGTCCATGAAGGCCGCTGGTACATTAGTAAGTCCAAAAGACATCACCCGAAACTCAAAATGGTCATACCTAGTTCAAAAAACTATCTTTGAAATATCTTTCTCCTTTACCCTTAATTGGTGGTATTCCGATCTTAAGTCGATCTTTGAATAATACATAACACCCTGCAACTGATCGAATAAATCATCGATCCTTGAAAGTGGAAACATATTCTTGATGGTGAGTTTATTCAAGTGCCTATAGTCAATACACATCCTCAAGGAACTAGCCTTCTTAAGAACAAATAATACTGGAGCGCCCCGTGGTGAAGTGCTAGGTCTGATAAAACCTTTCTCCAATAAATCTTTAAGTTGATCCTTCAACTCTCTCAGCTCGGCAGGAGTCATTCGATAAGGAGGGATATATATCGATTGTGTATCTACAAGTACATCAATAGTGAACTCAATCTCCCATTCTAGAGGGATGCTCAGAAGCTCATCAAAATACATCGAGAAACTCATTAACTATAGAGACAAACTGAAGGGTCGGAGGCTCTGCATCTGCATTCCTGACCCAAACCAAATGACAAATATATCCCTTGGAAATCATCTTCTTGGCCTTTAGGTAGGATATAAACATGCCTTTAGGCATATTAGAGTTGCCTTTACAATCAAGGGTCGACTCGCCTGGAAAATTAAACTTAATATTTTTTGTCCGACAGTCGTTATTTGCATAACAAGAAGCCAATCAGTCCATGCTCATAATGATGTCAATATAAAACATATATAATTCGGTTAAATCAACCAAACTAAGGCGATTACAAATGGTCATGGTATAATTCCTGTAAATTCGTATTGCTAAAATCGTTTCACCAACCAGCGTAGCCACTTCATATGGCTTGGACAAAAATTCTGGTTTAAATCCAAATTTGCTAGCAACAAAGGGTGTAACATAGGACAAATTGGAACCTAGATCTATTAGTGCATAAACATCATAGGTGAAGATAGATAATATACATGTAATAACATCTGGAGATGACTTTAAATCCTAGAGACTGAATAAAGCATAGATGCAGTTTTGAGCATCACCTGAACTAGAGGCTCTTCCTCTATGGCCTCTACCTTTACCTACTGAGATCTATGGCCCACCACTATGTGGATGTACACATGATGAAGATTCTAATGTCAATCCCGTCGGCTGAGCTGTATCACCTCTACCTCTATTTGGGCACTGACACATATAGTTTCTAGGATCCCCGCAAGAATAACACATATTGAAACCTTGAATACATCGTTCCATGTGTTTTCTACCACACTAACTACATGGCGGCAATGAAGGTCTCATCTGTCCTAAACTTCCATGTCTCTAAGAACTAAAAGCTATCGAACTATGTCTGGGTCTAACTAAGCATATCTGCCATACCTTGGCTCATGAAACTGGGATGGATCACTATTAGCAAACCGAGGCGGACGTCTGGGAAATTGTTGCCTGGAGCAACCCGCTGCCTCTCTGATTGACCCAGTTGACCTATCTCTCTTGGTTAATTCTATCTCTGTACCTTTATCATCTTAAAGTTGCCACTTGCGATCCTCAACGCCTTGAGCATATGCCTGTATTCTAGCAATATCCACATCCCTATTTAGCGAGGCTATCATACATTCCTTAATCAGATGCGGATCTAAACCAACTACAAATCGATGAATTTGAGCCCTCATTATTATGTCCACGATATTTAGAGCATATCGAGCTAGAGAGTCAAACTGCAAACTATATTTCCTTACACTCTTACCCTTTTGTTTGAGGTTTAAAAATTACTTCACTTTGACCTCTCGTACCTCTACTTGAATATATTGATCCAGATAGGCATCTGAAAACTCCTCCCACACAACTAGAGGTGCATCTGGTCCTCGAGACCGCTCCCATGCCTCATACTATAAAATAGCCACATCTCGTAACCTGAAAGAGGCTAATTCTACTACCTCTTTCTCTGAATCATGCATTACCTATAATACTCACAACATCTGATCAATAAAGTCTTAAGGGTCCACATTTGAATTAGTCCTAGTGAATAATGACAGACTTAATCCGAGAAATTCTCGAGTCCTAGAACATCCAATACCATCAAGATCAAGCGCCTGTTGAAACCCTTATCTGATGTTGTTCGGTAGCTACTATATGTGCTAATAACTACACGATATTTGCTACTCCTTGCTCAGAAGACTCAGGTGGAGGAACTAGAGGAATCAGATTCTGTGGAATTAGAGGTACTGTCACGACCCGAATCCGGGCCCGTGACTGGTGCCTTACCCCGGGCACCCTAGTGATACAACATCAGAGAAAAATCAGCGGAAATAAAACATGAACATGAAATGAGAGATATTATAAATAAACAGGCCAACCAAAACAGTTGCCTTTCAACATATATATATAAATGTTCGAGCAGATCCTTACAATCCCCGCAACCACACTTGTGATTACTCACGGACCTCTAAGATTTTTACCACAACTATGACGGACAGGGCCCGCCATACCCCGAATGTACAAGAACCTACAGACATCGGTAACATACCAAAGATAAGCCTCAGAAGGAACGGCTTCCAATACGCTGAAAGGTGATCCTAAAAGCGGGGATCGACAGCCGATGTACTTCTACCTGTGGCATGAACGCAGCCCCCCGAAGGAGGTCAGTACAACAGGTACCAAGTATATGAAACTGTAAATAAAATCATAATAGTCTATATAAAGCAGGAGACATGTATGAAACCAAACTATAGTACACACATATAACAGTTATATCAAGTCAGGGTCTCACGCCCTCCGGGTCATTTACTCAAATATAATTATGGGTCTCACGCCACAACATCAGTCATGCCCGTGGAATACCTTCCTCCGCTGCGATGCATGATATGATAACATCAAGAAGTACACTTGAACACCAAGTCCTACCTGATGCCAAAGCCGTAATAACAATACAATACAACCAAACCACGAAGCTGACACGGGGCAAGTGCGAGAGCCGACTACCAGATACCAAGGCCGGTCACGTGAGTCGGCAGGCAATCTGGTGACCACCAGGTACCAAGGCCGTATCACGAGACTTCGCCACTACACTGAACGGGGCAAGTGCGAGGGCTAACTACCAGGTACCAAGGCCGAATCAGCCACGAGACGGGCACGAAAGCCGACCACCGGGTACCAAGGTCGAACAGTAAGAAACCTCATGGAGAGCTAGTCCATGGAATAACACTATCATCAGGATCATACCCGTGGAATTTTCCGTCACTGCCGGTACGTCCAAGTAAGTCCTCAACGAGTCAACCGACCTCCATCGAGACGCGCGGTAATATAGAAAACAATTCTTGCATAACAAAGGCTATCAAAAAAATCATAGGCAAGTAAAACAACAACAAGCATACGCAAGTTACACAACAACAAGCATAGGCAAGTTACACAACAACAAGCATAGGCAAGTTATCCACAACTCAAGGTACTTTCATTTTATGTCAAAGTCCGGGTTTAAATCCTAAAGTACTACGTACGTTAAATTCCTTTTTAAAGATCCATTCCCCTTTTATAAAAGTCACGATACAGTAGCATAAAATAGAGTGACTTATATCTTTTAAGTAAACCAAAACAACTTCCATACTATCCTTTTTAAAACAAAATTAAGGCAATACCATGCCTTCTTTTTAGACCAAAACACTTCTCTTTTTAAAGTCAAGTTACCACATTAAAACCCGTGATAAAACCCTTCTTTTGTTTTCATAAAGTCGTTATAACCAACTTCCCATAAGGCTGTTATAACACTTTATGTTTTAAACCATTTTAAGACAACACAATGCCTTTCTTTACCCTAAAGTTCCAGTTTGCCTAATTTCAATTACGCCAGTCTCTTTTTAGAAAAGTTTCATAGTTCAATGTCTTAATCTCTTTTTAAAACAATTGAGTAACATATGCCCTAGGCGAGTAGGTTATTCTTGTTCATAATCAATCTTATTAAGCAGCCATGATCTAGAAAATGTAATCTCATTTTGTCTCATCTTAGCTTCTATGCAGATGGAGGTTTCTACTGGTTTTAATAATACTTCATTAGTCATTACATTTTCCTTTATTAGCGTTGCAGTGGTTTGTTCGATACTTATTCTGATTTCCGAATCAGTAAAACATTATTCCTTTTACAACCAGGTACTCATTACTCACGAATGAGGTTTCACACTAACATCCATATCAAGTCAAGTCTCTTATCTTTTAAGATTAAGTCTCTTAACTTCTAGAAATCAGTAAAACCATTCTCTCTTAAGACGTTATACCTAACTTCCCATAAAGCTAGTATAACTCTTATATTTTCAAAACCAAGTATTACTCTTACATTAAAGATGATTCAAGATTCTTTGAAATACTTCAAGATTCTTTACTATTACACAACAAGTCGGTTATAAGTCAAATCGATTACCTTTTAAAACCACAAAGCATTTCCTTACCTACATAAAGTGTTATAACCAACTTGCCATAAAGTGTCATAACACTTTATGTTTTAAACCAATCAAATACATTTAGCACGTACGTCTCACCGCACTACATAGTTACACACATATCATGCTAGAAAAGATAGGAGAGGTTCACATACCTCGCGACGATTATCGACTAATAGCAAAACGCTCAAGTACCTCAAACCGGCTACACCTTAAGCCAAGTAGACCGCGCCACACGCAGTATTTCAACCTATAGAGGCCACCAGGCGCCTATTAACATCTTAGATCTCAATGTAGAATATTCTACAGAACATTCGGCCGCACCTCCCCGCGGCGTAAATCTCCTCTATCGAGGCTACGAAGCCAACCGGGGGTTTGCACGTCTAACCGGACGTGTACAATTCTACTACACAATGCTACACAAGTCTCATGTCTGATCCTATGTAATTACAGTTCAGTTCTCTTCTTTAAATTCAGGCTTAAGTCGCAAGACATTGCCGCACAATTATAATGTTCAGTTCTATATATAGTATACTTCAACTATATATTCCTACAACATGTAATTTCCAATTACAATAGAAGGTCAAGAGTGTTTACCTCTATAAGCCCAAAATTATCCGAGTTTATATGTCGATCCTGAGCAAGGTTTAGCTCCTACTCCGTGCGCTCCAACCCGCTCCAAACAACCCTTAGAAGTTCTAACCAACTTTTACTCAAATACTTCAACTATCAATGAAGATTTCCTTAGGGTTTCGTTTAGTGGCTAAAGGAAGTATAATAGTATTTTCTGGGCTTTTGTATAAGTGTAACCTTGGGAAAACTACAAGGTATTTGGGCCAAGGTATTTGGATATTACAACAATACTAGGAGAGTATTTCTATACCACAACAAGGGTATTATACGAAACAACTAGGCAGTGGGTACCCACTGCTAACCACTACAAAGGGGAGTGGGAAGCTCTCGGCCAAAGGGCCTTCTCAAAGGGGAGGGGGTGTGGTGGACGAGAGAACAAGAGGAGGAGTATTTTGAGACTTAGATAGATTGCTCAAGTTTTGGATGCAGAAAGTCGTCAACTTAGAGGGGTATTTAGAGGTCACGTGAAGGCCACCCAAGGGCCAAGATGAAGCCAAGTGCATAGCAAGTGTAAGGCCAAGATTTAGCCATGTGCGACCTTATCCATCTACACAAAATATCCTACCTAACCCTTGACCAAAATTTCAACACCAAAACGCAAAAGTGGCTAGCTTTGCTGCCCACTGCTTCCAATGGGAGGTGACACTTGTCCTCCCGCTGGTCCAAACTGTTTGCCTCTCTAAAAATCCGCCAAAATTATTAATGACATAGCCGAATTTTCCTACGTAAGTCGTGGGAAACGCTTCGCCGAAAACGACTTTTCAAGACTGTGCCCAATTTCAACCTCGCTAATCTTAAGGCTCAAATTCTTATACGCACGCCTCACGCATATACTGGAAATACGGGTATAACATTTTCCTCTCTCTTAGAAACATTCGTCCCGAATGTTCCTTCTCAAGACGGATAACGATGAAGTTCTTCTAACAGTTGCCAACGCCACACCGCCACGAAATAACACACGCTCTCTTCCTTCCTTACTCGTCGCCCTTCTCGAACATCCGAACTCTTCTAGTATCGTGCCATACTTCACCATCGCCATAGCTTCCCAAAACTTTGGAGTCACCACCTCCAAACTTGGTCATCTTACTAGCTTTACTCCTCTCTAAGGCCATTCCCGGCCTTCACGATCCGCTTCTGGTCGAACATAACCACGAACTCATACGACGGTCATCTAAACTGGGCCTAGCACCCTCGTGACCCTACCACCGCGGACCACCTCGATCCGACCCCACCTCATTCAGTGGCTACGGTTGACACGCAACACGCCCTCAACCCGAGCCTCACACGCCGACTCTCGTTTCTCGATCCGGAACAATCTTACCTATACAGGTCATGAAAGCTACCACTTCCATTTATACCACCCAAGAAATTTTTTCCCACAATTACACCACGCATACTTACACATTCTGACAAAGATCCCCCGCAAAAATCTTGTACTCAAGATGGCCTTACATCTAAGGTCTCAACTGTAATATTCTAAGGTTCATCACTTTCTCACCCCTGTGCTTACCCTTTTACCAACTGTGTTTCTAAATCACATTTTAGCACAAGGCTATCCGAACATAACACTAAACACATCATCATAACATCAATACATACAAAACTCTGAGGGTTAAGGATATACTGAAAAATAGGCTCAAAGGACCGCTAAAATCGAACTCCCACCGCGACCTCACCGGCCTCACGGTACGAACATCCCGCTCAGCATGGAAGGTGTATGTCACGACCGACCAAGCTCGTGGATCGTGCCCTACCTGGGCACCCTTTACAGTAAACATCGAGATAATCACGAACATACATGAAGCTTATAACATAAAACAACAGAATAAACAACAGTCACCGATAGTGGCTACCTTCCCGACGACATACATGAACGGCAGCTTGCCTCCTTTCTTTACAAATGCACTCCACAATATGTGACTACTGCACCTCAAGAGTTTTAACATAATCTGTGGCTGTATGGACAGGCCCCGCCATACCTCAATATACATAGCCATGACAACTCCGAACATCGGAGCCATCTAAAATGCCGAACCAGATCCTAAGCTCATGGATCCACACCGTACCTAAACTCGCGACATGAACGCAGCTCGGGCGGGCCGCATAACAAAAATTTAATATGGAATGTAAATAACGCAAGAATCAAATCATAATCGCATGAACGCCCTTTAACTCCCGAAATCAATCATATATTAACCGCCTTTCCTTCTTTCGATAAGATTTAACAACATATTCTTACATACTTACTTAAGAGCTTAATCCAAATTTTTCACATAACTTACATATCTTACATAACATAATCCGCCCATTTATGATGAATCATGTAACATAATCCGCCCGCCTTGTGGCCTGCAATCGTGGAATCATATAACATAATCCGCCCGCCCGGCCTCGGTGCATCGTGGAATCATGTAGCATAATCCGCCCACCGCAGGGCTCGATTATCTTGTGGAATCATGTAAGCATAATCCGCCCACCGCGGGCTTGCATCCTTGTGGAATCATGTAGCATAATCCGCCCACCCGCCTCGGCATCGTGGAATCATGTAGCATAATCCGCCCACCGCAGGCCTCGCAAAGATGACGTAATCCGCCTATGTGTAGGCTCGGGTAATATGGCATAATCCGCCTATGTGTAGGCTCGGTGTATCTCATAACGTAATCCGCCTATTTGTAGGCTCCTGTATTTCATAACGTAATCCGCCTATTTGTAGGCTCCTGTATTTCATAACGTAATCCGCCTATTTGTAGTTCTGTATTTCATAACGTAACATTTTAAAACGTATTGTTACCTCTTCTTCTTAAGTCGTTATAACAACTTCCCATAAAGCTATTATAACAACCTTTCATTTTAGAGAACTCAAGGCACTTTTATTCTTACAACATTAGGGAAACTAGACTAAAATACCACGTACATACGCATTTCAATGTAATCATAAACTTCTTTCTTTTAAAACTCAAGTCACATACTCTTAAAATCATGTCATCAATACTTTTAGAAATCAAGTCCACAACTTGAAAAATAAAGTTTCATAATCCTTAAAGACAACCAAAGTTCATAGTCTTAAAACCTTATATCATACATTCTTTAAAATCCACTTACTTATACTTATACAAAACAAATATAAAGTTCCATACACTTCAAAAACCAAGTAACTTATTCTCTTAAAACCATATAAATTTCACTTTTAAAATCAATCCACTTTTCACATATAAATTCAAGTAATTTTTGAACGTAAAATCAACTTACTTACTTTAATTAAATCAAGACACATAGTTTTAAATCAAATCTCATATTTTCCTAACCATTCTTACCAACATCTCCCATAAGACTTGTAAGGACTTAGACAATTTAACATACTTATAACTTAGGATAACTTAGACATAACCCTTACGTAGAGTAAATCAACATACATATTTCTTAACTTCTAAGAATAGAAGGAATCATGAAATAATACCACATGTATATTCCATACATAGAACCATGTCTAAAGAAGGAAGAGGTTCACATACCTCGCGACGATTATCGACAAGTAGCAAAAAGCTCCAAAGTACTTCCACCTTGAGCTATTCCATTCTTCAAGTAGGATACGCTATACCTAGTACGTCAACCTATAATGGTCACCATACGTCCATTAACTTCTTACTTCATACGTAGAATATTTTAGGTGCTAAGTCGCTAAATTCTACGGAAAATCGGACAGCACCTCCTTTGTTTCTACTTACTTTGCCACCTTTTTCAAGGCCGAATACAATAACCAAACAGCCCCAATTGGCTCACAATTTAGAAAGTAGTCCAAAACAAATGAAAAACAAACTAAAAAGTCCAAAATTCGGCCACCTTGAGTTCAACCTTACCAATTCTTATCAAATTTCCATTTCAAACCAAATTGGTAGCATAACATGATATCAAGTCGATTTGATTATAACAATCCATAATCTCAAGAGGTAACATGCGACGATTTCTAATAACGACTAAATTGAAATCCAACTTAACAAGGCTTATATAACATTTCGAATTTAGCTACAAGCACTCCATAATACTTATAAACTTCAACTTAACCACTTCATGCTATCAACATGTAAAGCTAACAACAACAATAATAATACATAATCTTGTAACATCTTAAAGGACAAGATTATACCTTAACGATTCTCAAACCAATCTTCAACCAAGTCGTTCTTAGCAACTTAGAGACTCTCCAAGATACTTCAATCCGCTACTGAGACCCTTAGAACCATACCAACAATTTTCCTTCAAACCCCAACCAAAACCTAGAAAAGCCATTAGGTTTTCACTCATGACTAATACGAAAACTCTCTTTTCCGGATTTTTCTATTGAGATATACTTACATAACACTCATGAACCTTGGTTTAAAGCTGGGGAATTATCGACAAGAAACAAAATTTTTTTGTTGTGGAAGGAGCAAACCCGAGAGCAATGCTCTTGAGTTCATCAATTTCTCTTGAAAATTTCTAAGTGTTGGCATTAGTCTTGCTACTAGTAGTATAATATGTGGACACTGAGGGTCAAGATGCAACCATTCGGGTGGCTAGGATGAGCTCTAGCTAAATATCAAGACTAATTGACTTTCGACTTGGTCAATTTTCTCAAGCTAAATAATAGAAAGACTTACTCATCTTAACGCTATGGACAATGACCATTTTGGCCATGACATTATCCTCCAAGCCATAAATAAGGGGGGTGACAAGTGTCGCCCTCCCATTCGTCACAATAATACGCTTCCACAAATTTCAAATTTCCAGAATTTTTACAAGTCTCAAATCTTAACACTTCATGAGTTCTTACTTACGTTCTTAAAACATGTCCTGTAATTACGGGTGTAACATTCTCCCCTTAAAAACATTCGCCCTCGAATGTTCTTTCTGAGTCAAACTTATAATTAGCGACATAGTTTCCTTTCACAACCTCATATACCAACAATGCCACACATGGCCCTAATACTCGTGACACGCATACTTGTCCATCATAAGCCCAAAAGAGATTATCCTTTCGCACTTCCAATTCATACTAGCATACATACATAACTTCCATACCACTCGCCTCAAATCTTGGAGTCACTCTATAAAACAATATAAGGCCATTTCCGCCACGACTTGCCCGTGGAACGCGCCCACGAACCCAGAAACAATTAACTAGACTGGCCTTGCACTCGTGACTCGCCACGAGCGAACTACTACCAACCGATCTCACTCCATTCCAGCCATGGGAGACCCGTGAACAGTCCTCAACCACTCGGCCGCACTTAACTCTTATCCTCGTCCGACTTAAAATCTTATTGCAGAGAAAACCTTATATACCTAAGGTCTCAAGAAGAATCAATATTCTTAGGCTCGCAATTTCCATGCTCCACGCCTACCTTACCAATTCCCAAAGAATCGGTACAAAACATCTCATAAAACCATAACCATGTTGTCTCGATCACAACAACCATTACTTACTCTATCCGCACCTCATCCGTATAATTCTCTTAAGCTTACTACGCAGCCTTAATCTATTAACATGACATTCCGCTAGTTCCTTAATCATGGCTTCTAAGGGTTCACTACCCTATCGCATACCTCATCCTTTCCCAATTACCTTAAATAAAACATAAGACCTTGGCGAAAATTCATTAACTATTCCATACCTTCCCAGATCTAGTTAGTCTTTACCAATTCTCGTAATCTAAAATCATTCTAGGCAACACGCGTCGACACTGTGACATAACTCCGTATAGATGTATATCACCATACCAACTATACTACAATCATTACCAACCCGGATACGCAATCCACATAGTCCTTCGGTCATCACGCTTTCTCGTAATCGCAATCAACATAACTCGTTAGTGAGGAACGACCCTAACAACACAGCTCTATCGCACGATCTCGGGTGAGAAGAATGGAAACCAATCCTAAATGTCCCGCAGCCTCCCGATTATAGATGGTGCACAACACACCGATAATCAAGACTCTACTAGACACGCCTGTAGACACTTTCCGAGGACTAATCGCTCGATACCACTTTTGTCACGACCGACCAAGCTCGTGGATCGTGCCCTACCCGCACCCTTACTGTAAACATCGAGATAATCGTGGAACATACATGAAGCTTATAACATAAAACAACAGAATAAACAAATGTGTCACCGATAGGCTACCTTCCCGACGACATACATACGAACGGCAGCTCTCCTTTCTTTACAAAATGCACTCCACAATATGTGACTACATGCACTTAAGAGTTTTAACATAATCGCTGTATGGACAGGCCCCGCCATACCCTGAATATACATAGCCATGACAACTCCGAACATCGAGCCATCTAAAATGCCAACCAGATCCTAAGCTCATGGATCCACATCGTACCTAAACTCGCGACATGAACGCACTCGGGCGGGCCGCATAACAAATTTAATATGGAATGTAAATAACGCAAGAATCAAATCATAATCGCATAAAGTTAACGCCCTTTTAACTCCCAAATCAATCATATATTAACCGCCTTTCCTTCTTTCGATAAGATTTAACAACATATTCTTACATACTTACTTAAGAGCTTAATCCGTGCTTTTTCACATAACTTACATATCTTACATAACATAATCCGCCCATTTATGGACACTTGCATCATGAATCATGTAACATAATCCGCCCGCTAGGGCTCGCCTTGCATCATGGAATCATATAACATAATCCGCCCGCTGTGGGCTCGGTGCATCGTGGAATCATGTAAGATAATCCGCCCACCGCGGGCTGCATCGTGGAATCATGTAGCATAATCCGCCCACCCGGGCTCGGTGCATCGTGGAATCATGTAGCATAATCCGCCCACCGCGGGGCTTGCATCGTGGAATCATGTAGCAGATAATCCGCCCACCATGCGCCTCGGCATCGTGGAATCATGTAGCATAATCCGCCCACCGCGGCCTTGCATCGTGGAATCATGAAGATAATCCGCCCACCGGGCTCGGTGTAAGATGACGTAACCCTACCATGCGTAGGCTCGGGTAATATGGCATAATCCGCCATGTGTAGGCTCGGTGTATCTCATAACGTATCCGCCTATTTGTAGGCTCCTGTATTTCATAACGTAATCCGCCTATTTGTAGGCTCTGTATTTCATAACGTAATCCGCCTATTTGTAGGCTCGGTGTATTTCATAACGTAACATTTTAAAACGTATTGTTACCTTCTCTTCTTAAGTCGTTATAACAACTTCCTATAAAGCTATTATAACAACCTTTCATTTTAGAGAACTCAAGGCACTTTTATTCTTACAACATTAGGAAACTAGACCTAAAAATACCACGACATACGCATTTCAATGTAATCATAAACTTCTTTCTTTTAAAACTCAAGTCACATACTCTTAAAATCATGTCATCAATACTTTTAGAAATCAAGTCCACAACTTGAAAAATAAAGTTTCATAATCCTTAAAGACAACCAAAGTTCATAGTCTTAAAACCTTATATCATACATTCTTTAAAATCCACTTACTTATACTTATACAAAACAAATATAAAGTTCCATACACTTCCAAAACCAAGTAACTTATTCTCTTAAAACCATATAACTTTCACTTTTAAAATCAATCCTTTTCACATATAAATTCAAGTCATTTTTGAACGTAAAATCCACTTACTTACTTTAATTAAATCAAGACACATAGTTTTAAATCAAATCTCATATTTTCCTAACCATTCTTACCAACATCTCCCATAAGACTTGTAAGGACTTAGACAATTTAACATACTTATAACTTAGGATAACTTAGACATAACCCTTACGTAGAGTAAATCAACATACATATTTCTTAACTTCTAAGAATAAGGAATCATGAAATAATACCACATGTATATTCCATACATAGAACCATGTCTAAAGGAAGAGGTTCACATACCTCGCGACGATTATCGACAAAGAGCAAAAGCTCCAAAGTACTTCCACCTCGAGCTATTCCATTCTTCAAGTAGGATACGCTATACCTAGTACGCCAACCTATAATGGTCACCATACGTCCATTAACTTCTTACTTCATAGAATATTTTAGGTGCTAAGTCGCTAAATTCTACGGAAAATCTGACAAAGACCTCCTTTGTTTCTACTTACTTTACCACCTTTTTCAAGGCCGAATACAATAACCAAACAGCCCCAATTGGCTCACAATTTAGAAAGTAGTCCAATACAAATGAAAAACAAACTAAAAAGTCCAAAATTCGGCCACCTTGAGTTCAACCTTACCAATTCTTATCAAATTTCCATTTCAAACCAAATTGGTAGCATAACATGATATCAAGTCGTATTTGATTATAACAATCCATAATCTCAAGAGGTAACATGCGACGATTTCTAATAACGACTAAATTGAAATCCAACTTAACAAGGCTTATATAACATTTCGAATTTAGCTACAAGCACTCCATAATACTTATAAACTTCAACTTAACCACTTCATGCTATCAACATGTAAAGCTAACAACAACAATAATAATACATAATCTTGTAACATCTTAAAGGACAAGATTATACCTTAACGATTCTCAAACCAATCTTCAACCAAGTCGCTCTTAGCAACTTAGAGACTCTCCAAGATACTTCAATCCGCTTACTGAGACCCTTAGAACCATACCAACAATTTTCCTTCAAACCCCAACCAAAACCTAGAAAAGCCATTAGGTTTTCACTCTTGACTAATACGAAAACTCTCTTTTTCCGGATTTTTCTATTGAGATATACTTACATAACACTCATGAACCTTGGTTTAAAGTGGGAATTATCGACAAGAAACAAAATTTTTTTGTTGTGGGAGGAGCAAACCCGAGAGCAATGCTCTTGAGTTCATCAATTTCTCTTGAAAATTTCTAAGTGTTGGCATTAGTCTTGCTACTAGTAGTATAATATAGGGACATGGAGGGTCAAGATGCAACCATTTGGGTGGCTAGGATGAGCTCTAGCTAAATATCAAGACTAATCGACTCCGACTGGTCAATTTTGTCAAGCTAAATAATAAAGACTTAGTCATCTTAAGGCTATGGTCAATGACCATTTTGGCCATGACATTTTCGTCCAAGGCCTAAATAAGGGGGTGACAAGTGTCGCCTCCCATTCACAATAATACGCTTTCCGACAAATTTCAAATTTCCAGAAATTTTACAAGTCTCAAATCTTAACACTTGTGAGTTCTTACTTACGTTCTAAAACATGTCCTGTAATTACGGGTGTAAAGGTAGAACCCACAATCCGCCTAGTAGTCATTCTATCCTACCAGCGCTACTCGGCCTGACAAGCCGCCAAATGGCCCCGTTGGCCGCAAGAATAACAACCTCCCAAGTCAAGACGACACTCTCCCTTATGAAGTTTTCCACAACGCCACACCGAGACAAGGGCAACTCATCCGGCGAGCACTTACTCCTCAAAATCTGAAACTCGGGAGCCACGACCGCTTCCTGAATATCCCAAAGGTCCCGGCTGTGGAGGACCACTCAATCGCGAGGCGCATAATCGCTCGCCACTGGCGGTCGCCTCGAAAGTCACCAAAGGACCTCGCTGTTCGACTTCTTCACGACTCGGTCATTCCGCGATTTATCCGCCTCACATCCAAGCGCATACGCCGCACGCGGCAATGTCCATGCCCTACCAAGAGCTACACCGAACAACTTCGCCAGGTGATCATCGAGCCAGAACATATCGGTGCACTCGATCCTACATACTAGCTACCAACGCGGGACGACGCCAATGAGTCGAACTCCACATTGTACTCAACCAGACGCCTGCTCGCCGCAACACCAAAAACTGTTTACCGAGCCCTCCTCATCCGCGAGGCAAGAAATGTGCAAGAAAGGCCTCCGAGAACTCGTCCCCATAAAGCCGGAAGTGCATGCTCTCCCGACGCCTTCACGAATCAAACCGATCGCAGATCACGCAGCCGATGCGAACCTAGACCACCGACTCGGTCTCCGATGCTCGATCACTCTACGATCCAGAATCGCTTCGGATGAACTCTCGCGATCATCCTCGTGCCTCGACCCATAAAACTCGCGGCTACAACTCGTAAAAATCCCGTAGCCTCGAACTATCCGATCTAGGGTGAACCATCGGTGCATCGAACCGGCCGCGCCCACTTATCCTCAAGTCCGCCACAACTCGCCATTAATCGCCCACTCGTGACTCATCTCCTCTCGCCTGCATCGCGGATCGAGGCTCGTGTATCGTGGTCTCGCCACGCTTTACTCGCAGCCTCCTTCGCCGCTTTGCCTTCTCGGGCCCGGGTTTTACGCGGAGGCATAATCGTAAAATGAAGTATGTCGGAGGGTCCAATCTTATTACACGCCTCTAAGGCACGATCTCGTAATGAGAAGAATGGAAACCAACCCTAAATGTCTCGCACTCGACATAGATGTGGTGCACAACACACCGATAATCAAGACTCTACTAGACACTTCGTAGACACTTTCCGAGGACTAATCGCTCGATACCACTTTGTCACGCACTAATCCGCCCGTGATCGTGCCTTACCGGCACCCTAGTGATACAACATCGAGAAATATCGTGAAATAAAACATGAACATGAAATGAGAGATATTATAAATAAACAAAGCAACCAAAATGCTGGTTTTCAACATATATATATAAATGTTCGACAGCATAATCCTTACAACCCCGCCACAACAAGGCATGCACTCTAAGATTTTTAATACAACTATGACGGACAGTGGCCCGCCATACCCCGAATGTACAAGAACCTATGACATCGTGGTAACATACCAAATATAAGCCTCGAAGGAACGGAGCTTCCCAATACGCTGAAAGGTGATCCTAAAATGGGATCGATACCGATGATTTCTACCGCAGATGAACGCACTTCAAGGAGGTCGATAACAGTACCAAGTATGTGAAATCAGAATGAAATCATAATAGTCTATATAAAGCAGAGACATGTATGAAACCAAACTACGATACACATATAACGCTTATATCAAGTCGTGGTCTCACGCCTCCGGTCATTTACTCAAATATAATTATGGGTCTCACGCCACAACATCACCATGCCCGTGGAATACCTTCCTCATCACGGCGATGCATGATATGATAACATCAAGAAGTACACTTGAACACCAAGTCCTACGATGCCAAAGCCGTAATAACAATACAATACAACCAAACCACGGGCGACACGGCAAGCGCAGAGCCGACTACCAGATACCAAGGCCGGCCACGAGGCGACCGGGCAAGTACGAGGGTGACCACCGGTACCAAGGTCAGATCACGAGACTTCGCCACTACACCGAGCGGCAAGTCGCGAGGGCTAACTACCGTGTACCAAGGCCGAATCAGCCACGAGACGGCAAGCACGTAAAGCCACCACCGTACCAAGGCGAACAAGAAGAAACCTCGTGGAGAGCTAGTCCATGGAATAACACTATCATCGTGAGCATACCGTGGAATTTTCCACACCGCCAGACGCGTCCAAGTAAGTCCTCAACGATTCAACCGCTCCATTGAGACGCGGTAATATAGAACACAATTCTTGCATAACAAAGGCTGTCACAACAAGCATAGGCAAGTTACACAACAACAAGCATATGCAAGTTACACAACAACAAGCATAGGCAAGTTACACAACAACAAGCATAGGCAAGTTATCCACAACTCAAGGTACTTTCATTTTATGTCAAAGTCCGGGTTTAAATCCTAAAGTACTACGTACGTTAAATTCCTTTTTAAAGATCCATTCCCTTTTTATAAAAGTCACCCGATACCCGTAGCATAAAATAGAGTGACTTATATCTTTTAAGTAAACCAAAACAACTTCCATACTATCCTTTTTAAAACCAAATTAAGGCAATACCATGCCTTCTTTTTAGACCAAAACACTTCTCTTTTTAAAGTCAAGTTACCACATTAAAACCGGTGATAAAACCCTTCTTTGTTTTCATAAAGTCTTTATAAACAACTTCACATTAGGTTTTTATAACACTTTATGTTTTAAACCATTTTAAGACAACACAATGCCTTTCTTTACCCTAAAGTTCCAGCTTTGCCTAATTTCAATTACGATCTCTTTTTAGAAAAGTTTCATAGTTCAATGTCTTAATCTCTTTTTAAAACAATTGAGTAACATATGCCCTAAAGTAGGTTATTCTTGTTCATAATCAATCTTATTAAGCAGCCATGATCTAGAAAATGTAATCTCATTTTGTCTCATCTTAGCTTCATGCAGATGGAGGTTTCTCTTGGTTTTAATAATACTTCATTAGTCATTACATTTTCCTTTATTAGCGCTGCAGATGGTTTGTTCGATACTTATTCGATTTCGAATCAAGAAACATTATTTCTTTTACAACTGTGTACTCATTACTCACGAATGAGGTTTCACACTAACATCCATATCAAGTCAAGTCTCTTATCTTTTAAGATTAAGTCTCTTAACTTCTAGAAATCAGTAAACCATTCTCTCTTAAGACGTTATACCTAACTTCCCATAAAGCTAGTATAACTCTTATATTTTCAAAACCAAGTATTACTCTTCATAAAGATGATTCAAAGATTCTTTTGAAATACTTCAAGATTCTTTACTATTACACAACAAGTCAGTTATAAGTCAAATCAGTTACCTTTTTAAAACCACAAAGCATTTCCTTACCTACATAAAGCTGTTATAACCAACTTGCCATAAAGCTGTCATAACACTTTATGTTTTAAACCAATCAAATACATTTAGCACACGACGTCACTGCACTACATAGTTACACACATATCATGCTAGAAAAGATAGGAGAGGTTCACATACCGCGACGATTATCGACTAATAGCAAAACGCCCAAGTACCTCAAACCGCTGGCTACACCTTAAGCCAAGTAGACCACGCCACACGCAGATTTCAACCTATAGAGGCCACAAGCGCGCCTATTAACATCTTAGATCTCAATGTAGAATATTCTACGTAAAATTCGCAAAGACCTCCCGCAACAGCGTAAAGCTCCTCCTCTATCGAGGCCGGCTACCAAGCCAACCAGGGGGGGGGGGGTTTGCACGTCTAACCGGACGTTTACAATTATACTACACAAAGAATGCTACAAGTCCATCAGAATACACTCCTATGTAATTACAGATCGATTCTCTCTTTAAATTCAGCTTAAGTCGCAAAGACATTGCCGCACAATTATAATGTTCAGTTCTATATATAGTATACTTCAACTATATATTCCTACAACATGTAATTTCCAATTACAATAGAAGGTCAAGAGTGTTTACCTCGATAAGCCCAAAATTATCCGAGTTTATATGTCGATCCTGAGCAAGGTTTAGCTCCTACTCCGTGCGCTCCAACCCGCTCCAAACAACCCTTAGAAGTTCTAACCAACTTCTACTCAAATACTTCAACTATCAATGAAGATTTTCTTAGGGTTTCGTTTAGTGGCTAAAGGAAGTATAATAGTATTTTCTGGGCTTTTGTATAAGTGTAACCTTGGGAAAACTACAAGGTATTTGGGCCAAGGTATTTGGACATTACAACAATACTAGGAGAGTATTTCTATACCACAACAAGGGGTATTATACGAAAACAACTAGGCTGGGTACCTACCACTTAACCACTACAAAGGGAGGAGCTCTCGCCAACGGGCCTTCTCAAAGGGGGAGGGGGGTTGTGGTGGACGAGAGAACAAAAGGGAGGGAGTATTTTGAGACTTAGATAGATTGCTCAAGTTTTGGATGAAGAAAGTCTTCAACTTATGGTATTTATAGGTCAAGTGCAGCCCAACCAAGGGCCAAGCTGAAGACAAGTGCATCGCAAGTGTAAGGCCAAGATTGAGCCATGAGCTACCTTATCCATCTACACAAAATATCCTACCTAACCCTTGACCAAAATTTCAACACCACAAACGTGCAAAAGTGGCTACTTTGCCGTCCACTTGCTTCCAATGGGAGGGTGACACTTGTCCCCTCCCGTTGGTCCAAAATGTTTCGCCTCTCTAAAAATCCGCAAAAATTATTAATGACATAGCCGGAATTTTCCTCACGTAAGTCGTGGAAACGTTTAGTCGGAAAACGACTCTTTCGGACTGTGCCCAATTTCGAACCTTGCCTAATCTTAAGGCTCAAATTCTTATACGTACGCCCTCACGTACATACTCTGGAAATACGGGGTATAACAGGTACCATGTCCTGAGGAGCTGGAGGTACTGAATCTCCTCTAAGCTTTTCTCGAATGGGTGGAATAGGTGACACGTGAGAGGGCAACTCTCATTGAGCTTCAGCCCTATCAACTTGTCCGGGCGGGGTATTACTGGTACATTCACCCCTATTAGAACTGGTTCGATTACTAGCAGTAGCTCTTGTAGTGACTAGCATGATTACTAAAAAGGGAATTAGAGCACGAATTAGATGCAAAACCATGTAAATCGACTCTATAACACGATCTAGGAGGTGAAAGAACAACAACCATCCCTAAATGCCGAGCAACCTCTTGTTCATAAGTGTGGTGGATAACACATCCTTAAACAAAACTCTAGTAGACACGGCTCACAGACTCTCTAAGACTGACCTATTCTGATACAATATTTGTCACACCCCAAACTAAGGGGGTGTGGCTGGAACCCGATGCCCTACTAGCCCGAGCATACCACTCTAATGACTAGACTTCTGTATAAGTAGAACTTTTAGCTGACAAGGCCATACTAGGATATAACACAACAATAACACTGAACAAGAGGGACTAGCCCAACATATAATATCATAACAGGACTGACAAGGTTGCAACATGGTTCAACAAAAGACACTTAGCCTGCAAGGCTATACATCAACAATTGTACATACCTGATAAGTATATGAGCCTCTACAGTAACTGAACTATCATGTGGTTAGGACAGGGCCCCGACCTACCCATATTGTACATAACTCTACAAAATATACTCACTAGCTAACCAAGAAGCTTCAGGGAAGATGAAGCTTACTTACTGATAGCTGTTGACAAATCCTACTATGGTGGCCTAGCAGAGCCCCTATCAGAACATGCGGCATGAACACACAGCGCCCTCATCAAAAGGGACGTCAATAAAAATAATGTACCAACTATGTAACTCATGAATTAAAATATGAAACTTTAAACTGTAAAGAAGTGCATAAAAGCAATAGGAAGAGATGAGCTGTAAAGGAAAGCATACAAAACCTAGATGCTACATAAGACGAACATTAAAACTTTAAAATTAAAATGAATCATGTCTGGATAGTCCTTACTATATAAACTACCCTCGACATATAGTGTGACATGTATAATATGTCACTGCCCTCAGGCATACTCTGAGTTATATGTATTGATGCACATCTACGTGCCTGCTTGGCCGAATGTAGCGCGATGCGGTGTGTATAATGTACATGTATAACTTCCCATCAGCTATTTGCAATGGTGTTGTGAATTATATATATAATGATACTTAAGGCCTCTTGGGACTCAGAACTCTTTGTCTTTATTTTTTTGAACAAATTTTAGTCGACTTTGACATTTTACTTTTGGAGTACTTCTTTCCGAAGTCTTATGATAAAATAAACCAGTAAGCAAACATCAATGATCATGAGAATAGGAATTATCAATGAACTATTCTCGACAAGAGATTTAAATATACAATAGAATGAGGCTTTCGACATTTCTCTATTTGAAAAGGATAAACTCTTGGGATTTAATGCTTTTGAAAGAAAGGGATAGCCTTACATACATTGTCCATGAAGCTACAAGTCATTCTATAAGCCCATGTCTTCCTTATGGATGATTATCTATAATAAACAAAGGGCTGATATTAATATTGAATCTATATTCGATAAAGAAACTTTCTTTAGGCATCTTATCGACACTTTAAGCATGTAGGTTCTTAAGCCTCTTAACAAGAGATACTTAGGTAATTCAATCCCACAATTATCCGAGATTTATTTCTTAGTTTCACAACATAGAAACCAATTTACTTATCAATATCAATTCATACTTCAAATAAAATAGCCCACAAATTATATCACCATGATTTCATGTGTATGAGTTTTGATTACAAAAATCCTTTGACAACTTATTCCAAATCATCAATTAATCATAATAATAAGTAAAGGAGGTTAAATCTGTAACACCTCGCATTTCCGAGTAATATTTTGAGCACATAGACATGGACAAGTAGACCCGAACCCGAAGTATTTATATTATACTTGCATATACTAGTAAGGAAATTAGTAAATTAAAGAAAGTGATCACGAAATAATTTTGGATTTAACAGCGCGACGACGGGAAATAATTGTATAATGGGATATCCCCCAAGAGGCTACGGACTAGTGTCGTATTATAAAAATTATGACATTGAGTACACGAATGTTTTATAAGTCATCGGGTTTTAAGTGAAATGGGATCAAGAAGTATTTTTGTGTATAATTAATTAATTGTGGGGAGAATTATTCTTTTTACTGGGGGTCGGCTATTGAAGTCATGCGTAAGCAATATATAACCCATCGTGGGTGACTGGCTGTATTAATTCTTTAGTGGAAGCTTCACCAGCGATCTCCAATCTTCAGACATGCATCTACAACTATTAAAAAGCTTCACCTTCTCAAATACTCTTCAATCACCTTCAATTATATAAGCATTTGTAGAACCTTTCCATGGGGAAATATTCATTACACTCCAAACAAAGGGAGTAGAACCTCAATTTATATTCTCTGAATTCTTCAACCAATTTGGGGATTTATTCGCAAATATTCTTACTACCAGAAAGGGAGAAGGGCGATTTGAACCTCAATTCCAGCAAGATTGAGTTCTGGAATCAAGTCGGGACCTTGAATTCGAAAAGATCAAGCCCAAGTCGATTTTTGGGCCCTTTTTTGTTGGTCGAAAACTGACCTGGGTGAAAAGCCTTTTGACGACTATCGTCGCTGCTTTTAACAAGTTAATGATCTATATTCCTAAATTTTATACCAATTATAGAACATAATTCTTGGTGGGTTCAAAAGGATTATCAGAATGTTGGGTTGCTAGGTATCGTGGGACTGTTAGTACGAAATTGGTGACTGCATGTGAGATTATTGGGTGTTATAGGTACTGTAGTAGTTAAGGATAAATGGTTTAAGAAGGTTGATAGTTAATTACATGCATCAGTAACGATTCTTGTTCTTAAGTTTATAAGTTATAGAACCTAACTCTATAATTATAAGAATACTAAGTTATTTGGGTATTGTGGGGCTGTTGGTGCAAAATTGGAAGGTTGCATGTGGAGTTTCTGGATTGTTGCGAGCATTGCAACAGTTAAGGAAGGGAGATTAGTAAGGCTGGTTGTCTCGCTACATGTATAGGTTATTTATAGAAGAAATATAGGTTCCACGCATATAAGATGTTCGATAAAATGTCCTAATGAAATCTGTTTTCAGTATGTTAAATTATGTGTGATTTAAATCTTTCATAGGATATGGAAAACCATTCGTAGAGTTTACAAGCAATCGTGGGAACTTAGAATACATTCGACAAGAGGTATGTGAAACTATCCCTTCTTTATTTTGGCATGATGTTATATAAAATGAATGTACGACGGATGTACATAATTCCTATGAATCCTAATTCCTAGTGATACTTGATATGATAGTGCCTTTAATTTTATAGTGATAGTTCAGTCTATTTATTCTATTGAGAGTCAAATGATGATTTAAATTGCATATGGTTACTCATGATGTTCTATTCGTGCTTGATGTGACTATATCATTTCACCGCGCCCTTCACTAGAGGGCCGGGCAGTATTCACCGCGTCCCGAGCCGGGAAGAGTCATGCGCAGTTCTTTGCATTGTTTACCGCGCCCCTCACTCGAGGGCTGGACAGTATATAGATGATGATTTATATGTGGACAGGCATCCACAGATATGAGATATGCGGACATTCATCCACGGATATGTTCACCGCGCCCCTCACTAGAGGGTCGGGCAGTATATGTAGTTATATATGATGATTCTATGGACAGACATCCATGATTTTGATATGACTCTCGTTTTTATAAGGCACAATTGACTCTCATTTTTATTTGACACAGTTGTATTGGTATGTTGGTTATCATACATGTCTCCGGTCATCTTTTGGCCAGTTATGATCTTCTTTACAGTACTTCATGTTTTATATACTCGGTACATTATTCTGTATTGACCCCCTTTACTTAGGGGGGCTGCGTTTCATGCCTGCAGGTACAGATATTCCGTTGGTGATCCTCCAGTCTAGGATTCCTGATCAGCTATTTGGAGAGCTCTATTGTTCCGGAGCCTAGTCATCTTTGTATAAATCTTTTGATACAGACTTATGCATATTCAGGGGTACGGCGGGGCCCTGTCCCGTCATAGTTTATTATCGTACTCTTAGAAGTCTGTAGTCATATGTGGGTTGGACGTGTGTGAATTGTAGACGTGTTTTGGTCAGCTATATTGTTGTACTTCGTTTTGGGGGATTCCCGCATATAGTGGCAGCCTTGTCGGCTTGTATATTTTGTTAAATTTGAGTAGCTGTGACTCTTTAGGAGACAGGATTATAACAGATTTCTACATTGTCATTAGTATCAATGTGATTATATGTAACAAGTTCGTATAAGGGTGTCCAAGTAGGCACCGCGCCTACGGGTTCAGTTGCAAGTGGTATCGAGCGATTCAGAACGACCCGCCCCGGCCCAAGCATCGTGCCTTATCCCGGGCACCCTAGTGACACAACATCAGAGAAAACCAGCGGAAAATAAAACTTTAAACAAGAAACAAGATATATGATCATAAACAAAGCAACCCAACTGTTACCTTCCAATAACATATATAAATACAACTCTTACAAAACGAATGCTTTAATCCTTTTTACAAACCCCGCCTACAACAAGATTACATGCACTTAAGATTTACAACAACTATGACGGACAGGGCTCGCCATACCACGAATGTACAAGAACCTACAACTCAGGGAACACATACCAAAAGATAAGCCTCGGAGAAACGGAGCTTCCCAAAACGCTGAACCGAGATCCTAAGAGCGAGGATCCACGACCGATGTACTCTACTGCGGATGAACGCAGCTCAAGGAGGTCAAGATAACAGTACCAAGTATGTGAAATCAGAAAATATCAGAATGAAATCATACTAGTCTATATAAAGCAGAGACATGTATGATAACCAAACTACGATCACAACATAAAAGCGATATGTCCACTGGGACTCACGCCTCAAGTCATCACTCAAATATAACTATGGGTCTCACGCCCACAACATCAATCATGTTCGCGATCACGGCCGCATGCCCCGAATCTGCATCGGTGTAGACATGTCCATGATGCAATAATACCAATGCCCCACGGCCACATGCCCCTAATTCTACCTGTACAGACACGCCCACGTGACATCAACAATAATATCTTTGGGTGATCAACCCCGCCGCACGGCCACATGCCCTCGGAATTCTACTCGGTGTAGACATGTCCATGTAACCATAACAATATATCGGGTAATCAACGGCACGCGTGCCGCATGCTGCATCAGACGGTAGACATGTCCATGTGACATCAACAACAAGACAAGAATCAAAATGGAAACATACCCGTGGAATTCTCCATCACCGCCAAAGACGCCCAAGTAAGTTCTCAATAAGTCGACCTCTCATCGAGACGCCAGAATACGTAAATACCACACTTGCACAACAAAGGCTATCATCACAAGCATAGGCAAGTTTCACAACAACAAGCATAGGCAAGTTTCACAACAACAAGCATAGCAAGTTTCACACAACTCAAAGTACTTTCATTTTATGCCAAAGTCCGGTTTTTAACCCCAAAGTACTACATACGTTAAGTTCTTTTAAAAGAGATCCATTACTTTTATAAAAGTCACCTATACCCGTAGTATTAGAATGACCAACCCACATTCCTTTTCAAAATCAAGTAACAACATTCTTTTCCTAAGTTCCAGCTTTTGCCTAGTTTCAATTACTCAAGCTTCTCATTTTCAAATGCTCAAGTCACTTATTTTAGAAAGGTTTCATAACTCATAGTCTTAATCTCTTTTAAAACAATTGAGTAACATATGTCATATATGTGAGTAGTTTATTCTTGTTTATAACGATCTTATTACAAAGAGCATGATCTAGAAAATGTAATATCATTTTGTCTCATCTTAGCTTCTATGCGGATGGAGGTTTCTACCGGTTTTAATACAACACATCATTATTCAATACATTTTCCTTTATTAACGCCGCAGGGTCCTGTCGATACACATTCGATTTCAAATCAAGAAACATTATCCCTTTAAAAACCAAGTACTCATTACTCACGAATGAGGTTTCACACAAACATCCACATTAAAACAAATAAGTTAAGTCTCTTATCTTATAAGATCAAGTCTCTTAACTTCTAACATCAGTAAACCATTTTCTTACCTACATAAAGTCGTTATAACCAACTTCCCATAAAGCGTTATAACACTTTATGTTTAAACCAAACAAATACACTTAGCACTGACGTCCACCGTACTACATTACACACATATCATGCTAGAACAGATAGGAAGAGGTTCACATACCTCGCGACGAGTATCGATAATAAGCAAAATGCTCCAAGTACTACAACCTTGCTAGCCCTTTCCACTCCTCAAGTAGAATACGCTACTCTTAGTACTTTCACCTAGAAAGGTCACAAACGTCTATTAACTTCAAAACACAAGGTTCCATTTCTACGTAAAATTCAAGAAGACTCTCCCGCAACAACAGAAATCTCCTCCTCTATCGAGGCCGCCATCAAGCCAACCAGTGGGGTTTACACGCCTAACCGGACGTGTACAATTCTACTCAAGAATACTACACAAGTCTACCGCAATACACCCTATGTAAATACAATGCGATTCTTTTCTTTATTCTTCAGCTTAAGTCAAAAGACATTGCCGCAAAGATTAAGCTTAGTTCTATATATAGTATACTTCAACTATATATTCTAATAACATGTAATTTCCAATTACAAATAGAGGACAAGATAATTACCTCGATAAGCCCATAATTATCCAAGTTAAACGTCGATCCTTAGCAACGCTTAGCTCCAACTCCGGTGCTCCATCCCGCTCCAAACAACCCTTAGAAGTTCTAACCAACTTCTACTTAAATACTTCAATCAATCAATGAAGATTTTCTTAGGGTTTCGGTTGAGACTAAAGGGACAAAAGGGTAGTATTTTCTGCTCTACGATAGAGGTATCTTTGAATACTACAAGGTACAAGGCTAAGGTATTTTGGGCATTATAACAATACTTGGAAGACAACTTTCTACCAAGTGGTAGGCTCGGCTAGCACACTAGGCAGTGAGGGGTGTTCTCGGCCAAAGGCCACACGAAAAGGGGAGGGGAAGGCTCTGTTTAGAGCTCACAAAGGGAGAGAGGGTTTCAAGACTTGGAAGTTTTGGAATGGATGAAGTCTTCACATTTAGGGGTATTTATAGCAAAACCAAAGGCCAACCAAGGGCCAAGATCCTTCCAAGTGTATAGCAAGTGTAAGGACAAGATTAAGCCAAGTGCACCCTAAACCCTACTCCACAAAACAAGGCACAAAACATGGCACCAAACAAGCCACAAAACAAGGCCAAAACAAGGAGCCAATAGGCCATAGAAACGTGACCCAATCGCCAACCCAACGCCACTGAGGTGACAAGTGTCACCCTCCGTTGGTCCAAAACATTTCGCCTCTCGGAAAAATTCGCAAAAATACTAAATGACATAGCCGAATTTTTCCAACGTAGTCGTGGGAAACGCTTTCGTCGGAAAACGACTCTATTCGACACTTGTGCCCAAATTTCAACCAAAGCCTAACTTAAGGCTCAAATTCTCCACGCACGCCCCACGCATACTCGGAAATACGGGTATAACATTCTCCTCCTTAGAAACATTCGTCCCGAATGTTCCTTCTCAAGTCTCAACACAAACATGCGCTAGTATAGCCTTCATCGCTATACGCACGAAACAATCATGCCACACCGCCATAAAAATAACAAACGCACCAATACTTAAACCTGTGTCAACGAGGAAACACCTCTAATCATCACAAAACCCCTTACCCGAGGTCTAAAATATACTCCCTTCACACCTTCATTTCACAAAAGAAACGATCACACACGCTCACTTTACCCCTATCTTGTTGTACTTTCTCGAATACTCAAACTCTTTCTAGTATCTGCACCACACTTCCGTCAACGCTTCGCTTTCCAACCCTCGAGTCACTACCTCCAAACTTGGTCATCTTACTAACTTCGATCTTTTCTAAGGCCGCTCTACCCACGATCCGCTCGTCGAACATATCCACC
This sequence comes from Przewalskia tangutica, assembly GCA_029844215.1. Taxonomy (NCBI): domain Eukaryota; kingdom Viridiplantae; phylum Streptophyta; class Magnoliopsida; order Solanales; family Solanaceae; genus Przewalskia; species Przewalskia tangutica. Next base: position 42,039,247 of record CM056722.1, on the reverse strand, counting down.
AACTCATACGATGGTCAAACAAACTTGGGCCTAGCATCCTCGTGACCCTACCACCGGAGGACCACCCAGACCGACCCCACCCCAAACCGGGTTACGGGTTGACCCGCAAATGGTCCTCAACCCGACCCCCAACCGCTAAACTCTTGTTCCCGATCCGAACAATCTTACTAATTCACATCATGAAAGCTACCACTTCCATCTCACACTACCCACTGACTTATCACACAAATAAATCCCACGATACTACTACTGATAAGTGGTCAAACATAAAATAAATCTTTAACTCAAGACGACCTTACCCCTAAGGTCTCGCCGTGACATAGTCTAAGGCTCACACTTACCATGCCCCCATACGTATCCTCCCAACTAAGCATGTTTTCTAACTCACAATTAACACAACGCTATTCGTACATAGCACATAATAATGAGACCATCATAACAAGCATACCAAAACTCTAGAGGTTAAGGATATACTGCTACCGCCCACTCTAATCATAGGCCACCGCAGGCGCATAATCGTAGAAGGCGATGAACCACCATCGATCCGTAGAGGTGAGTCGTAACATCCGTGCTACCCGGTCGGACAGTTCCTCGCAAATGGCCTGCTGCCGCAAAAATAACAAGCTCCTCGCACCACGACACTCCCGAAATGCGGTCTACCACATCGACCACACCGAGGTAGGGTGACCGCATTCGCCAACACCCTTACTTCCTCGAAACTCAACCTCGAGCCACGACCGCTCCCGAATACTCGAAGGTTGTGGAGGACCACTGACCGGGCGAGGTACAAAACAGAGCTTGCCGAGGCGGTCCGCCTCGAAAGTCACCAAAGGACCTCGTTGTTCGCCTCTTCGCCGATTCGTCATTCCGTCGACCTCTCCGTGCCTCACATCCCAACAGATGAGCTCGCACGCGGCAATGTCCATGCCGGCCAAGAGCTACTCCCGAACATGCCTCGACATGTAATCATCGAGCCTCAGAACATATCGGTGCACTCGATCCTCCATACTAGCTACCAACGCTGGACGCACGCCAATGAGTCGAACTCACATTGTACTCCCGAACCGCACGCCCGCTCGTCTAAGCATCAAAATCTGTTTACCGCGCTCTCCTCATCCGCGAGGCAAGAAGTGAGTGAGGAAAGCCCCAAAACTCATCCCATACCGCTGAGGTGCATGCTCTCCCGAAAGCTCCTATGAATCAAACCAATCGATCGCGGTATCACGCAGCCGATGCGAACCAAAGGTCACGCACTCGGTCTCAAGCCTTGATCACCCGCACGATCCGTCAGAATCGCCGGATGAACTCCTGCGATCATCCTCGTGCCTCGACCCATAAAACTCGCGGCTAACTCGAGAAAGTCCCGTAGCCTCAAACTATCTCGCCGGGTGAATCCATCGTGCATCGAACTGAATCGCCAGATCCAAATTTATCTCATATTCGCCACGACTCGCCAACAATCGGGCCATCTCTTGTAACCCATCTCTCTCGCCTGCATCGCGGATGGAGGCTCAGTATCGCGTCTCGGCAGCCATTGCCGCGCTTCTAACCTTCTGCTGGGCCGGGCGGTTTCACAAAACCCGCCGTCTCAAGCACAACCTCGCATCGTCAGGCTCGCGCTCGCACTCTCTCTCAGATCTCACTAGCGGTTCTCTCTGTCTTGCCTTCGTGGCTCGTTGCCTTGCGCGAGGCATAATCGTAAAACGAGATACGCCGGAGGGGTCCAACTTACAACACAACTCTAAGGCACGATCTCGTAATGAGAAGAATGGAAACCAATCCTAAATGTCTCAGCCTCCCGATTATAGATGTGTGCACAACACATCGATAATCAAGACTCTACTAGACACGGTTCGTAGACACTTTCCGAGGATTAATCGCTCGATACCACTTTTGTAACGACTCGCCCCGGTTCAAGCATCGTGCCTTATCCTGCACCCTAGTGACACAACATCGAGAAAACCAATGAAAATAAAACTTTAAACAAGAAACAAGATATATGATCATAAACAAAGCAACCCAACGGTTACCTTCCAATAACATATATAAATACAACTCTTACAAAACGAACAGCTTTAATCCTTTTTACAAACCCCGCCACAACAAAGATTGCATGCACTTCTAAGATTTACAACAACTATGACGGACAGGTTCGCCATACCCCGAATGTACAAGAACCTACAACTCAGTGGAACACATACCAAAAGATAAGCCTCCGAGAAACGGAGCTTCCCAAAACGCTGAATCGAGATCCTAAGAGCGAGGATCCACGACCGATGTACTCTACCGCGGCATGAACGCAGCCCCGGGCGAGGTCAAGACAACAGTACCAAGTATGTGAAATCAGAAAATATCAGAATGAAATCATACTAGTCTATATAAAGCAGAGACATGTATGATAACCAAACTACGCTCACAACATAAAAGCAACATGTCGTGTGACTCACGCCTCAAGTCATCACTCAAATATAACTATGGGTCTCACGCCCACAACATCAATCATGTTCGCATCACGGCCGCATGCCCCGAGTGCAGACGGCAGACATGTCCATGATGCAACAATAATACCAATGCCCCACGGCCACGCCCCGAATTTACCTCTGTAGACACGCCCATGTGACATCAACAATAATATACCGGGTGATCAACCTCGCCGCACGGCCACATGCCCCGAATTCTACTCTGTAGACATGTCCATGTAACCACAATAACAATATATCGTAATCAACCCGCCGCACGGTCGCATGCCCCGGAATCAGACGGTGTAGACATGTCCATGTGACATCAACAACAAGACAAGAATCAAAATGGAAACATACCCGTGGAATTCTCCATCACCGCCAAAGACGCCCAAGTAAGTTCTCAACAAGTCGACCTACTTATCGAGAGACGCAGAATACGTAAATACCACACTTGCACAACAAAGGCTATCATCACAAGCATAGGCAAGTTTCACAACAACAAGCATAGGCAAGTTTCACAACAACAAGCATAGGCAAGTTTCACACAACTCAAAGTACTTTCATTTTATGCCAAAGTCCGGGGTTTTAACCCCAAAGTACTACATACGTTAAGTTCTTTTAAAAGAGATCCATTACTTTTATAAAAGTCACCCTATACCCGTAGTATTAGAATGACCAACCCACATTCCTTTTCAAAATCAAGTAACAACATTCTTTTCCTAAGTTCCAGTTTGCCTAGTTTCAATTACTCAAGCTTCTCATTTTCAAATGCTCAAGTCACTTATTTTAGAAAGGTTTCATAACTCATAGTCTTAATCTCTTTTAAAACAATTGAGTAACATATGTCATATATGTGAGTAGTTTATTCTTGTTTATAACGATCTTATTACAGCAGCCATGATCTAGAAAATGTAATATCATTTTGTCTCATCTTAGCTTCTATGCAGATGGAGGTTTCTACTGGTTTTAATACAACACATCATTATTCAATACATTTTCCTTTATTAACGCTGCAGTGGTCTGTCGATACACATTCTGATTTCGGAAATCAGTAAAACATTATCCCTTTAAAAACCAAGTACTCATTACTCACGAATGAGGTTTCACACAAACATCCACATTAAAACAAATAAGTTAAGTCTCTTATCTTATAAGATCAAGTCTCTTAACTTCTAACATCAGTAAACCATTTTCTTACCTACATAAAGCTGTTATAACCAACTTCCCATAAAGCCGTTATAACACTTTATGTTTAAACCAAACAAATACACTTAGCACCTGTACGTCCACCGTACTACATAGCTACACACATATCATGCTAGAACAGATAGGAAGAGGTTCACATACCTCGCGACGAGTATCGACAATAAGCAAAATGCTCCAAGTACTACAACCTTGCTAGCCCTTTCCACTCCTCCAGTAGAATACGCTACTCTTAGTACTTTCACCTAGAAAGGTCACAAACGTCTATTAACTTCCAAACACAAGGTTCCAGTTCTACGTAAAATTGGAAGACCTCCCGCAACAAACAGCGTAAATCTCCTCCTCTATCGAGGCCGGCCATCAAGCCAACCAGGGGGGGGGGGGGGTTTACACGTCTAACCGGACGTGTACAATTCTACTCAGTAATACTACACAAGTCTACTGCAATACAGTCCTATGTAAATACAGTGCAGTTCTTTTCTTTATTCTTCAGGCTTAAGTCAAAAGACATTGCCGCAGTACTAAGCTTAGTTCTATATATAGTATACTTCAACTATATATTCTAATAACATGTAATTTCCAATTACAAATAGAGGGACAAGATAATTACCTCGATAAGCCCATAATTATCCAAGTTAAATGTCGATCCTTAGCAACGTTTAGCTCCAACTCCGGGTGCTCCATCCCGCTCCAAACAACCCTTAGAAGTTCTAACCAACTTCTACTTAAATACTTCAATCAATCAATGAAGATTTTCTTAGGGTTTCGGTTTGAGACTAAAGGGACAAAAGGGTAGTATTTTCTGCTCTACGATAGAGGTATCTTTTGAATACTACAAGGTACACGGCTATGTTATTTTGGGCATTATAACAATAATTGGAAGACAAATTTCTACCAAGGGGGGGGTAGGCTCGGCTCGCACACTAGGCTAGGGGGAGGGGGTGTTCTCGGCCAAAGGCCACACGAAAGGGGAGGGAAGGCTCTCTGTTAGAGCTCACAGGGGGAGGAGAGGGTTTCAAGACTTGGAAGTTTTGGAATGGATGAAGTCTTCACATTTAGTGGGTATTTATAGCAAAACCAAAGGCCAACCAGGGCCAAGATCCTTCCAAGTGTATAGCAAGTGTAAGGACAAGATTAAGCCAAGTGCACCCTAAACCCTACTCCACAAAACAAGGCACAAAACATGGCACCAAACAAGCCACAAACAAGGCCAAAACAAGGAGCCAATAGCCATGTAAAACGTGACCCAATCGGCCAACCCAACGCCACTGAGGGTGACAAGTGTCACCCTCCCGTTGGTCCAAAACATTTCGTCTCTCGGAAAAATTCGCAAAAATACTAAATGACATAGCCGGAATTTTCCCAACGTAAGCTGTGGAAACGTTTCGTCGGAAAACGACTCTATTCGGCACTTGTTCCCAAATTTCGAACCAAAGCCTAACTTAAGGCTCAAATTCTCCACGTACGTCCTTACGTACATACTCTGGAAATACGGGGTATAACAAGTTCGTCCTCGGAATATCTACAGACCGTGTCTAGTAGAGTCTTGCGTATGGGTATATTGTGCACCATACTTATACGCAGGAGGCTGCCGGACATTTAGGATGGTTTCTATTCTTTCATCTCATAAATTATGCCGTAGAGCTGAGTTTTAAGGATTCGAACTTAACTCGTACCTGTTACAGTTTCGATAACCCCGGTTACCAAAAATGACTTCAGTTAGTTGATACTCGTAGCCAATATAGGAGCAATTTATATCCAGACGATTGGTACTGTTACACCCCGTAGTTCCAGAGTATGTATGTGAGGACGTACGTACGAGAATACGACAGTAATTTTGGAAAGGAAGAAGATGTGATTTTTTCGACGGAAAAGTTTCCGGTTTTTGTGAAGTAAAAAGGTTCGTTAATGGGAATTGGATTCCCAGATTTGGTATTCGGACTTTTTGGAATATTTTAGAAGTATTGAAATTTTAAATTCCGGAATTGGTCACGTGGGGCCCACGAGAGAATTTACGGTTTTGTGAGGCCCACTTTATTTTCGGATTTTTGGCATTACGGATATTTTCGGAAAATGAAATATTTTGGACCAATGGGAGGGCGACATGTGCTACCCTCAAGTGGACGGTTTGGTGGTCAATGTTTGGCACGTTTTTAATGTTTTAAAGGGCTTAAACATTTGGTCAATGTTTTGTAGATATTTGTGGAGTAGATAGATAAGGTGGGACCCACACAACACTTGTCCAAATCTCCACCACACACTTGCTTGAATCTTGGCCCTTCATTGTTCTATAAATACCCCCCTAAGTGCAAGACTTCTTCATCCACAAAACAATTTCCAAGTCTTAAAATACTCCCTCCCTTTGATGAAGTTCTCGTCCCACACCCCTCTCCCTTAACCAAACTTTGTCCGATGAAGTTCTGCACCGATGAAGAATTCCGGGGGCATGCGGCCATGCGGCGGGTTAATCACCCGATATATTGTTATTGTTGTTACATGGACATGTCTGCACCGATGAAGAATTCCGGGGGCATGCGGCCATGCGGAGGGTTAATCACCCGATATATTGTTATTGTTGTTACATGGACATGTCTGCACCGATGAAGAATTCCGGGGGCATGCGGCCATGCGGCGGGTTAATCACCCGATATATTGTTATTGTTGTTACATGGACATTTCTGCACCGATGCAGAATTCCGAGGGCATGTGGCCATGCGGCAGGGTTGATTACCCGATATATTGTTATTGTTGTTACATGGACATGTCTGCACCGATGAAGAATTCCGGGGGCATGCGGCCATGCGGCGGGTTAATCACCCGATATATTGTTATTGTTGTTACATGGACATGCTCGCAGATGAAGAATTAGGGGCATGCGGCACGTTACGCGCGGTTAATCACCCGATATATTGTTATTGTTGTTACATGGACATATTCGCACCGATGAAGAATTCCGGCATGCGGCCACGCGGAGGGTTAATCACCCGATATATTGTTATTGTTGTTACATGGACATGCTCGCACCGATGAAGAATTCCGGGGCATGCGTTACGCGCGTTAATCACCCGATATATTGTTATTGTTGTTACATGGACATTTCGCACCGGCAGAATTCCGGCATGTGGCCACGCGGCGGTTGATTACCCGATATATTATTGTTGTTACATGGACATGCGCACCGGCGAAGAATTCCGGGCATGCGTTACGCGCGTTAATCACCCGATATATTGTTATTGTTGTTACATGGACATGCTCGCACCGGCGCACTCGGCATGTGGCACGCGGCAGGGTTGGTTACCCGATATATTGTTATTTTTGTTACATGGACATGTCTGCACCGATGCAGAATTCCGGGGGCATGTGGCCATGCGGCAGGGTTGATTACCCGATATATTGTTATTGTTGTTACATGGACATGTCTGCACCGATGAAGAATTCCGGGGGCATGTTGCCATGCGGCAGGGGTGATTACCCGGTATACTGTTATTGCATCCTGGACATATCTACACCGATGGAGAATTCCGGGGGCGTGTGGCCATGATGCGGGCATGATTGATATTGTGGGCGTGAGACCCTTGGTTATATTTGAGTGATGACTTTGAGGCGTGAGTCCCTGCGACATGATCGCTTTTTATGTCGTGGAATCGTAGTTTGGTTGTCATACATGTCTCTGCTTTATTTAGACCGTTATGATTTCGCTGATATTTTCGCCACATACTTGTACATGCCAGATCGACCTCCTTCGGGCTGCGTTCACGCCGCAGTAGAGGTACACCATTTGTTTATCCGCGCTCATAGGATCACAGTTCAGCGTTTTGGGAAGCTCCGTTTCTCCGGAGGCTTATCTTTGGTATAGTACCCTGTCGTTGTAGGTACTTACATTCAGGGGTATGGCGGGGCCCTGTCCCGTCATTGTTGTTATAACACTCTTAGAGGTCTGTAGTACTGTTGTGGGCAGGGTTGTAAAAGTTGTAACTGTTCAATTTCTGTATATATGCAAGAAGGCAACCGTTTTGGTTGGCCTGTTTTATTATCATAACTCTTGTTTCATGTTTAAGTTTTTATTTCCGCTGATTTTTCTCTGATGTTGTATCACTAGGGTGCCCGGGGTATGACACCAGTCACGGGCCCGGGGTCGGGTCGTGACAGGTACGCCGGAAGGGGCAATGTGATTTTGAAATTATGAGAAGCTATCTCACTCGTATACGGATAGGAGATAATGTAAGATTTGGAAGTGAAATAGTTGAAAGTCTTAGAATGTTACATAACTGTTGAGACCTTAGATATCCAAGGCCTTCTTGAAAAATATATTTGACGCTTGAGCTTGGTTGAAGTATATGGTGTATGTGATTATTGTGAGATATTAATGGCAAATAAATGTTTCCTCTTAAAACCATTTTAAGCCTGCTCTGTTGATTCATGGAATTTGGTATCTGCTACCGAGTTATATTTTGGGGTAATCAAGAAATAAATGAACTGTGTATATGAGATTGACAAGATTGTTGTATAGTTTGATGGGATGATAATATACATTTATATGAACATGTTTATTGGGATCATGAAGTGTGTGATTAGTATGTAGTTTTAGTTAAGTCATGAAATGACTTCAATTTGTTCTGTATGCCTAGTTAGGCAATAATAAACATTAAGTCTTTTAGTAACTCAGGGTGGTGTCTAAGTATGTTAAAATGATAAGTTGAATATCATGCCTACATACTTTCATTTACTGAATTTGGAAATGTTAGCTTGAAGCCTGAGTCACTTGATCTAAATGCCTTGGTGGATAAAGTTTAAGATCTGAGGGTTGTATAATTAGTTTCTGGATGGTACATATTTGAATTGTTTCCATGCTTAGTTGAAAATGACAAGTTGTATATTAACAAGGTTATGCTAAGTACTCTAATCTGCCTGTACCTAGACAAAAGCTAAGTTGGCTCCTAATTGCTAGTCTAACTAGAATAGTATAACTAGCTGAAAGGTTTGTTTGGATCATTTTTAGTATTTCGTGTTTTGCCTTGAGTCCTGGACAGTGGCATTACTGTGACCTACCTGAAAAGCACATGCAATGTCAGTGATCTGCAGTTGGTAGCCTTAACTTAAAAATACTATATATACTAAGTGAGACCTTGTTGTCACGACCCGACCCCGGGCCCGCGACTGGTGCCCTACTTGGGCACCCCTTTCAGGTATACATCAGAGAATAGCAGCGGAACATACACAACTCCCAAAATAAAAATCATGTTTAGACAATAGACATCAACCGGCTAGCCGATAAGGCCGCATTTCGTAACATATACATAATACAAAATTAAAACGGTACATATTTGTTCTTGCAAACCCAAACCACAACTGTGACTACAGACCTCTAAGAATAACAATTGTGGCGGGACAGGGCCCCGTCATACCCCTGAATGTACAACGACCGACCGTACCAGGGATCTGTACTAAGGATAAGCCTGCGGAGTAATGGAGCTTCTCAACAGCTGAATAGTGATCCTAAGAGTGAGGATCAACAACCTGTATACTCTACCTGCGGCATGAACGCAGCCCCCCGAAGGAGGTCAGTACAACATGTACCAAATATGTGAAACTGAAAGTACTGTAGTGAAATCATAAGTCTAAAATAAAATTGGAGACATGTATGATAACTCATATAACAGTACACTGTGCCTTACTAACAATGAGAGTAAACAAGAGTATACTTTACTGCATAAAAATAGGAGGCTCGTGATCAAAGCAGGGCCACCCGCCCGCAGTATCATTAAGCAATCCTACTCCTGGGACTATTTCACCCGCAAGGGTCGTATGGACCCGCATGAGGTATTCTCGTGATAGATCGTATCCGCCCGCATAGGTTGTGTAGACCCGCATGAGGTATTCCTCGCATAGGACTGGTCCGCCCCGCATGGGACTATTTCACCCGCATAAGCCCGTTCGGACCCGCATGAGGTATTCCTCGCATCATGAGTAGCAAATCCACGGAATATGCAAATGCCACAAACCCGGGGAATGACCCCGTAATGCACAATATATCACTAACACAAACGGCTATCATACATAACATAAGCACTACCGACTTATCATACATAACATAAGCACTACCGGCTTATCATACATTACATAAGCAAGTTAAGAAATCCCCCTAACTTCTTATTAGTCTTATTCATATACACTCTCATTTTAGTTTACTTAAGGCACTAACATGTCATTATAAAATCCGGGAATTTAACCCAAGGTACTACGTACTTCTATTTCTTTAAAATGACTCTTTTTCATATAAAACTTCCAAGATACTAATAACCGTAGTATCAAGTCATAACTACTTTCAAGACAAGTCACAATACCTTTTAGAAATACATTTATAGGCTTCTAAATCAAGTGACTTCTTTCTTTTAAAACTTTAAGCAATTGATGCCTTTAAATCGATTTGCCTCTCATTATTTCAAGTCATTTATCATACTTAAATTACTTAGAGTGAACCACTCTTTTTAACTTTCCATAAAGCTATTATAACCAACTTCCCATAAAGTTGTTATACTAGCTTTATACAAATAGACAAATACATTCTTCCTTATATCCAAGGGACTTATACTTTTAAAACGAAACAAGTATCATATACTTTTAAAATACTCCAAGTCCCTTAACTTTAGTAATCAAGTTTCTTAACTTTTAGAAACTAAGATATCCTTATTATTTTTAAACAAGTGAGTTAATTCCCTAACTCAACCAACTTGGACATTCTTAAAATAAGCCAGGGATATCAAATGAACTAAATTCGTCAAAACCTCGTACGTCTACCGTACTATATATTTACAACTATTCATGCTCAAGAGATAGGAAAGTTCCACATACCTCTTCGGTTCAATCCACTTGCCAAGTCCAATATGCCGTACGTAGTATGTCAACCTATAATGACCATAATACGTCTATTAACTTCTTACTTCAAACGTAGAATATTCCAAGTGCAAAGTCACTAAATTCTACGGAAAATCGGACAGCACTTCCTTTGTTTCTACATACTTTGCCACCTTTTTCAAGGCCGAATTCAATAACCAAACACGCCACATTTAAGGCTCAACAATGTAGTTAACGATAGGGGATTACACGCCTACAAGACGTGTAAAATTCCGCCCCACAATTAATATCAAACAAGTCCAAAATACAATGTCCATTCGGCAAATTAGGACAACAATACAAATTCGTTTCCACTCCCTTTTCAATCCAAGTGGTTTAATATAACATGTTATCTAGCCGCAATTGATTATAACTACTAAAATCTTCAAGTAGATAACATGCGACGATACTAGTTAACGACCAAATTGTAATTCAATTTCAAACTACTCAACATGTCATTTTCGGATTTAGGCTACTTCAATCCATATCACTTATCAATCTTCAATACATATACTTCATGCTAGTTAAAATGTATAACTACAACAATAATAAATCTTCAATCACTTAAGAGGACAAAGTGGTTACCTTGATAAGCCCAAAATAGTCCAACAATCTTGCCCACTTTAGCCCTCTTTCCGAAATTCTTCTTCCCGCAAATATCATCTCTACGAACCCCCTACAAGATTGCCAACGTATTTCCTTCTTGTTGCCTTTCTAAAAAAATATCTTTTAGGCTTAGGGTTTCAACCATTTGAGAGAGAAGAGAAGAGAAGATTTGGGTGAAGTCTTGCAAAATGATTTTAATCTAGCAAGACTTGATCAAATATAGCCTTTATCTTGTTCCACAAGTTGGGGGGACACTTGTCACTCACCCAGGGGTCCTCTACAATAAATATCTTATATTTTTACCCTATTTCCGCAAAAAATCCCGCCTCGGCGCTGCAATTTCAGACAATTTCAGGCTTTTCGGCGCCCCGGCGCTGCAGCCGGCGCCGCGGCGCCTGACCTTGTCTGTTCTGTCAACCGATCTTGTAATGTCCATAACTTTCTACTCCGATGTCCTATCGACGAGCGGTTTGTTGAGTTGGAAACTAGACTCAATGAACTTCATATTAGGATTTTGAAACACCTAAAAACCCCAATTATACTAGGAGATATACTGCTCCCAAGTTGACTGAAAAACTGTCTCAAAATATTCTGCCAACTTTTTTTTCTTTTTCCAACTTCGAATCTTATTTCCTTTCGTACGTTCTCATCTCATCCTCTTGGAATTACGGGGTATAACACTTGTCATGCTATTTGCTATATTATGAGTCAAAATGATAAACTTAGACTAATTTCAGCATGCTAGTTTTAAAGAATTGATTCAGAAGTTCCTATGGACCTTTGCCTGATAATGAAGACCAAATGCCTTACTTATTTGCCTCTGTGCTTATGATTGTTTATATCTAAATTTGCTAAGGTTAAAAATGCACTACAAGGAATTGGAGGTTTTCTATTTGTGGGTGATGTTTATATCTCATGTATGATTTAGTTACAAGAATTGAAACCTAGCTTGATGGTGTGTAGGAATATGAATATACATTTAAGCATATTATGATATTCTCTATTCATGATAGAACTGAGATTCTAAATTAAAGGAATTCTGGGTTCAAAGGTTGCCTTTTTACTGACTGATATGAATATGAATTTATATGTAATTTTATGGAGGCTGTTTGTCCAGTTCAAATATGGTTTTTCACTACGTTCTTTATAGTTGTTGCTGCCTGTCCTGGATATCAGTCACTCCAACCTTGTATAGTATGGTAAGTTTCTAATAGTCCTTGTGATAATGTCTTATCACCCTGAGCATGTACATTCTGATCATGCACGTATATCCCTACCATATCCCTGTCATCACCCCATGTTTAGAAGATTTAAAATCACTCAGTTTAGGTAGAAAAATTAGAATTTTAAGTTGCTATATTAACTGTCATGCTCTGTTGTCTTGGGTAAGGAGAGAAACTGGTTTAGAATTCTTATGTGTCCAAGTCATATTGTCTGTTTGATTCTGCAAACATTCTTATAAAAAATGAACTAGTTATGTATCATTTTTTTTTCTCTTTTCATCTTCCTTTCTTTGATTGGATCAGGGGAAATCCACCTATTTGTTTAGAGTAAAGTCAGCCAAGTGGAGTTGAACTAAGTTTAAATCCCTATATATGATGTCTTGAAATGTATATGTTATGTCTCAACTTCTCACAAAAAGCCACCACCAGATGGGGTGTGATAAAGGCAGTCTTAACAGATAGTTATTGCCCCAGTAATAAGAGCACTTTCTGGACATTTTTATGTTTATTTTAAATTAAAATATGGAATCCAATGTTGGGATCTGAAACTGTTTTTCAGTGGCTGCTACATTTTTATTGTTGGCACTAATACATTTAGCTGATATTTGTTATTGCCATCTCTGGCCTAAATAATATTGAATATTGAGAGCTATGTCACTAAGTTAACTGATGCATTTTGACTAAAACTTGCTGCATGTTGGAGGATGAGATAAGCTGAATCTATGAGAATTTTAACCAAGTTGTTTCTCCCTTAAGGATTTCAAACCTATGGCTAGTTAGTTGTTGCTCAGTCACTAGTTGGGCATAATAATTGTTGTACTTGAAGACTCTCAATGTGTTACATTTTGGAAATAAAAGTACATCAACATGCTGCTATTATTGTGTCATTTTGCTGCTATTGTTGTGTCATTTTGCTGTTATTTGTTGCTGCATATATTTGTTATTTTCTGAGATATTTGACTACCACACCTGTTATTATTATAGCTATTGGTTTATGTCACTTGTTCTTACTGTTTGGCTGTTGTTTTTGTTGTTGCTTGCCACTGTTGTCTTGCCACACCTCAACCACCTGTTGCTGCCTTCATTTATGGGGCATATGCTGTTGTTGGTTCCAGGCAGGGGCATATTTGAAAATAAACAGATGCTGGAAGATCTGGAAATGAGCAGTTATGCTTAAACCAGTGCTATATTATTTGCACTAGCAGTTGTTTACTGTTTTGCTGGCCTAGTTGTGGGTACTATGGTTAAAAGGGGATGGGAGATATACCTAAGATTTGAGTCCTTATTGATGGGTATATGAAATCTGTATTTTTGTAAGTCTGGGATTAAATCAAGTCTAGTATATATGTATTCTTTGATTGGTTTCTGCCTTTTTGATAATTGTTGGTGTGTCTGGGGTTATAAATTGCTAATTGAGTGACTTACCACTTACCTTATGACCATTGTCAAAGAACTGTGAAATAATACATTTATGCCTAGACTATCTGCTTAAGAGTATATATGTGTTTTCCTTTGTTTATAACCCATTTGGCGTAAGCATGTTGAGTGTGTGTGTGGTAGAAAAATTTCCCTGACCTTGTTGTGTTGCACTGCCCTGTTCTATTTTAGTGTCTGGTGAGGTGTTAAGTTATTTTGAGTTGGCCCTTTGCACATTGTCTTGTGCAAACCTGAAAGGAAAATATTATTGTTCTCCTTTTTCTGTTTTCAACTGGATACATGTGATCTTTGTGATTATTTTGAGAGGTCTGCTGGATAGGCTTCATAAATCTGTTTGGTTGTTTATTTGAGCAAATGATATGCTTATTGAGGAGGTCTGAAATAGATATCTGATAACTTGGCCCTAGCTACCTATATGTGCTGATTGGTGTTCATTGTTGCCCTATTCTAGGTGTAGTATAAGTCAATAAATGAAGGCTGGGATTCCTTAGAATAACTCTGGAACTTTGTATGTTGCATTCTGGTGCCTTTAATCCTGTGATGGTTAGGATGTCTTAAAATGCTAACATACATGTTAATGTAGCTTGATCGGTGTATTTTATACACACTTTTTGAGTCATTTTTAGTTAGTATTTTACTCATTTTGTTTATGTTTAGTATAATATTAGGGTCGTTTTCCTTTATTTTGTGTCACAACGGTCAGAATGGAGAAATGACAAAAAAGAGATGAAATGAGCATAAATGAGATGAAATTGCACATAAAAGGGCCAATAAATGAAGTCTAAGAAGTCCAGGAAAGTATATAAAAGATTAGACGAAGCCCGGATTAAAAATGGACGACCGCGCGCTGGCGCAAACCACGACCATCGGGTTGTCCGAAACTCTCGATTTTCAGTTGTGGCACCCGATCAGAGGCCACGGCGACGACGCGGTATTTTTGACGTTTTGGGCCGAATTTGACACGTTTTCAGGGTCCAAAAGGGATAACTTTTTCTACCTACATAATCCCTAACCCTTGACCTAAAGGATTCTTGGGCTATATATATTCTCTACATCATTCTCTAGAGGGGGGATTCATTCATCATTGTACATACAACACAACTTATGAGGCTAAGATTGGAGGTTTTTCAAATATTTTCTTTTCTTTCTTTTGCTTTGTTTATTTCAGTTCATGTATGAAGATTGTATTAGTTCTTAGCGTGACTATGGATAAGAGTTAATTACTTTGTTAGGGGTTTTCCTTGTGATTCACTTGAAACTCTATTCATGAATTAATACATTAGTTTGGTTTCTTCTTCACTTGTTTAAGATTTATTCAATAATTGTTTTGAATGCTTGATAGTTAATTAGCTACTAATTATCATCACATATATGATTTCTAATCGAAATCCGAAAGGGGAGATTGTGAATATTCTATAGTTGAATAAACATAGGTTTAAATCATGGACGAAAGTACCCCGATACTTGTGTAGCTTAATAGATTATTGCTCTTAATCCTCCTTTGTAGGCAATCTTGTCATCAAAAGATAGAAGGGTTCTCCATTGTGGTTGAGTGTTTATATTACCTTAACAGAAGTATAAAACGACTTAGTTAACCTGCTATCTTAACGTGGAAGAAGAAGCCAGTCTAATTGTATTAAGGATTGAATAGTGTGGATAGTTGATGATCTTGGAAGCCCTAATTCTCCATCATAACTGATTTAATTCAAAGTATTTTTATAATTAGTTTATTTCCTGCATTATTAGTCTAAAAGTCCCAATCAATTAACGTTAACCAAATAGATACCATATGATAGATAATCGGTACTTGAAAACCAGTCTCTGAGGACGATATTCGGTCTTACCTAGACTATATTACTTGTAACGATACGTGCACTTGTGTTAAGCGTGTGTATAAATCGCACATCAAGTTTTTGGCGCCGTTGCCGGGGACTGGCGTACTATCAATATCGATTTATCTATTCTAATTTGGTTGCTCCAAGAACAAGTTTCTAACTTGTTCTGAGAGCATCTTTTTTATCATCTTTTGTTGTTTTACTTATTTTTCTTATTTTGCAGGTTAAATTCAAAAAAAAAAAAACTTATACAGGTCCATGGACTACAACTTCTATCAGGGGCAGCAAATTCATCAACAACAGCTTAACCCACAGGTTCTGGAAGAAGATCTAGATGAGTTGCATGCAGGCATACTCAGGCTCACCAAGTGTCAGTCTCAGTTCATGGATGAGACAAGAGTGTCCCTCAGAAATTTGGAGACACAAATAGGGCAACTAATGGATAGGATGGACAATACACTTCAAGAAAGTCTGACTAGCGATACTGTTGTGGGAAGTGATAAGCAAATTGAGGAACCTGAACCACACCCAGCTGTTGAGGAATCTGGCGAGATAGTTGGTGTAGAGAAGAAAACGATTCCTGAGATCCAATTATTCACCTTTTTGAATTCTTTGGAAATTTATTTTTCCTGTACCTATTGCAAAAGAAATACCACCAGCGGTCACTATTGATCCCCAAATAGGAAGTCCATACCATTAAGGGCACCCCCTAGAGTTGAGAGATGTTGGGATTCTCACTGATCCCTACATTATAGAGAGCCTAGAAGACAAGCATGTATTGTGTACTTGGGGGATAATCTTATATCTGAAGCCCTTAATTGAAAAGATTGTTGTAGGAAAAGTGAGACCTGCAACAATAACTATGCGGATTGCAAGCAGTTCGCAGAAGGATCCAATGGACACTCGTAAAGGTTAACTGCGTCCGGCTAAAAGGCATTAAAGACAACGCTTGTTGGGAGACAACCCAATGTTTTTAATTATGTTAGTTTGATTTTTGTCTTTAGTTTGTTTTATTTTATCTTGAACAGTCTCACGGTCTTGGGTTCTTGTTTTGTGTTGTTGGATAACAGTGGATCAAAGCTAACTCGAGGAAAAAGAGCAAAACATTGAAAAAGGAAAAGCCGTCGTCGGCCACGCGCGTAATCAGCCGCCACGTCGGAACTCAGAGCCGCAAGATTGGTGCCACGGCGCCGAATATCAGGGTCGTGGCGCCGAAGGTTCAGAAACCCAGATTCCGTGCAATTCCAGAAATTTTCCTCCCAGACCTCCATTATGATCACTGTGTTGTGTCAGTAAGTTGTCCCTATTTTTAGTCTTCACACATTGGGGACAATGTGTCAATTATGTTTGGGAGGTTGTCTTATTGTTTTTGAGTCTTTTAGATTTGTTTTGTGTGTTTTTCAGTATTTTTGAGTCATTATTTGTTTTTATTATTATTATTGATCATGCATGATGTAGTCACTTGAAACGCCTAATGAAGTAAAGTGGGATAATGTAATGGAATTAGAAGCAGAAAATCTGAACACTTAGGATAGATATGCCAAAAATTCATGAAATCGAACTATTTGGGGTATCTTGCTTTATTTATGCTTTGTTAGTGATTAAACCTAAGTGTCTGCGGGCTTGCTATTTCAGGCGAAATAGTTAGGATATGCATGTTAGGGAGATGATTATGACATTTCTTTGTTAGCACTTTCTTATCATTCTTTGCCTAACCCTGACATTACAATTGAATCCCTAGTCAGCCCATTTGAGCAAAAAATAAGATCTTTTCTTTGACACCCTATAATTCCATATTTGTGCCATAAATGGAAAACTTGATATGTTTGGAATATAAAGTGTTGAAAAAGAGACAAAAAAGAGTGAACAATTTTGATGCACCCCAAAGAAAAAAAAAATCAATAGGCAAAAAGTCTAAGTTTGGGGGTGCCTCTTATTCATCATACACATCATTCTCTCAAAACAAAAGAGGGGAAAGATAGGTATGAAGTGAAAAAGAGAATCAAAAGAAAAGGGAAGAATTTAAAGCAAAAGAGTTTATGGTACGTAAATTGAGCCTAAATGCCTATTTTTACCTACCCCTGCCTAAGCCTACATTACAACCCTGAAAAGCCCTGAAGATCTCTAATATGTGTATCCATGATTAGTGGAGAATAACAAGTGAACATGCCATAAGATTTTGAAATTGACATGCATAGTTAGGTATTTTTACATCCATTGAGCATGATTGAATTAAATTAGCGAAATATTTGACTTGAGTGTTTAGAATGCTAAAATTCATGCTATATATTCCTGCATATTATCCTACTAACCTTCATGCTTTTCTAAGTGACAATTGTGCAACAAATTGATCAGTGTCTTTGAGTCATTTTATTTTCTTTTCTTTCGTGTCTTTATTTCTATCTTTTTTATCTTTACTCGAGGGCGAGCAAAGGTTAAGTTTGGAGGTGTTTGATCGGTATATTTTATACACATTTTTTTGAGTCATTTTTAGTTAGTATTTTACTCATTTTGTTTATGTTTAGTATAATATTAGAGTCGTTTTCCTTTATTTTGTGTCACAACGGTCAGAAATGGAGAAATGACAAAAAGGAGATGAAATGAGCATAAATGAGATGGAATTGCACATAAAAGGGCCAATAAATGAAGTCTAAGAAGTCCCGGGAAGTATAGAAAAGATCAGACGGTCTGATGAAAATCGACGATGGCGAAGAATCGCGAAAAACGCCACCGGAGCCACGGCGCCTGGCAGCAGCGCCGCGGCGCCGACCAATGAAGTTATCCGAACCTCTATGATTTTTAGGAGCCGTGGCGGCCGAATGCAGGGTCACAGCGCAGACGCGGTATTTTTGACGTTTTGGGCCGAATTTGACACGTTTTCAAGGTCCAAAAGGGATAACTTTTTCTACCTACATAATCCTTAACCCATGACCTAAAGGTTTCTTGGGCTATATATATTATCTACATCATTCTCTAGAGGGGGGATTCATTCATCATTGTACATACAACACAACTTAGGAGGCTAAGATTGAAGGCTTTTCAAGTATTTTCTTTTCTTTCTTTTGCTTTGTTTATTTCAGTTCATGTATGAAGATTGTATTAGTTCTTAGCGTGACTATGGCTAAGAGCTAATTAATTTGTTAGGGTTTTTCTTTGTGATTCGCTTGAATCTCTATTCATGAATTAACACATTAGTTTGATTTCTTCTTCACTTGTTTAAGATTTATTCAATAATTGTTATGAATGCTTGATAATTAATTAGCTACTAATTATCATCACATATATGATTTCTAATCGAAATCCGAAATGGGAGATTGTGAATATGCTATAGTTGAATAAACATTGGTTTAAATCGTGGACGAAAGTACGCCGATACTTGTGTAGCTTAATAGTTTATTGCTCTTAATCCTCATTTGCAGTCAATATTGTTATAGAAAGATAGAAGGGTTCTCCATTGGGGTTGAGTGTTTATATTATCTTAACAGAAGTATAAAACGGCTTAGTTAACCTGCTATCTTAACGTGGAAGAAGAAGCCAGTCTAATTGTATTAAGGATTGAATAGTGTGGATAGTTGATGATCTTGGAAGTCCTAATTCTCCATCATAACTGATTTAATTCAAAATATTTTTATAATTAGTTTATTTCCTGCATTATTAGTCTAAAAGTCCCAATCAATTAACGTTAACCAAATAGATACCATAGGATAGATAATCGGTACTTGAAAACCAGTCCCTGAGGACGATATTCGGTCTTACCTAGACTATATTACTTGTAATGATATGTGCACTTGCGTTAAGCGTGTGTATAAATCGCACATCAAGTTTTTAGCGCCGTTGTCGGAGACTGGCGTACTATCAATATCGATTTATCTATTCTAATTTCTAAGTTGGTTGCTCCAAGAACAAGTTTCTAACTTGTTCTGAGAGCATCTTTTTATCATCTTTTGTTGTTTTTCTTATTTTTCTTATTTTACAGGTTAAATTCAAAAAAAAAACTTATACAGGTCCATGGACTACTACTTCTATCAGGGGCAGCAAATTCATCAATAACAGCGTAACCCACAGGTTCTGGAAGAAGATCTAGATGAGTTGCAGGCAGGCATACTCAGGCTCACCAAGTGCCAGTCTCAGTTCATGGATGAGACAAGAGTGTCCCTCAGAAATTTGGAGACACAAATAAGGCAACTAATGGATAGGATGGACAATACACTTCAAGAAAGTCTGACTAGTGACACTGTTGTGGGAAGTGATAAGCAAATTGAGGAACCTGAACCACACCCAACTGTTGAGGAATCTGGTGAGATAGTTGGTGTAGAGAAGGAAAAGATTCCTGAGATCCAATTATTCACTTTTTTGGATTCTTTAGAAATTCAGTTTCCTGTACCTATTGCAAAAGAAATACCACCAGCGGTCACTGATAATTCCCAAATAGGAAGTCCATACCATTAAGGGCACCCCATAGAGTTGAGAGATGTTGAGAATCTCACTGATCCCTACATTATAGAGAGCCTAGAAGACAAACATGTCTTGTGTACTTGGGGGATAATCTTATATCTGAAGCCCTTAGTTGAAAAGATTGTTATAGGAAAAGTTAGACCTGCAACAATAACTATGCGGATTGCAAGCAGTTCGTATAAGGATCCAATGGGCACTCGTAAAGGTTAACTGCGTCCGGCTAAAAGACGTTAAAGACAGCGCTTGTTGGGAGACAACCCAATGTTTTTAATTATGTTAGTTTGATTTTTGTCTTTAGTTTGTTTTATTTTGTCTTGAACAGTCTCACGGTCTTGGGTTCTTGTTTTGTGTTGTTGGATAACAGGTGGACTGAAAGCTAACTTTGAGGAAAAAGGAGCAAAAACACTGAAAAAAAGGAAAAGTCGTCGTCAGCGCCACGACGCCCAGAATCAGCGCTACGTGAATCAGAGCGCAAGATTTGGGCGCCACGGCGCCGAATCTCAGGGCCGTGGCGCCGAAGGTTTAGAAACCCAGATTCCGTGAAAATTCCAGTATTTTCCTCCCAGACCTCCGTTATGACCCTGTGTTGTGTCAGTAAGTTGTCCCTATTTTTAGTCTTTACACATTGGGGACAATGGGTCGATTAAGTTTGGAGGGGGGGGGGGAGGGGGGAATGTCTTATTGTTTTTGAGTCTTTTTGATTTGTTTTGTGTGTTTTTTGAGTCATTTTTTTATTGTTATTATTATTGATCATGCATGTTGTAGTCACTTGAAACGCCTAATGAAGTAAAGTGGATAATGTAATGGAATTAAAAGTAGAAAATCTGAACACATAGGATAGATATGCCAAAAATTCATGAAATCGAACTATTTGGGGTATCTTGCTTGATTTATGTATTGTTGGTGATTAAACCTATGTGTCTGTTGGCTTGCTATTTAAGACAAAATAGTTAGGATAAGCATGTTAGGGAGATGATTCAGACATTTTTTTGTTAGCCCTTTTCTTACCATTCTTTGCCTATCCCTGACATTACAATTGAATCCCTAGTCAGCCCCTTTGAGTAAAAAATAAGATCTTTTCTTTGACACCTTATAATTCCATATTTGTGCCATAAGTGGAAAAATTGATACGTTTGAAATATAAAGTGTTGAAAAAGAGACAATATAGAGTGAACAATTTTGATGCACCCCAATGAAAAAAATAATAATCAATAGGAAAAAAGCCTAAGTTTGGGGGTGCCTCTTATTCATCATACACCTCATTCTCTCAAAACAAAAGAGGGGAAAGATAGGTATGAAGTGAAAAAGAGAATCAAAAGAAAAGGGAAGAATTTAAAACAAAAGAGTTTATGGTACGTAAATTGAGCATAAATGCATGTTTTTACCTACCCATGCCTAAGCCTACTTTACTACCCTGAAAAGCCCTGAAAATCTCTAATATGTGTATCCATGATTAGTGGAGAATAGCAAGTGAACATGCCATAAGATTTTGAAATTGACATGCATAGTTAGGTATTTTTACATCCATTGAGCATGATTGAATTGAATTAGCGAAATATCTGACTTGAGTGTTTAGAATGCTAAATATCCATGCTATATGTTTCTGCATATTATCCTACTAACCTTCATACTTTTCTAAGTGACAATTGTGCAGCAAATTGATCAGTGTCTTTGAGTCATTTTATTTTATTTTCTTTCGTGTCTTTATTTCTTTCTTTTTGATCTTTACTCGAGGGCGAGCAAAGGTTAAGTTTGGGGGTGTTTGATCGGTATATTTTATACACACTTTTTGAGTCAATTTTAGTTAGTATTTTACTCATTTTGTTTATGTTTAGTATAGTATTAGGGTCGTTTTCCTTTCTTTTGTGTCAGAGCGGTCAGAAATGGAGAAATGACAAAAAGGAGATGAAATGAGCATAAATGAGATGGAATTGCACATAAAAGGGCCAATAAATGAAGTCTAAGAAGTCCCAAAAAGTATAGAAAAGATCAGACGGCCGGATGAAAATCGACGACGGTTAAGAATCATTTAAAAACGCCACCGAGCCGCTGGCGCAGCAGCTGGTGCCGACCACTGAATTTGTCCGAAACTCTCTGATTTTCAGGCGCCATGGCGCCCGACTGTAGGGCAACGACACCGACACGGTATTTTTGATGTTTTGGGCCGAATTTGACACGTTTTCACTTTTCAGGGTCCAAAAGGGATAACTTTTTCTACCTACATAATCCCTAACCCTTGACCTAAATGATTCTTGGGCTATATATATTCTCTACATCATTCTCTATAGGGGGATTCATTCATCATTGTACATACAACACAACTTAGGAGGCTAAGATTAGAGGCTTTTCAAGTATTTTCTTTTCTTTCTTTTGCTTTGTTTATTTCAGTTCATGTATGGAGATTGTATTAGTTCTTAGCGGGACTATGGCTAAGAGCTAATTACTTTGTTAGGGTTTTTCCTTGTGATTCACTTGAAACTCTATTCATGAATTAATACATTAGTTTGGTTTCTTCTTCATTTGTTTAAGATTTATTCAATAATTGTTTTGAATGCTTGATAGTTAATTAGCTACTAATTATCATCACATATATGATTTCTAATCGAAATCCGAAAGGGGAGATTGTGAATATGCTATAGTTGAATAAACATAGGTTTAAATCGTGGATGAAAGTACCCCGATACTTGTGTAGCTTAATAGGTTATTGCTCTTAATCCTCCTTTGTAGTCAATCTTGTCATCGAAAGATAGAAGGGTTATCCATTGGGGTTGGGTGTTTATATTACCATAACAGGAGTATAAAACGGCTTAGTTAACCTGCTATCTTAACGTGAAAGAAGAAGCCAGTCTAATTGTATTAAGTATTGAATATAGTGGATAGTTGATGATCTTGGAAGCCCTAATTCTCCATCATAACTGATTTAATTCAAAGTATTTTTATAATTAGTTTATTTCCTGCATTATTAGTCTCAAAGTCCCAATCAATTAACGTTAATCAAATAGATACCATAGGATAGATAACCGGTACTTGAAAACCAGTCCCTGAGGACGATATTCAGTCTTACCTAGACTATATTACTTGTAACGATACATGCACGTGCGTTAAGCATGTGTATAAATCGCATATTATATCTTGAGAAATATCTTTTAATTTGGTCTTAATAACCTGCTTCTAATCCTTTGCCCTGCTAGTTTCTGCTTCAATATGACTGAAATCCATTAATAGGATAAAGATGGCTAGTTGAAGTAAATTGAAGCTTGCCCATTTCTTAGTGTTGAGTGTTGTTGGTTATAAGACACTAACTAAACAAGCATAGTTATAATAGACTAAATGATATTATGATGTCTTGCATTATGAATATAAAGATCTATGATTAAGCAACCTAGAACTAGTCTGTCAAGAAATTTCTAGGTGCAACTGAGTTAATCTATCTGCCCTTCGCCTGTGTTATGTGACCTGTTTTGAATTTGGTATATGAGTTTGTCCTAAAGAGACATGTCATTAAGCTTATCGTGGTCTAACTATATAAAATGTTTTCATAAGTTAAAACTTAAGTGAGGCTAACACTACTAGTATTCTTATTCTGAAAATGATGTTTCCAATGAATGGTTTCATATATATATATATATGTGTGTGTTATTCTGTGGACTCTGCTTTATGTATTTAGTTGCTGGAATTGTTCATCACATCATAAGGTGACTGTTGTTTAAAGTTGAAAACATCTACTATCTCCAACTTATTTTAACTATTGAAACAATCCTGATTTCTTCTTTTGAAATAGAATCTGAATTAATTAAGCCATGACTAACTGAATGGTTGCTAGTATTTAAAGCTGAATTTTCCGGTTGTTGGAAACAGTTAGTCAACTACTTTCTCTATTAAAGGATCATACTTGCAACCTTGGTTAATTATGTATATCTTATCTCATATTGTGTTCACCTGTACTAGCCTTAGTATCACACCATTATGCCTTGTTTCTATTCTAGTCTTAATTAACACCTTAAACACCATGAGATGTAGTATTCCTACCCAAATGATTGATAAACATGGAAATCCTACTTGGTTACTATACCATGAACTTCTGGCTCTCAAGGAAGCTACTGTTTTGGGATAAGAAATGGCAGTTGTCACATAGTTACTGCCATAAGAAGGGAAGCAGATTCTGAACATCCAATGTCATCTTGAAATCTGGTTCTGATTTTAGTAGGTTGTATTATCTATTTAATAATAGGTTTAGTTGTACAAAGTGGCCTTAGCTTAGCTACTACCATGTTGTTGTCTACTATACAGCTGGGTAATAAAAACTACACCTTGAAATGAACCAAAACTTGAGATGTTAGTCTTGTTTAGTTGGTTCCTAGGGGTAATAAGTTTTGATATTCTGATTTAACTTTAATGTTAATGAATTATAGATAGGATGTGATTACATTTCTTTCACTACGTGATAAGGTCAAGCATAGCACCCCTACATTCGAGGACGAATGTTTCTAAGGGGGGGATGATGTAACACCTCGCATTTTCGGGTAATATTTTGAGCACATAGACATGGGCAAGCAGACCCGAACCAGAAGTATTTATATTATACTTGCATATACTAGTAAGGAAATTAGTATATAAAAGAAAGTGATCCCGAAATAATTGTGGATTTAACAGCGAGACGACAGGGAATAATTGTATAATGGTATATCCCCCAAGAGGCTACAGACTAGTGTCGTATTATAAGAATTATGACATTGAGTACACGAAAGTTTTATAAGTCAACGGGTTTTAAGTGAAATGGGATCAAGAAGTATTTGTGTGTATAATTAATTAATTATGGGGAGAATTATTCTTTTTACTGGGGGTCGGCTATTGAAGTCATGCGTAAGCAATATATAACCTATTGTGGGTGACTGGCTGTATTAATTCTTTAGTGGAAGCTTCACCAGTGATCTCCAATCTTCATACATGCATCTACAACCATTAAAAAGCTTCACCTTCTCAAATCCTCTACAATCACCTTCAATTCTATAAGCATTTGTAGAACCTTTCCATGGGGAAAGATTCATTACACTCCAAACAGAGGGAATAAAACCTCAATTTATATTCACTGAATTCTTCAACCAATTTGGGGATTTCTTCACAAATATTCTTACTACCAGAAAGGTAGAAGGGCGATTTGAACCTCAATTCCAGCAAGATTGAGTTCTGGAATCAAGCCGAGAACTTGAATTCGAAAAGATCAAGCCCAAGTCGATTTTTGGGCCCTGTTTTGTTGGTCAAAAACTGACCTGGGTGAAAAGCCTTTCGACGACTATCGTCACTGCTTTTAACAAGGTAATGATTTATATTCCTAAATTTTATACCAATTATAGAACATAATTCTTGGTGGGTTCAAAAGGATGATCAGAATGTTGGGTTGCTATCGTGGGACTGTTAGTACGAAATTGGTGACTGCATGTGAGATTATTGGGTGCTACAGGTACTGTAGTAGTTAAGGATAAATGGTTTAAGAAGGTTGATTGTTAATTACATGCATCGGTAACGATTCTTGTTCTTAAGTTTATAAGTTATAGAACCTAACTCTATGATTATAAGAATACTAAGTTATTTGGGTATTGTGGGGTTGTTGGTGCAAAATTGGAAGGTTGCATGTGGAATTTCTGGACTATTTTGAGCATTGCAACAGTTAAGGAAGAGAGATTAGTAAGGCTGGGTGTCTCGCAACATGTATAGGTTATTTATAGAAGAAATATAGGTTGCACGCATATAAGATGTTCGATAAAATGTCCTAATGAAATATGTTTTCAGTATGTTAAATTATGTGTGATTTAAATCATTCATAGGTTATGGAAAACCATTCGTAGAGTTTACAAGCAATCGTGGGAACTTAGAATACATTCGACAAGAGGTATGTGAAACTATCCCTTCTTTCTTTTGGCATGATGTTATATAAAATGAATGTACGGCGGACGTACATAATTCCTATGAATCCTAATTCCTAGTGATACTTGATATGATAGTGCCTTTGATTTTACAGTGATAGTTCAATCTATTTATTCTATTGAGAGTCAAATGATGATTTAAATTGCATATGGTTACTCATGATGTTCTATTCGTTCTTGATGTGACTATATCATTTTACCGCACCCCACACTAGAGGGCCGGGCAGTATTCATCGCGTCCCGGGCCGGGAAGAGTCATGCACAGTTCTTTGCATTGTTTACCGCGCCTCTCACTCGAGGGCCGGACAGTATAAACGTGATGATTTATATGTGGACAGGCATCCATGAATATGAGATATGCGGACATGCATCCGCGGATATGTTCACCGCGCCCCTCACTAAAGGGCCGGGCAGTATATGTAGTTATATATGATGATTCTATAGACAAACATCCATGATTTTGATATGACTCTCATTTTTATAAGGCACAGTTGACCCTCATTTTTATATGGCACAGTTGTATTGGTATGTTGGTTATCATACATGTCTCCGGTCATCTTTTGGCCAGTTATGATCTTTTTTACAGTACTTCATGTTTTATATACTCAGTACATTATTTCGTACTGACCCCCTTTCCTTAGGGAGGCTGCGTTTCATGCCCGCAGGTACAGATACTCCATTGGTGATCCTCCAGTCTAGGATTCCTGATCAGCTATTTGGAGAGCTCCATTGTTCCGGAGCCTAGTCATCTTTGTATAGATCTTTTGATATAGACTTATATATATTCAGGGGTACGATGGGGCCTTATCCCGTCATAGTTTATTATGGTACCTTAGAGGTATGTAGTCATATGTGGGTTGGACGTGTGTGAATTGTAGACGTGTTTTGGTCAGCTATACTGTTGTACTTCGTTTTGGGGGATTCCCGCGTATAGTGGTAGCCTTGTCGGCTTGCATATTTTGTTAAATTTGAGTAGCTGTGATTCCTCAGGAGACAGGTTTATAACAGATTTCTACATTGTCATTAGTATCAGTGTGATTATATGTAACATGTTCGTATAAGGGTGTCCAAGTAGGGCACCAGTCACGGCCCATGGGTTCGGGTCGTGATAAAATCTTACCTTGATGCATCAAAAATCTCATATATCATGAAGCTACCCCAATACTAAGGGTTTCTAAAATTGATTCAATACAGAGAAGATGATTTCTACGATTACCACGGGAATTATGACATTAATCATGTGTGATTATCCTTTGAATTCATCTTGGGATGCTAAGATATGTTGGAGAGGTTTTTTTGGTCTAGTGTATGGAGGAAATAAGCCCCAAATCGCGAAGGCTCACTTATAACTTGAGAAAATATTTCACCTCTACAACTTGACGGTTAGATTGATGGTCCGTTAATCTGCATCCTGAAATATCAAAATCTCAGTCATTTTGATGGTTTCAACTTGCATTTTTTTATAGCACCGTCAAACATATTGAGGATCCGTCAACCTCCACATCAAATTAAACAGTTTTTTGATTTCGTCAAAATATATTTCATTCCGTCCGTTTGACTTCCAAACACTCCAAACTTTCCATCAACAAGCCGTAAACTTTGATTACCCTTTCATAAGGTCGTACCTCTTTTTGAGACATTGATGTCCATTAATGACACGATGAAATACAAAACTACTGGGTGTAACAGATTGAGTAGCTGCCAGCTCAATGTATCGTAATTAGGAAAATTAGGTAAAAGTTCGATGGGGTTTACATATTTTTTTGTGGTAATTTCACAAACATTGTCACATCTAATTTCAAATAGCAGAAACCTGAGAAACGAAGCAACGACATACTAGTTTAATTGAAAATGGAAAACAAAAAATTGTAACAATTGAGAAATCACGATTTCAAGCCCTAATTTTTGCAAAGGGCAAGTTCGTTCAAACCTCCAAAATATTCGTGTTAGATTAATGAGAGGTAGAGAATAGGATTATTAGGGTGGGAGAGTGTAAGATGATGATTCTAGTTTGTGAGAGATGGCTTGGCTAAAAATAAACTAGAAAAGTTATACCATTAAAAATCAAAATAAGTGTAGCGACGGTTTAAACCGCCGTATTATACCAAAAGTCATCGTTAAATAAATAATAAATATGGTGTTGGTAAACTGCCGTAATATGTTGTGCATTATGATGGTTTCATAAAATAGTCATATAAAAACCGCCACAATCTCAACTTTTTTGTAGTGGCTTAATATTGAAGTTTTGATGATTTGACAAATATTGTACCCAAGGCAATCAAAGGGAGATATAAATAGGAATTCATTAGAAGAACCAATAATCCAATTAGTTCTTTAAAGGACTTAGTGAAGAAGTCACAAAATTCATAGAAACTTCTCAAAGGAACATGTCCTCACGCAACTGGAGACGTATGCTTTTTCATATCGATATTATAGAAGGTGGAATATTGACTGATTTCTAATCAATGAAGAGTTCGATTTCAGTTATGATAATATTCTCAATATATCATAAGTTGATTGACATGGAAATTAGCATCGTAGTAGGACAAGGAAGTTGACATGCAAACATGAAAAGAAAGGAAGATCCATGTCCATAAGGTTTGGTTTTTGAGTACAATTAATGAAACCAAAACCTTCTTCGATTCAATAATTGAAGGCGGAGACTACTACTATATATACACAACATGAAAGAGATTTGGAACTCAACCACAAAGACATAATTACTATAGATTCCAATTAGAGACAAGACTGAGCAAAGTCAACACCTTCGTCTCAAGAGACCCAATTATCCAATCAACAAAGAGCCCCGGGCATATCAAGAATCTATCCATCTGGTTCTTCTGTTGTAATAATTAGGTTCTATTGTGGTTCCTCTTTTTTCCTTTTCATGTATTGTGATAAGTGCTTGTTTGTTTCATATTTTGTTACTAAGAGATTATAGATAGATTATTGAAGAAACAACTCCCTTAGGTTTGTTAAGGAAGTTGTAAACATGTTATCAACTCAGTTATAGTAAAGATTTTGGGCAAATCTTATAGGAATATAGGTCGTGATTTTTGACACCCTTGAGCAAATAGCTTTCCACGTGAAAATTATTTATTTCCACTGCATTACCTTTATACGCAAACTATTATAAGAATCTAATTTGAAACACATAGGAATAGCCCGACCTAATATGGAAGGACTAGAAATTAGTTCTGGAAATTGGGTGGTGGGAGTTACAAAGGTGCATGTTCTGTTCGTGTGACCAAGGCGACCACACATAGTTCACAATATATTAAGACCTTCATAATAAATAACTTGTTTATGAGTACCTACGAAAACATGTGTTTTCAACGGCTTTTCGAGTGGGAAGATAGATTTTTGCATAAACACCTCTAGTTGTATGAGAGGTGATGTACGACCAAAAATACATATACTTATCTATTGTTTACCTCACATTTTAATATTTTTAATAATCTTTTGAATACTATTATATTGATTTATTCTTAATATTATATTTTCTTATTATATAGGAATAAAGCGATGTACATATGAATAGATTTGGAGCAAAAAATGAATTAAAAGAAAAAAAAAGAACAAAAAAGAGGGAGGAATTGGGGACACTTACACGTTCTTGTCCCCCCATTTGAAGGCAAATAAAGCAAAGAGCATAGAGCAAATAGTTGCACATTATTTCAATTGAAGATGGAAATTATAACAGTACATGGCAACAATTTGAAGATAATAGAAAAAGCACCAATTTTTCCTCGCTGAGCAAAGTAGAAGGCGAGGAAGTTCTCATTGTGCACTTCGCCCCCCAAGAAAAGGAGTTTCGAAAATTAACTTTTCATATTTTATTTTTGACTCTGTTATATTGTCTGGGCTTTTTTCCAACACCTATAAATATTCCATAAGACATGGTTTTAGACAACTTGGGATTATTTGACCCTGAGTTCAGAACCTTTGACCTAGAGAGAGCTTGGAGTCACCATTGAGGCTGAAGATTATTGGGTTTTACTTTTTCTTCTTCTTATACTAGTTTTTATATTTTCTTTGGATGATTTGTTATTTTTCCTCAATGTGTATGTGGAGCTAAACTTCTCATTCTAGGGTTATGGTTCTCTCATGAAGGTTGTTATTTGACTATTAATTTCAATTAACTAACTTATCGTATTAGTTTATTTATTTAATCCTAAATATAATTATTTGATTGCTTGATCACTAATCGAATACTATCGACGAATCTTAGTTTAAGCTCGACAGAGGAATTCTAGGATAGTGATAGGGTTAAATAGAGAATGATCTCAACCCTGGACATTGGGGAATGAATTTGCATCTAGGATAGACATATACCTAGTTTTGTAATGACCCGTCTGGTCGTTTTTAGCTAAAAATCCTTACTTGACTATTTTATCCTTCCCATAGACTTTATATATGGTTTGTTATGCGCAAAGATGGGTGGTACAACTCCTAAGGTCCATTCATGTAAGTTTCGAATGAAAACCCAAAATTAAAATCTTAGAGTTGGTTAATTTGATTAAAAGTTGACTTTTGGCTAGATGGGTTCGAACCAGGTTCTGTCATTTCTGGTAGTTTCGGAGGGTCATTTATGTCACGACCCGACCCCGGGCCGCGACTGGTGCCCTACCTGGGCACCCTTCCAATCATACAACACCAAAACAACTGTGGAAAATAAGTAAAACATTTTTTTTTTAAAACCAAGGCAAAGCCGATAAGGCTGCCATAATATAAATCACCCAAAAAGGGCTTACACTATCCAAAAATGTAATTACAACTCTATCGGTCAGGCCACACGTGAATACGGACCTCTAAGATTTGAACAAATACTATGACGGGACAAGGCCCCGTACCACGAATATACATAGCCATGACAACTCGGAACATTGGAGCCATCTCGAAATCTTGAACCGGGATCCTAAGCTCGCGGATCACGCGTGTACCTAAACTGCGGACATTTAACGGCCCGCCGAAGAGGTCGATCACAACAGTGCAGAATATGGAGCGGAAATAAAGTCAAGATGTGATCATAAGCGTACAAAAGAATAGCGGGCAAGTATAAAAATGCATATCGGATCTGTCGTGTCATTACCACTCATGAACTTAATTGCACATCATTATCTTTTCCATTCCATTAAGAGTTATAGCGAAATCTTACGTTCATACTTAGGAGAAATCATTAAGTTCATTACCATATAACTTACTTATCTTTCATAACATAATTTGGCCCTTTATGGAGGCGCGTATACTACGGCCCGATCTGGGGCGATCAAATCACACAAATATCAAAGCGTGCGTGGAATCCCCATCACCGGCGATCATAAGTGTAACATATAACCATGTGGCGCCCGTGGCATCCCACCTCACCGCTTACCGCATACACAATACATATATATATCTCCCGCGTGGAATCACATCACTGAAGCGGTAGTAGGTGTAACATATAACCATGTGACGCGTCAGTGCCATCCCACATCCGTCGGCATACATATACAACACATATATATATATATATATATATATATATATATATATATATATATATAACGTGGCGCGTGCCGGAATTCCTCATCGTATAAGCATGGCCATAACGTGCCCTCGGCGTCCTCATCGTAGGTGCGGTCTTCGTGGAGCTAGCCCGTGGAGTAATAATATAACATGCCGGAATCCTCATCGTGGTACATGTCTTCATGGGAGCTAGCCCGTGGAGTAATAGTCGTCATACATGGTCGCGTGCCGGAATCCTCATCGTATAAGCGTGGCCATGGGTAATAAAACAAATCAGGGAATCTAACCCGTCATCGGTCACGTGCCGGAATCCCACATCGTATAAGCGTGTCGGATCAATCATAATGGAAGCATACCCGTGGAATCCCATCACCGTCGATGCGTCAAGTAAACTTACAACAAGACGGTGGCCCTCCAACCAGAGTCGACAACGTAAACATATAATACTTGCACTCAAAGCTATCACAAGCAAACATAGGCAAGTTCATTAAACCTTTAGACTTCCATTTTTATAAACTTATGGCACTTTCGTTTCACACATAAAAATCCGGGAATTTAACCCAAAGTACTACGTTCTTACCTACTTTTCAAAAGACTCCTTTTCATATAAAACCCCAAGATACTAACACCCGTAGTATCAAGGCTTGTTTACACCTTACCTAAGTCACTACACTTTTAGAAATACATTTTTCGGCTTCTAAATCAAGTGACTTCTTTCCTTAAAACTTAAGCAATTGATGCTTTTAAATCCATTTGCCTTTCTTTATTTCAAAACATTTATCAATACTTAGAGTAAACCACTCTTTTAACTTTCCATAAAGCTATTATAACCCACTTCCCATAAAGTCGTTATACTAACTTTATACCTTAGGCAAATACATTCTTTTTCTAACCAAGAGACTTATACTTTCGAAAACCAAGTATCGTATACTTTCAACATACTTCAAGTCTCTTATCTTTTAGAATCAAGTCTCGTAGTTCATAGTCTTAACACTTCATTACGTAAACTCTTTAAATTAAGCAACATATGCCTTATATGTGTGAATAGGTTATACTTGTTTATACTGATCTCATTAAAGCAGCCATGATCTAAAAAATGTAATACAATTTTGTCTTATCTTAGCTTCTATGCAGATGGAGAATTCTACTTGTTTTAATATAATTTATCGTCATTACATTTTCCTTTATTAACGCTGCAATGGCTTGTTCGATACTTATTCTCATTCGTGCCGTAAATTAGCCAAGTCAACTTGGCTCCAAACACCTCCTAACGACTCTTACCAACATCCCCCATAAGACTTGGTAAGAACTTAGGATAACTCAGACATAACATTTACATAGAGTAAATCAATTTACATACTTCTTAACTTCTAAGAGTAGAAGGAAACATGAAATAATACCACATGTACATTCCATACATAGAATCATGTCAAAAGAAGGAAGAGGTTCACATACCTCGCGACGATTATCGACAAGTAGCAAAATGCTCCAAAGTACTTCAACCTCGATAGTTATTCCATCCTTCAAGTAGAATACACTATACTAGTACTTCCACCTATAATGGCCATAATACGTCCATTAACCTCTAGCTTCAAACGTAGAATATTCTAAGTGCAAAGTCACTAAATTTTATGGAAAATCGGACAGCACTTCCTTTGTTTCTACATACTTTGCCACCTTTTTCAAGGCCGAATACAATAACCAAACACGCCACATTTAAGGCCCAACAATTCAGCTAACCAAAGGGGATTACACGCCTTAACAGGACGTGTAAAATTCCGCCCCACAAATTAATACGAAACTAGTTCCATATTTAAAGCCATTCTTGGCTAAACATATACAACAACACAAAGTCTTTTTCCAATTATTTTTCAATCCAACTTCTTAGGCCTAACATGTTATATAGTCATAAACAACTTAACAATTATATTTCCTTCCTTATATAACATGTGACGATTAAACTAATAATCCAATTGAATTGAAATCTCAAGGCTAAACATACTAGTTTTCGGATTAGAGTTCTAATAGCCAATACACTTATCAACTTCATAATACATATCTCATACTTGCTAATATCCATAGCTACAACAATAAGTAATCTCAATTACTAAAACGACAAGAATTATACCTTAACAAGCCCTTATAATTTCCAAGATTCAAAGTCGCTCCTTAGCAATTCTTAGCTCCTTTCCTTTACGCTCCAATCCGCTATTTGAAGCCCTTAGAAGCTCACAACTAACTTCTCTTCCATTCCAATCAAAACCTATGAAAATGCCCTAGGTTTTCGCCTTGCGACTAACGTGAAAACGCCATTTTTCCGAAATCTTTCTATTGAGATATCCTTAAAATACCCTTAGGGACCTTGGGTTAAAGTCTTGTGGCTAATGGATCAAAACTACAAAATTTCTTGTGAGGATAATGTCAAAGCCGAGAGCAATATTCAAGCTCAAGAATGTTGTGAAAAATTTCTAAGTGTTGGAGACTTAGTCTTGCACTAGTTATGTATATATAACCTGATGGAGGTCAAGATAATAACAAATGGGTGGCTAAGATGAGTTTCACTAGGATCGAGCCCGTGGCCCTTTGTGAGTCAACAAAATCAAGCTCTGAGACTTATCATCCATAATGGTCAAATGACCACTTTTACCCTTGCATTAATTCGACTAAGCCATGTGGGAGGGGTGTCATGTGTCGCCTCCCATTCGTCCATAAAATTCAGTAACCTCGTGGGCCCACAAACGTAAAATTCCTCGGGTGGGCCCACATGACCAAATCCGTACAAATAAATTTCCATAATGATAATACATTCCATAATCCTCAATTAATGCATTTTGAGAATCCATTCTCTTCACGAACATTTTCCTTTCCGACGTTCGGAAGATTTTCGTCGGAAAAACAATTCTTCCTTTCGTACTTTTCAAGTCTTGAGTTCCTTACGTACATTCTCTTAAACATGTCACGGAGTTACGGGGTGTAACATTCTTCCCTCTTAGAAACATTCGTCCCGAATGTTCTTTGAGTCAATCTAATTAGATAGCGACATAGTCTCCTTTTACAACAACCTTCATACAACATATGCCACCCATGGCCACACAATACTTATACTAAAAATGTCTACCTTGGCACTCACGAAGCCAACTAGCCCATACTCATAATGACCTCAAAGTCCGTCATAATCATCTCTACTAGGTCTACTTGGTCGACGATCGTATCATCACGGAAAAACCTCATATTCCCGCCACTACCACCCCAAACACTCTTTTAAACAACATAAGGCCATTTCGGCTCTCGCTGACTAGTTCGGTGGGCGTGTCCACGAACCCGTAAACAATTAACGGACTTGGGCCTTGCACTGTCACGTGGCGGAACTACTACCAACTGATCCCACTCTTTCGATCTATGGGCGACCGTATGAGTCCTCACCCCGACCCGCCGTCGCACTTAACTCTTATCCTTGGTCTGACTTAAAATCTTATGGCCCGAGAGAGCCTTATATATCTAAGGTCTCGGTAGTTATCAAAATTCTTAGGCTCGTAATCTCCATGCTCCAAGCCTACCTTACCAGTCCCCCCGTAAACGGGTACAATAACTTCTCATAATACCATAATCGTGTCGTCTTGATCACAACAACCATTACTAACTCTATCCGGACCTCATCCGTACAATTCTCTTAAGCCTACCCCGTAGCTTAATCTATTAACATAGCATTCCATTAAGTTCTTTAACATGACTTCTTAAGGGTTCATCACCCTATCAGACAGCTCATCCTTCCCTAATTATATCAAAATAGTACATAAACCTTGATGAGATTTCATTAACTGTTCCATACCTTCCTGGTATCTAGTTAGTCCTTACCAACTCTTGGTAATCTAAAAACATTCTAGGCAACACGCATCTGACCCTCATACATAACTCCATATAGATGTATGTCACAATACCAACTATATTATAATCATTACCAACCTGGATACGCAATCCACGTAGTCCTTCCTGGGTCATTTCTTTGCCTTTCGTGGCTGCAATCAACATAACTTCGTTGGGAGAGGCGACCCTAACAACACAATCTATCGCCGCGATCTCGAGTGAGAAGAATGAAACCAATCCTAAATGTCCTGCGACCTCACGATTATAGATGTGGTGCGCGACACGATAATCAAGACTACTTAGACACGATGCGTAGACACTTTCGAGGACTAAGCGCTCGATACCACTTTTGTCACGACCGACCGGCGCGGTAGTGCGCACTGGGCACCGCTTCCAATCATACAACACCAAAACAAGCTGCGGAAAATAAGTAACACATTTTTTTTAAAACCAAGGCAAAGCGATAAAGTGCCGTAATATAAATCACCCAAAAAGGGCTTACACTATCCAAAAATGTAATTACAACTTTATCGGTCAAGCGTGAATACGGACCTCTAAGATTTGAACAAATACTATGACGGGACAAGGCCCGCCATACCACGAATATACATAGCCATGACAACTCGGAACATTGGAGCCGTCTCGAAATCTTGAACCGGGATCCTAAGCTCGCGGATCGCGTGTACCAAAACTGCGGACATGAACGCGACCCGCCGAAGAGGTCGATCACAACAGTGCAGAATATGGAATGGAAATAAAGTCTGATGCAGATCATAGCGTACAAAAGAATAGCGAGGTAAGTATAAAAAGTACATACCAGATCCTGCCGTGTCATTACCACTCATGAACTTAATTGCACATCATTATCTTTTCCATTCCATTAAAAGTTATAGCCAAATCTTACGTACATACTTAGGAGAAATCATTAAGTTCATTACCATATAACTTACTTATCTTTCATAACATAATCCGCCGCTTTATGGAGGCGCGTATACTACCCGCCGATGGGACGCGATCAAATCACACAAATATCAAAGCGTGCGTGGAATCCCCATCAGCTGAAGCGATCATAAGTGTAACATATAACCATGTGGCGCCCGTGGCATCACCACCATGCGGCTTACACATACACAATACATATATATATCTCGCGTGGAATCACATCATCGCCGAAGCGGTAGTAGGTGTAACATATAACCATGTGACGCGCGTGGCATCCGCTCATTGTCGGCGTACACATATACAACATATATATATATATATATATATATATATAACGTGACGCGTGCCGAAATCCTCATCGTATAAGCGTGTCCATAACGTGCCTCGGCATCCTCATCGTGAGTGCGGTCTTCGTGGGAGCTAGCCGTGGAGTAATAATATAACATGCCGGAATCCCTCATCGTGGTACATGTCTTCATGGGAGCTAGCCGTGGAGTAATAGTCGCATAGCGTAATGGTCGCGTGCCGGAATCCTCATCGTCGTATAAGCATGGCCTTGGGTAATAAAACAAATCCGGGAATCTAACCCGCATCCTGGTCACATGCCTCGGAATCCCACATCGTATAAGCATGTCCAAGAATCAATCATAATGGAAGCATACCCGTGGAATCCCACATCATTGTAGGTACGTCCAAGTAAACTTACAACAAGACGGTGACCCTCATTGAGAGTCACGACAATGTAAACATATAATATTTGCACTCAAAGCTATCACAAGCAAACATAGGCAAGTTCATTAAACCTTTAGACTTCCATTTTTATAAACTTATGGCACTTTCGTTTCACACATAAAAATCCGGGAATTTAACCCAAAGTACTACGTGCTTACCTACTTTTCAAAAGACTCTTTTTCTTATAAAACCCCAAGATACTAACACCCGGAGTATCAAGACTTGTTTACACCTTACCTAAGTCACTACACTTTTAGAAATACATTTTTCGGCTTCTAAATCAAGTGACTTCTTTCCTTAAAACTTAAGCAATTGATGCTTTTAAATCCATTTGCCTTTCTTTATTTCAAAACATTTATCAATACTTAGAGTAAACCACTCTTTTAACTTTCCATAAATCTATTATAACCCACTTCCCATAAAGTCGTTATACTAACTTTATACCTTAGGCAAATACATTCTTTTTCTAACCAAGAGACTTATACTTTCGAAAACCAAGTATCGTATACTTTCAACATACTTCAAGTCTCTTATCTTTTAGAATCAAGTCTCGTAGTTCATAGTCTTAACACTTCATTACGTAAACTCTTTAAATTAAGCAACATATGCCTTATATGTGTGAATAGGTTATACTTGTTTATACTGATCTCATTAAAGCAGCCATGATCTAGAAAATGTAATACAATTTTGTCTTATCTTAGCTTCTATGCAGATGGAGAATTCTACTTGTTTTAATATAATTTATCGTCATTACATTTTCCTTTATTAACGCTGCAATGGCTTGTTCGATACTTATTCTCATTCGTGCCGTAAATTAGCCAAGTCAACTTGGCTCCAAACACCTCCTAACGACTCTTACCAACATCCCCCATAAGACTTGGTAAGAACTTAGGATAACTCAGACATATCATTTACATAGAGTAAATCAACATACATACTTCTTAACTTCTAAGAGTAGAAGGAAATATGAAATAATACCACATGTACATTCCATACATAGAATCATGTCAAAAGAAGGAAGAGGTTCACATACCTCGCGACGATTATCGACAAGTAGCAAAATGCTCCAAAGTACTTCAACCTCGATAGCTATTCCATCCTTCAAGTATAATACGCTATACTAGTACTTCCACCTATAATGGCCATATCGTCCATTAACCTCTAAACTTACGTAGAATATTCTAAGTGCAAAGTCACTAAATTCTATGGAAAATCGGACAGCACTTCCTTTGTTTCTACATACTTTGCCACCTTTTTCAAGGCCGAATACAATAACCAACCACGCCACATTTAAGGCCCAACAATTCAGCTAACCAAAGGGGATTACACGCCTTAACATGACGTGTAAAATTCCGCCCCACAAATTAATACGAAACTAGTTCCATATTTAAAGCCATTCTTGGCTAAACATATACAACAACACAAAGTCCTTTTCCAATTCTTTTTCAATCCAACTTATTAGGCCTAACATGTTATATAGTCATAAACAACTTAACAATTATATTTCCTTCCTTATATAACATGTGACGATTAAACTAATAATCCAATTGAATTGAAATCTCAAGGCTAAACATACTAGTTTTCGGATTAGAGTTCTAATAGCCAATACACTTATCAACTTCATAATACATATCTCATACTTGCTAATATCTGTCACGACCCGTTCCGGGGCCCGTGACTGGTGCCTTACCCGGGCACCCAAGTAGTCATACATCAGAGAAAAACCAGCGGAATATAAAACAACCAAGATATGAAACAGTATAAATAAGACACAGTTTCTGGAAAAAAGTTGCCTTTCGGCATAATGTATATAAATAACCCAAAATGAAGCGATTACATCCCAACCTTACAGCAGTGCGGACCTGCAGAGTTTAAAACAACAATGGCGGGGCGGGGCCGCCGTACCTGAATACGAATATCTACAACGGCGAGGACCGTACCAAAATGCTAAGCTTAGGAGAAGCGGAGCTTTCCCAACGCTGAAGCGGTGATCCTAATAACGAGGATCAGCGGTAGGAGTACGCTTTACTGCGGCGTGAGCGCGGCCAGAAGGAGTCGATCTGGCAATTGCAGTATGTGGCGAAAATCGTAAATGAAATCATAGTAGTCTATATAAGGCGAGACATGTATGATAAGCCAAAACTACGATTCGCGATAAATAGCGATCGTATCAAGTCGGGGACTCGTGCCTCAAAGTCATCACAATAGAACCGTGCGGGGTAAGTGCGAAGGCGTGGCGACTACTAAAACCCGCGATACCACAAGGTCATAAAGCGTATCATGAGATCTGCAGGCCGTCGCATGATCAAAGCGGCCACTTCGCGCGTTATCTAATGTGCGCATCTAGTCCTGGAACTTCCGCGACTCGCATAGGCCAAGCAGATAGGCGCGTGAGGTATAACCCGTATCGGTAGCTACTCCCCGGCGTCTGAACTCGTCGTCGCGTGGCTACAAGAACGCATGACCACGGGGCGCATACTAACACGGAACTCCCGATTCGCATAGGCCATCTGAGACCGCGCATAAGGTATTCTCGAATCATAGGTCCATCGACCACTTCGAGTCTACCCGCGTCGGACGGCTTAACCCGGAGTTATGAATGATATAATATCAACA
The DNA here is from genome assembly GCA_029844215.1 of Przewalskia tangutica. Taxonomy (NCBI): domain Eukaryota; kingdom Viridiplantae; phylum Streptophyta; class Magnoliopsida; order Solanales; family Solanaceae; genus Przewalskia; species Przewalskia tangutica. Next base: position 41,999,546 of record CM056722.1, on the reverse strand, counting down.
TAACCGATTATTGCTAAACAACATAAGCCTGACAAGGAAAAACCTATATACACAAATATCACAAGATACTAACTCACGTAGCATCACAACATGTTTACTTATCCAGTCAACAAGAAAATATTACAAGACTATCACAAATCAATACAATCAAGTTATTCACACAAGGTACTTTCTACATTATGTTAACAAGTTCGGGTTGTTAGCCCCAAAGTACTTCATGTATTACTCTTTTAAAAGATCCGTTTCTTTTACAAAAGTCACACAATAAACGTAGTATAAAAATAGAGTAATTATCTTTTGAAGTACATTAAAACACTTCTCCTTGTAAAATCAAGTAACAACATTCTTTTCCTAACGTTCAAGTTTGCCTAATTTCAATTACTCAAGTTTCTCATTTTCGAAAGGGTTTGTAGTTCATAGTTTTAATCCTTTAAAACAATTTGAGAAACATATACCCTAAGTGTGAGTAGGTTATTATTATTCGTAACAATCTTATTACTGACCATGATCTAGTAAATGTAATATCATTTTGTCTCATCTTAGCTCTATGCGGATGGAAGTTTACTAGTTTTAATAATACCTTATTAGTCAAAATAATTCCCTTTATTAGCGCTGCTGTGGTTTGTTCGACATTTATTCTGATTGGTAAAACATCATTCCTTTTGAAAACCAAAAATACTATTTACTCACTAATGAGGTTTCACACTTTTTAACAAAATTCATATTAGTATAATAAGTCAAGTCTCTTATTTCCTTAAATCAATAAATCGTTCTTTTATCACTCTTGGCCGTTATACCTAACCTCCCATAAAGCTAGTATAACTCTTAAGCTTTTAAAACCAAGTGTTACTCTTACATTAAAAATGATTGATATTCCTTTGAAATGTTTTGATTCTTTATTATTGAGCTTAAGCGCGTGAGGCATTCTGCAAGTGTTATTCAGCTTAAGCGTGGCATTCGTAAGTATTATTCGAGCTTAAGTCAAGACATTGCCGTAGTTATTATTCGATTAACACGTATGCGTCTATCGTACTATATATATTGTAAAATATCATGCTTTAGGAAGAATCACATGCATACCGGCGAAAACCTCTGCGAGTTGAATATGTCGCGCGCGAGTATCGACCTATAACGATCAAATCGTCTATCAGCGTCGGTATGCTTGTACAAAGTTCTAAGCGGAGGTTCGTTATTACATGGTCATTTGGGCGACTTCCCTGCGGTGAGCTACTCGAGTCTCTGTGAAAACAGTCATGTAAATCTGATTCTATTATTCATCTTTTAAACCCTTCTTTGTGATAGCAGTTCAATTCTATTCTGATATCCTTCTAAGTATTTAATACTTATTCTATACTTCTACAGTATATATATTCTAATTACAAAGGAGGATAAGGTTATTTACCTCGGTAAGCCCAATAATATCCTAGATAAAGTCGCGCTGAGCAAGGTTTAGCTCTAAGTTGTGCGCTCGGTGGCTCGAAAACCTTAGAAGTTCTTCACAACTACTAAGGACTAAGGGATTTGGGCTAGGGTAATTTGGGCATTATAACAATACTAGAAGGCAACTTTTCTACGAAGGGAGGGGGTAGTGTTTGGCTAGGCTAGCTTTAGAGGGGTTGCTCGGCTGGGAGCTTCTCAAAGGGAGGGGTGTGTTTGGGCGAAACAACAGAGAGAGAGGGAGGATTTGAGACTTAGATAGATTGCTCGATTTAGGATGAAATAACTCTTCAACAAGGGGTATTTATAGGTCAAGACATGTGACCCGATGGCGAATTATGCAAGTGCAAGGCAAGTGTAGGGTGAGGATTTAGGCAAGTGTCCTTGGCGACTTGCACACAAAATATCCTACCAACTACTTGACAAAAATTGTCATCCAATTGGCCTCGATGCGTGTAACATCCGTGATGAGAGGGTGACAAGTGTCGCCTCTCGTTGGTCCAAAATGTTTCGTCTCGGAAAAATTCGCAAAAATTAGAAATGACATAGCGGAATTTATCCTACGCGAGTTGTGTAAAGCGTTTCGTCGAAAAGCGACTCTAGCGGGTGTTGTGTACAAAGTGGAATTCGTCGAGCCAACTAGGGGGTGACACGTGTCGCCTCTCTACTCGTCCAAAATATTTCATCTTAGAAAATATCCTGATGGCCAAAATCTCGAAAACAAAGTGGGCCCACAAAATCGTAAATTTTCTCCGTGGGCCCACGTGACCATTCAGAAAATAAAACTCCATAATTCTCTAAAATTCCAAGAAGTCGAATACCAAATCGGGAATCAAATTCCCATAAGCGAATCTTTTCCTTCACAAAACCGGAAACTTTTCCGTGGAAAAATCACTCTTTCTTCCATTCGATTCGATGTCGTATTCTCAAATGCGTGCGTCGCATACATACCACGAAACTACGGGGTATAACATTCTCCTCGCTTAGAAACATTCGTCCGAATGTTCCTTCTAAATATCAAAACAAGCGGCGCGGTATAGTCCTGCTGCTATCTTTACGGAACAACCGTACCACGCTGGTCACAACACAACAAGCGCACATACTTATCTCCAAGTCCACGAGGAATCACCTCTATCACAAAAACTCCTACTCGAGATCTAAAAGATACTCCGCCGCCCCTACTCTTTCTGAGCGAATGATCACACCTATGCTCGTTAATACATGCTCGTTCTTCGCTTTACTCGTCGTGATACCACTTTTGTCACTTTGTCGCGAGCGCCCCGACGACCCGACAAATGGTACCGGCTGCTTGCGATCCCTGAGGATGTCGTACACTTCTTGTACGCTCGAACTCTTATCACCTTTCTGTTACTGCTTAGTTTCCAAATCTCGGGGTTACTATCTCTAACGTGGTCATCATTGACTGGGAACACTCTGGGTGGATTCAGATACTTTCGAACATAACAATACGAAGGCCGGACGTCTTGCCTCCTAAGTCGGACGGCAATGCTAACATATAGGCAACCTGGCCTAATCTTCACATGAACTCAAAAAGGCCCAAAGTAACACGGCTAAGTTTCCTCTGTTTTCCAAAACTCGTCGCCTTTTATCCGGTCTGTGGAACAAACTGAACCAACTATCGAACGCGCAACATCGAACCAATCGATCGGCAACTTATACTTCCGCCCTACAAGGCTTCCTAAGGCGACATCAGAATACGAAAATGGTAGCTTAAACATTCCGCTACGAGAGACAACAATCCCATGACTACTCGCGAAATCCAAACCTGCCAGAGGCGAATGCGGTCGAGACTTACGAGTTCTTAACCACTGCTGGTAAAACTTCCAAAAAGGAAACAGTAGTACCACTGGCTCCATGCTGTCATAAGGTGAAGGTAGGCACTCAGTGCGACCTTACAACCTTTACGATATAATCACCCTACCGAGTACAGTCTTTGCTAGAAGACAAGGCGGTGACCTCGCCGGCGGGCTCGGTCGAATGTATCCACGAACTCGTCACGTTGGTTAACTAAACTTGGGCCTAACACCTAGTGACCCTACCGTGGCGGGACCACCAAAACTGACCCGCGCACCAAGCAGGCCACGGTCGACCCGCGCGTAGCCTCGCCCAACCGGCGATGCTGAACACTAGCTCGCGATTGAACAATCTACGCAATCACGTTACGAAAACCTAGCGGTCTTACCTCTTTCATTCCACATTACCCGGATTCATCCACAAAATATCTCACGTATACTATGCACCTTGACAAGGTCAAACACAGTAATTCTTTTACCAAAGATGGCCTCGCTCTAAGGTCTCTACGTACACATCCTAAGGCTCCCACTTTCTATCCCCGATCTTTCCTGATTAACTAATCATGATTCCCAATCACAGTTAACACAATGCTATCTGAACATAATACTTAAGATATTCGCTACACAATAAATCTCTAAAGGGTTAAGGATATACCTGTATCTACGCGGCACTTCCCTTAGGTCGTTCTAATCAAACCCGCCTGTTGTGCGTAGTGAGAAGGTGATGAACTATCGGCGATCCACGGCGTCGAGTCTCTACATCCGCGCCACCGCGGTGGACAATTCCTCGCAAAATGGCCTGCGTCAACATAACAAGTGGACGCGGAAGAGCGACACTCCACGATGACATCGACCACGGGCGCGCGAGATGGGGTGGCCTCTGCAACTAACACCCGCCGTCTCAGAACCATGCGTCATGGCCCAGTACAGTGGTGAGTCGCCGTGCTTGTATCCTTCGCCATAGAACATTCCTTGCCGTATGGCCGACGGCCATGATAAAAACAAGCACCCGATAAAAGCGGCACTTCCCGGGATGACGCTGCCACAGCTGTGAACAACGAGAAAAAGCGAACCTGTGGAGGACACTGCAGCGGAGGCGCATGTCTGTCTGCTGGCGAGGCGATTCGCCTCGAGTTACCAAATGATCACGCCAATCGGGCCTCTTACTGCCGCTCTCGGTCACTCTGCCGATCTCTACCTCTCGGCCATTGCACGTAATCTGAACGCATGGCTTTGGCTCGTCACGGTGAAGAGCTACTCGCACAACCCTGCTTTAGATAAGCATCAATATCCTTGGAATAGGTACATAAAATACTCTCTGCTGCGAGTCCTTTGCTAGAAACAGGCGTCTCCTTCCGATCCATATTTTACGCTCGGTCGTGGGCGAAAGTCCGGATGTCATGACCGCTGATGAGCTAGCTGTGCCAAACTCTCTTCGCTGTGGCGGCGTCTCGAACTCCCGCGTGAGCATCGCGGTGATGATTGGGCTGTGCCGCCAAATCTCTGTACTCACTCGCGACTCGCCCTTTGCCGCATATGGGCGAGTTGCTGGCGCGAGGCATCATTGGTAAAGGAAAGGAATACGTTAGAGGTCCAACTTATAACACGGCTCTAAAGCACGATCTCGAGTGAGAAGAATGGAAACCAATCCTAAATATCCTATAGCCTCACGATTATTGGTGTGGTGCGCAACACTGCGATAATCGAACTACTAGATACGATGCGTAGACACTTTCCGAGGATTAAGCGCTGCGATACCACTTTTGTCACGACGTTCGGGGCGTGGTGATGCCTTACGGCGCACCCAGTAGTCATACATCGAGAGAAAAACCAGCGGAATATAAAACAACGAAGATATGAAGCAGTATAAATAAGACACGGTTTACGGAAAAAAGTTGCCTTTCGGCATAATGTATATAAATAACCCAAAATGAGCGATTACATCGACCTTACAGTGTCTAGGACCTCACAGAGTTTAAAACAACAATGGCGGGACGGGGCCGCCGTACCACGAATACGAATATCTACAACGGCGGGACCGTACGAAATGCTAAGCTTAGGAGAAGCGGAGCTTTCCCAATGAAGCGGTGATCCTAGAACGAGGATCAGCGGTAGGAGTACGCTACTGCGGCGTGAACGCGGCCCAGAAGGTCGATCTGCAATTGCAGTATGTGGCGAAAATCATGTAAATGAAATCATAGTAGTCTATATAAGGCGGAGACATGTATGATAAGCCAAAACTACGATTCGCGATAAATAGCGATCGTGTCAAGTCGGGGACTCATGTACCGAAGTCATCACAATAGAACCGTGCGGGGTAAATGCGAAGGCGTGGCCGACTACTAAAACCCACGTACCAACAAGGTCATAAAGCGTATCATGAGATCTGTCTAGGCCGTCACATGATCAAAGGCCACTCGCGCGATATCTAATGTGCGCGTCTAGTCCTGGAACTTCCGCTGACTCGCATAGGCCAAGCAGATAGGCGCGTGAGGTATAACCCGCATCGGTAGCTACTCCCGGCGGCGTCTGAACTCGTCGTCGCGTAGCTCTGAAGAACGCATGACCACGGGGCGCGTACTAACTGGAACTCCGCGATTCGCGCAAGCCATCTGAACCGCATAAGGTATTCTCGAATCATAGGTCCATCGACCCGCTGAGTCTACCCGCGTCGGAGGCGGCTTAACCGGAGTTATGAATGATATAATATCAACATAACCGATTATTGCTAAACAACATAAGCACAACAAGGAAAAACCTATATACACAAATATCACAAGATACTAACTCACGTAGCATCCTAACATGTTTACTTATCCGATCGACAAGAAAATATTACAAGACTATCACAAATCAATACAATCAAGTTATTCACACGAGGTACTTTCTACATTATGTTAACAAGTTCGGGTTGTTAGCCCCAAAGTACTTCATGTATTACTCTTTTAAAAGATCAGTTTCTTTTACAAAAGTCACATGATAGCAGTAGTATAAAAATAGAGTAATTATCTTTTGAAGTACATTAAAACACTTCTCCTTGTAAAATCAAGTAACAACATTCTTTTCCTAACGTTCAAGTTTGCCTAATTTCAATTACTCGAGTTTCTCATTTTGAAAGGGTTTGTAGTTCATAGTTTTAATCCTTTAAAACAATTTGAGAAACATATACCCTAAGTGTGAGTAGGTTATTATTATTCGTAACAATCTTATTACGTGACCATGATCTAGTAAATGTAATATCATTTTGTCTCATCTTAGCTCTGTCACGGATGGAAGTTTACTAGTTTTAATAATACCTTATTAGTCAAAATAATTCCCTTTATTAAGCATTCTTGTGGTTTGTTCGACATTTATTCGATTGGTAAAACATCATTCCTTTTGAAAACCAAAAATACTATTTACTCGCTAATGAGGTTTCACACTTTTTAACAAAATTCATATTAGTATAATAAGTCAAGTCTCTTATTTCCTTAAATCAATAAATCGTTCTTTTTATCACTCTTGCCGTTATACCTAACCTCGTAAAGCTAGTATAACTCTTAAGCTTTTAAAACCAAGTGTTACTCTTACATTAAAAATGATTGATATTCCTTTGAAATGTTTTGATTCTTTATTATTGGGCTTAAGCGTGAGGCATTCTGCATGAAGTGTTATTCGAGCTTAAGCGTGAGGCATTCCGTAAGTATTATCGAGCTTAAGTCAAAGACATTGCGTAGTTATTATTCGATTAACACGTATCGTCTACCGTACTATATATATTGTAAAATATCATGCTTTAGGAAGAATCACATACATACCGGCGAAAACCTCTGCCAAGTTGAATATATGTCGCAGTATCGACTATATGATCAAATCGTCTATCAGCGTCGGTATGCGTACAAAGTTCTAAGCGAGAGGTTCGTTATTACATGGTCATTTGGGCAGACTTCCCTGCGGTGAGCTACTCAAGTCTCGTGAAAGCAGTCCCATGTAAATCTGATTCTATTATTCATCTTTTAAACCCTTCTACTTGTGATACTTGATTCGATTCTACTGATATCCTTAAGTATTTAATACTTATTCTATACTTCTACGGTATATATATTCTAATTACAAAAGGAGGATAAGGTTATTTACCTCGGTAAGCCCAATAATATCCTAGATAAAAGTCGCGCTGAGCAAGGTTTAGCTCTAAGTTGTGCGCTCAGGTAGCTCGAAAACCTTAGAAGTTCTTCACAACTTCTACTAAGGACTAAGGGATTTGGGCTAGGGTAATTTGGGCATTATAACAATACTAGAGGCAACTTTTCTACGAGGAGGGGGTAGTGTTTGGCTAGGCTAGCTTTAGAGGGGTTGCTCGGCTAGGGCTTCTCAAGGGAGGAGGGTGTGTTTGGGCGAAACAACAAGAGGGAGAGGGAGGGATTTGAGACTTAGATAGATTGCTCGATTTAGGATGAAATAACTCTTCAACAAGGGGTATTTATAGGTCAAGACATGGCGACCAATGGCCAAGATTATGCCAAGTGCAAGGCAAGTGTAGGGTGAGGATTTAGGCAAGTGTCCTTGGCGACTTGCACCTGAAATATCCTACCAACTACTTGACAAAAATTGTCATCGATTGGCCTCGATGCCGTGTAACATCCGTGATGAGAGGGTGACAAGTGTCGCCTCTCGTTGATCCAAAATGTTTCGTCTCTCGGAAAAATTCGCAAAAATTAGAAATGACATAGCGGAATTTATCCTACGCGAGTTGTGTAAAGCGTTTAGTCGAAGCGACTCTAGCGGGTGTTGTGTACAAAGTGGAATTCGTCGAGCCAACTAGGGGGTGACACGTGTCGCCCTCTACTAAATCCAAAATATTTCATCTTAGAAAATATCCTGATGGCCAAAATCTCGAAAACAAAGTGGGCCCAGCAAGCGTAAATTTTCTCAGTGGGCCCACGTGACTATTTCCGAAAATAAAACTCCATAATTCTCTAAAATTCCAAGAAGTCCGAATACCAAATCTGGGAATCAAATTCCCATAAACGAATCTTTTTCCTTCACAAAACCCGGAAACTTTTCCGTGGAAAAATCACCTCTTTCTTCCATTCCAATTCCAATGTCGTATTCTCGTACGTACGTCCTCGCATACATACCCTGAAACTACGGGGTATAACAATATCCATAGCTACAACAATAAGTAATCTCAATTACTAAAACGACAAGAATTATACCTTAACAAGCCCTTATAATTTCCAAGATTCAAAGTCATTTCATGATTCTTAGCTCGCTCTTTCCTACGCTCCAATCCACTATTTGAAGCCCTTAGAAGCTCACAACTAACTTCTCTTCCATTCCCAATCAAAACCTATGAAAATGCCTTAGGTTTCGCTTTGCGACTAACGCATTAACGCCATTTTTCCGAAATCTTTCTATTGAGATATCCTTACAATACCCTTAGGGACCTTGGGTTAAAGTCTTGTGGCTAATGGATCAAAACTACAAAATTTCTTGAGAGGATAATGTCAAAGCCGAGAGCAATATTCAAGCTCAAGAATGTTGTGAAAAATTTCTAAGTGTTGGAGACTTAGTCTTGCACTAGTTATGTATATATAACCTGATGGAGGTCAAGATAATAACAAATGGGTGGCTAAGATGAGTTTCACTAGGATCAAGCCCGTATGGCCTTTGTAGTCAACAAAATCAAGCTACAAGACTTATCATCCATAATGGTCAAATGACCCTTTTACCGCTGCATTAATTCGACCAAGCCATGTGGGAGGGTGCGCGTGTCGCCTCCCATTCGTCCATAAAATTAGTAACCTCGCGGGCCCCACAAAACGTAAAATTCCTCGGGTGGGCCCCATATGACCAAATCCGTACAAATAAATTTCCATAATGATAATACATTCCATAATCCTCAATTAATGCATTTTGAGAATCCAATTCTCTTCAACGAACATTTTTCCTTTCCGACGTTCGGAAGATTTTCCGTCGGAAAAACAATTCTTTCTTTCGTACCCTTTTCAAGTCTTGAGTTCCTTACGTACATTCTCTTAAACATATCCTGGAGTTACGGGGTGTAACAATTTATAACTTAGTCGAGCCATTGGTTCACTTCTCAAGGTAATTAGATGTGTTTTGTGTCTTTATTTGTAAGATTTATATTTTGATTTCTCCTGGATGTTTCTTTAGAAAAGTATGTCTTATATCGGTTAAATATGAAATTCGAGGGTACGAGCGAGTTCTTAGCAATATTTACCATAGATGAACATATTTGTTTTGTGTGCGAGGGATCTCGAGAGTGTTTCGGGGGTTTGGTAGAGGTGTTGGCTGGTTTTTTCCATTTTTGGTGTCTAGTATCAGCCTTGGCGGCACTAGTTTCCGCTCCAGCGTGTCTTACTCGGCGAGAATTTGGCTCGCCAAAGCGGATGTTTGGAAAGTATGAAATTCTACCGTGGTGGAGGGTCTGTCCGCAGGGCGATCCCTCTCACGTGGAGTCGTGCTCCCCGTGGTGCTGAGGTGAAGTGTCAAGTGATACCTCCTAAACAGGAGTTTTTTCTGCTACAGCGGGTTTTCTCCAGCGGGGTTGATTCCGCTGGGGTGGAAGTACTGTATCAGGTGTCCTATAAATTCCTTATGTCATAATTCTCTTTCCCAAAATATAAAACCTCGAGACTAGCACCGCCTTGAAGCATTTTGTGAACCCTAGGAGAAATTTCAACCTTGGGGGTAAATGTTTCTTTCATTTATGAATTAAGTTTATATTTATAATTCATTAATAGTGATATAGTGTGTTATTAAGTTGGAGAGAAATGATTTGCAAGTTCTTATAAGAATAAGAGAGCCAGGTTATTGATTAATGGAGGCTCTATGGATTCAATGGTGTTAATATCATATATTAGAGTTGGAATATATTAGATTATCATGTTGTAAGCCTTAAATTAAGAATAGAAACATATTTTCAATTGGGGTAAATTTCAAGGGTTTCAACTTGGGGCTTTTTGAATATTTTTCAATTGAGAGTTTAAATATGTATAATTTTTAAATTAACTTAAGGATATTACTACTTAGTATGCATTCGTGATATTCAAGTAATAAAGTTCGAGATGAGCATTTGTGATGTGGGCCCGAGTTGGTATTTTAAAGTCTTTGTTTTTAAGATTTATATCTTTGTATGTTGTGTAAGCTTTATAATAACGAATAGTGTATATACATGGATAGACTTCGACCATCACCAGATGCAAAAGAAGGGCAAGATTGTTATAGAGGTTTGATCATGTAGCGCTCATATTCAGCAATGGGGTAGGTTACGATTTAGTTTTTAAGACTCCGATAAAAATACGTACTAGTTATAAATGTTGGGGGTATTAGGCATGTTTAGGGGTCCTACTTAGATGGTTGTGATGAATGGTAGAGTGGGTACCCGTGTTGAACTTTGTTGATGGGTGATTTGGGGAATTAGTCTTAAGCTGATTCTGAATGCTGTTATGTAGGTTTATCGCCATTATATGGGCTCATCACCATATTTAATATTGTCGTGTTTATTCATCACATAGGTTTTGATATTATATACTGATTTTATTAGGATTATCGTGCTTGTACTGTTTGATATGATATCCTAATTTTACTTGGATTATCGTGGTTGGACTGTGTAATATGATATTCAGATTGTACTTGGGTTGCTTGTTGTTGAATTCCGAGAGCATGTGTTATTCATCTTCTATCCTTGGTTGCATCTTATGCATTATGATTACTTGTCTTGTATTGTCATTTGCATTCATATACACATGGTTTTGATGATATTAATTTGAGAATGGTATGAAAATGCTCTGGGTCCCAGAGACCAAAAAGGAAATGTACTTATTAGATTATTAACAATATGAAGATGCTGAATTTTACGGATGATTTGGGTTGCACGCCATAATGGATATGATGATATGCGAGGATCAGAGTTTCACGCCTGCATCATGATATTATTACAACCAAGAGCTGGGCTCCGTGATCCGTTGAGTTATTCAGGAGTGGAGGTTTATATGGACTTTGCGGGTCCCCCATGGGTAGATGGATCATAATAAAACCTTGACGTATGTATATCAGATTGATAAATGTACCTAAAATTTACATATTCATTGATTAATTGTGGGTTGGTAATGTGATATGGTTGGTTATTAGAACTTGGGTGAAACCCTGATTTACCTGGATAATTGGATTGATGCTATTGAATCAAATTAATTTCCATGATTGGGCTTGTCTCTATGGGTACCTGGATCTGTGAACATTTAGATAAATATTGAATGTGTTGTCATGTGTGGCTTGATATCTTATACATGAGTTTTGTGGGTATAATTTATAAGTCAAAGTCTTTGATGTCTATTGCTATTGTGATCGAAAGTGTCAATATGTTAGGATTATTGTATAGATCTAGGGAAAATATGTGCATTGTGTGTTGTCCGGTAATTGACCATGTGATTGGGTGTCGAGTCTAGTAAGGAACATGTAATAAGTGTTGTTATTTAGAAAGTAGGCGTTGAATGATCTATGTGTGTCATACTGTAACAGTATAGAGACTTAAGTAAATCTAAGGCTAAGAAGTATAAAGGGTTTAATGTTATCATTGTTAGTTTAAGTGTAATGCTCTACTGGGAAGGCATTCTATAGGGGTTGTTGTGATCTAAGTATCGACTTGTTTATTGATGTGTTAAGGTTGGGTAAATGAGGTTAAGTTTGAATATGACTTGGACAATAGAGTACTAGTTGGTAAGTACTATGATAGTAAGGTCCTTGTATATATGAATGGATTGATTATACTTGACTGTGATTAGAACCTTATGTGAATAATGTGACTTGATGAATCAATGAATTGATGTGTAAAACATGACTTATATGGGCTATTGAATTTTGTAGTATATGTTTATCTGGTGTTAAATTGATATGTATATCTGTTACATATCTTCTATCATTGTCGGCCTATGATGTCTATGGAGGTATGTTGTGTAGTCATGCTACAATTGCAACATTTTTTTGATGCAGATATAGGTCCCTCTACAAGTTCGCGAGTTCGAGTGTGAGTTTGGGCAGGTGGATTTCATTGTTCACGGTGATGACGCTTCTTCCAGCATGCCTTGAATTCTTATTCTCTTACTCTATCTTTACATTTGGATTCGAAAGACATAGTTAGACATTTCGATTTTGTTATTAAGTTTTGGCCTACGGTGCCTTCATTCAGACTTATATTCCACATTAGTACTCTTGTATCATAGACCAGGAATTGGAGATTGTTTGATGTTTTGAATATATTTCCTTATTTGTTTCATATTATTTTATTTATATGGGATGTGGTTCGCCTACCGGTGGGAATGTGTAGGTGCCACGATTATTCCTGGAAAGGGGTCATGACGAAGATGGTATCAAAGCTTTAGGTTAAATGGTCTTAAATACAAGTGCAATGTCTAGTAGAGTCTTACGGATCGGTGCGAAGAAGTCCCTTTTTATCTTCAAGCGGATAAAAGACATTTAAGAAACTTTGCTTTTGTAACACCTCGTATTTTCGGGTAATGATTTGAGCACATGGATGAGGGCAAGAGGACCCGAACCCCAGGAAATTTATGTTGTACATGCGTACACTAATAAGGGAATTGGTGTATTAAAGAAGTGACCCCGAATAATTTATTGGGTCTAACATGTGCGACGACATGAATTAATATTGATAATTTTATATTCCCAAAGAGATTATAGACTAATGTCCTAATATAGGAATTACGAAATTGAATAAAAGAGGGGTTTTAAAGTCATCGGGATTTAAGTGAGTTGGGATCGAGTGGCGGTGGCGGGGCAGACCATCGGGATCGGGTTTGGCGGGGTGGGGTGAGAAAGGCGGTCGGTGGGGCGGGCACGGAGGGTCGGGTCGGGCGGGACCATACCATGTCCGTCCGATCCGATCCGTTAGGTAGAAGTCGGGGCCAGTCGGACGGGTCGGGTCGGGACGGGACGGGTTGGCGGGTTTTTTTTTTTTTTTTTTCACTAAATTAAAAATAATAAATTACTAAGTACTAACAAAGTAACATTAAGTATAACATATACTTGTCATATTATAGACTTATAGTATTATAATTTATAATATATTTATAAAGTATAAAGTATAAACTATAAACTATAAAGTATAAACTATAAAGTATAAAGTATAAAGTTATAAACTAAATAATTAAACAAAGACAAGAATAGTGTAAAAAAAAAAAAAAACATTTTTGTGCCTTTTATATTATTAATTTAATTGAAATATCAAATATACAAGATTCAAAATTACATTGTAGTGTACTGTTGTTGAAAAAAATTGCAAAAGAGTGAAAGACCTAGAAAAATTTAAAAATTGCAATGAAATAAATTACCAATTTGAAAATATTTTTCTAATTTCTTTATAATTTCTTGTGGTTCTTGGTTGGAATTGGTATATCTTGATCAAATTGTTCCACGTCGCTACTCATGCCTTGAGATAAAATGTCGTTGTAGTTGTCGTCATCTTCTTCCGTTAATCTCGATTGGCGCCTCCTTCGCTCGCTCGTATCCAATCTACGAATAGTGCCGCCATCTCAGTATCTCAGGCTAATGAGTGTCTGTGCTCTCTATTTGAAATCTGCTGCGAAAAAGCGCTTCGAAGCGATGGCGCAGAATGTTCAAAATATCTCGGGCCATCATTGAAAGTGTCGGAAATGTCTTCTCATTCGGCTCGATATTTAAGAAGTCTTCCTTTCTTCATTGATAAGCGCTTGGTAAGGTAAATTACCTGCAAAACAAAAACATCGAACTCACTAATTTGGTTAGCTTGCTACACCGCACATTTATTTACGAGGCTTTGATAGAATTAATATTAGGCCTAGCCACGTAAAGCGCTTGTCGTTTTTAGGTTGTGTTGAAGAAGAAGATGATACAAAAGTCGGTTGGTTACTAGCACTTTCTTCTTTGGTAATGCCGATATACTTTTTGCATTCATCTTCTACGCTATTCAACACTTCTTCTAGCGTTAGTTGATAGGTGGTTCAACATTTAAATTTTTGGGAGTTGGAGGTGGTAGTATGCGTCCATACAGGTATATATATTTTCAATAAGACTTTTACAACCCTCTACTTTAATAGTCGGGTTTAATACAGCACCAATAATATAAATAGGGGGAATAGGAATAAAATATTTTTTTAATTTCATAAACATTTTTTTAATAACTGCAGTATAAGCAGGTTTTTCCATATATTCTTTAAGAAGTAAAAATATTATAGCTATATAAAACAACATAGTTGAAATAGTAGGATAATATAAAGTAGAAAATTCTTTTGTTGCTCGTTGAAAATTTTCTAAAAATACAATAAGTTCTCTAATTTTCTCCCAATCAGTATCCACAATCATATCATTTGGATTTTGATTATGGGCGTTAAAAAATAAAGTAATAGGTTTTCTATAGTCATAAGCAACAACTAGTTGGTCATATAAAGAATTCCACCTAGTTGGTACTTCGGAATTTTTCTGTAAGATAGTCCACAATCGTGGCAAGTTTTTATATTCTTTTCTTTGTTGAATTCTATTATTTTTAAAAATAAAGTGTATAGCAAATTGTATTTTTCAAGAATATCTTGAAAAAGTGAAAAACCATCCTTTACAACTAAGTTATAAATATGGCATACATTTGATATGAAAATGTTTTGGAAAAACGGAGTTAAAACATTTCTTAAAATACTAATAGCGAATTGTTAGAAGATCGTTATCTAATGTAATACTCATAACTTTATCGGTTATTAAAGTAATAATCGTATTGAATAAATATTTTACGAAATAAACTCACGATTGTGCCTCTTATCTATATATCTATATGCTAAAATACGTTTTTGCATAGACCGTTTATAATCTATCGATGACGGGTTCTGTTAAATAATCATGGTAGTTAGTACTACGACTATATCGAAGTTAAAGCAACTTTGCAATTTAAATGATATAATGCATAACGTAAATATTGTTGATATTCATGTGCAAATTTAAATACATCTCTTTTAACAATTGATCTAGGAAAACCTTTATAAGCGAGGATTATACATATCTCTAATATAATGAATAAAACCGGAGATTCGGGAAATGAAAAAGGCAAACCTCCATGACTAATTTTGCTAGTGCTTCCTATCTTTATGTTTATCATATTTAGAGACTCTGACTCCGTCATAGGGTTAATTTGACCACTGTACTTTCTCGGGACAGTAGTATGTGAACCTTGTCCCGATTGAGAGGGCGTTTGTTCACGATTATTTCAATCATGTATTGGGCATGCAAGACTTTGTGTTTTTGCAAGTGTCTTCCTAAACCCCGTCCGCGTGACCTTGTCGGTTTTAAAAGAATAAACATTTTTACAAGTTTTACATACATTTACTTGATTAGCTACGTCCCTGTCAAAATATTTCCATACTGTTGATTTTAATGGTCGTTTCTTGGGACCTCGTCTCATAGTAGGGGATAGGAGGCATTTCACTAGTGGGTGTATCATCATCTTCGTTAATAGGTGTATCATCAACTAGAGTGTCATCTAAATTAAAATCTTCTTGATTTCGGGATAATCATTTGTGTCGAGATCATATGGTATTTCAGAAACATTTCGGGATCTATAAAATCATCTTGTCTAGGAATAAGCGGAGCAGAATACTAGAAGAAGTACCACTTGCCCTTGTTACCACCCTACTAGAAGAAGCGACTACCACTTACCCAGCGTACCTCTTAGTCCTTTCATTTTAATTATGCTAATAAATAGTTAAAGATAATGAAATTAAATGTGCTAAATGAAATAAAGACAAAATAATAATTTAATGAGAGAGCGAATGTACCAAGCCGAGCGTAAGTCGGCGATGTGTCGAAGGTTGAAAATTGAAACTTTGCTCGATAGATAATCCTCCTAGTTACTTAAACTCCCGATTCTCAAATTAATAAATAGATTGAATATGTAGAAATGATGTTGTATAGAGAATTAGAGATTGATTGAGAGATTAGAGAGTAGAAAGATTTGTGAAAATAATAAGAAGAGGAATGATGTATTTATAGGGGTTAAAAATAAATATAAAGGGGTAGGGGTTGGGGAGGAGGCCTAAAATGGCCGTTGTCAATGACGAAAATGTAAAATGGCAGTTGGACAACGGTATTTTTCTCTGGTCAGTGGGGCGGGATTTGGGGCGGGTCGGGCGGGGTCGGGGCGGGAGTCGGGCGGGATCGGGGCTGGCGGTCGAACTGGCGGGACCATACTGTCCCGCCGGTTCGAGCCAGTCCCCGCTTTTTTTTTTTTTGGTGTCGTGTCGGGGTGGGGTCGGGTCGGGTCGGGACGGGCGAGTCGGTCGGCGGCCCAGCGCCAGCCCTAGTTGGGATCAGAAATTAATTTTGTGTATAATGAATTAATTGGGAGATTAACTAATTAATTGTGGGGACAACACAAAGTGGAATTCCACGTGTTAGCCTAATAAAAGGCTGTCTCAAAGACAAAGCATCAAAAATACGATCGGTGGCCTTATTCTGAGCCCTGAACATGCATTCTTCTTTCTAAAAGAACTCATTCTCCCCTTTCTCCCTTCCAATTTCTGTAAGAATCTCTCCTAAGAAACAATTTCACACCTCAAGGGTCATAAGATAGTTCTTCGTATAGAAACCCCTCTGAAACTGGATCGATGTTGGGGGAAATTTTGTACGATTTCGCCGAACCAAAAGGGAAAAGAATTCATGGAAATTTGGACATAAATTCTGGCCATTTAAGCTCTCTAACAAGCTTAAAGAAACCCAGAACCAAACTGAAACCGTGGATTGTGAAGAGGTGCTGAGAAATCAATTCCTTTGGGTACGATTTTTGCTCGTCGGGTTTCGGTACCGGCGAAAGGTTCCGACGACTCCTGTTGCTGCTTATAATCGAGGTAAATTTCCTTATTCTTTAGTTTATCCGAATCGCAGTATATGATTCTTACTAAGTTCAGTAGACGATTATCGAAGTATTGGGTTATTGGGTGTCGTTGAGGCTGTTGATGAAAAATTGGTGACTGCATGTGAGTTTTGGGTGCTACATGTACTGTAGTAGTTAAGGATAAATGGTTAAAGAAGGTTGATTGTTAATTACATGCATAGGTAACGATTCTTGTTCTTAAGTTTATAAGTTATAAAACATAACTCTATGATTATAAGAATACTAAGTTATTTGGGTATTGTGGGGTTGTTGGTGCAAAGTTGGGAGGTTGCATATGGAATTTCTGAACTGTTTTGAGTATTGCAACAGTTAAGAAAAGGGAGATTAGTAAGGCTGGGTGTCTCGCTACATGTATAGGTTCTTTATAGAAGAAATATAGGTTCCACGCATATGAGATATTCGATAGAGTGTCCTAATGGAATCTGTTTTCAGTATATTAAATTATGTGTGATTAAATCATTCATAGGATATGGAAAACCATTCGTATAGTTTACAAGCAATCATGGGAACTTAGAATACATTCGACAACAAGGTATGTGAATATATCATTTCTTCTATTGGCATGATTTATATAAGATGAATGTACTGCGGACGTTCATAATTTCATTGAATCCTAATTCTTAATGATACATGATATGATATTGCCTTGATTTCTAAGTGATAGATATTCTATTTATTCCATTGAGAGTCAAATGATGATTTAATTTATATAAAGTTACTCATGATATTCTATTCGTGCTGATATGGTTATATGACTTCACCGAGTCCCGGGCCGGGTATGTATTCGTGCACATTATATGATTTCACCGAGACTCTCACTAGGGGGCCGGGTACGGTATGTATATGGATATGATTTCATTCACCGAGTTCCATAATGGGTCGGGTACGGTATATGATATGATTTCACCGAGACCCTCACTAGGGGGCCGGGTACGATATGTATATGGGTATGACTTCATTCACCGAGTCTCATAATGGGCCAGGTACGGTATATGATATGATTTCACCGAGACCCTCACTAGGGGGTCGGGTACGGTATGTATATGGATATGACTCTCATTATTTTTATAAGGCACAGTTGACTCTCCTTTTTATATGGCACAGTTGTATTGGTATTTTGATTATTGTACTTGACTCCTGTCGTTTTTTGGCCAATTTATGATCCTCTTTACAGTACTTCATATTTTATATACTCGGTACATTTCTTCGTACTGACCCCCTTTCTCCGGGGGGCTGCGTTTCATGCCCGCAAGTATATATATTCAGTTTGGTGATCCTCTAGTCTAGGATTCCTAATCGTCTATTTGGAGAGCTCCATTATTCCGGAGCCTAATCATTTTGGTACAGATCTTGTGGTATAGACTTATGCATATTCAGGGGTACAGCGAGGCCTTGTGCCGTCATAGTTCATTATCATACTCTTAGAGGTCTGTAGTCATGTGTGGGTTGGACAAGTGTTGGTTGTAGACGTGTTTTGGTTAGCTGTACCATTGTACTTCGTTTTTGGATATTCCCGTATATAGTGGCAGCCTTGTTGGCTTGCATATATTGTTATGTTGATTAGCTGTGACTTCTCAGGAGACAGATCCATTACAGATTTCTACATTATCCTTAGTACTCAGTCTGATTATAAGTAGCGAGCGGTATAAGGGTGCTAGGTAGGGCACGATCGCGGCCACCGGTCGATCGTGACAAGTGGTATCGGAAGCGATTCATCCTCGGAATATCTACAGACCGTATCTAGTAGAGTCTTGGTTATGGGTGTGAAGCGCGCCACACCTATAAACAGGAGGCTGCAAGACATTTAGGAATGGTTTGTACTCTTCATTATTTAGATCGTGTAGTAAAGGTGAGTCGTAAGAATTCGAGTTAACTCGTGTCAGTTACACTTCCGACTACCAAAAAGATTTTAGTTAAATCATATTCGTATCTAGTAAATGGGTGGCTCGACTAGACGAACGATACGTCAGAAGGGCAATATGATTTCGGGGTTATGAGAAGCTATCTCACTCATATAAGGGGGGAGATAATGTAAGCTTGAGACGCTGAATATTTGAGACCTTAGATATCCAAGGCCTTCTTGAATATGATATTTGACGCTTGATCTTGTTAAAGTATGTGGTGTAGTTAAGTCTTATTATAGACCAAACATGTTTAGGCTAGGTGTTTGATAATATGTTGGAGTAATCTAATTGATTAAGATATTCAGTGGGCTTGTATGCCATGATGTGGTGTAAGTGATAAGATGATTGTGCAGTTTAGTGTTGTGAAGCACATTAGTTGTGACTGTGAAGTATAATTTGGATGAAACATGTCTACTTTTAAGTATATTGAGTGGGTATATATAGAATGACCTTAGATTCTGTCATACTGCCCCTGTGTGTTATGTATATTAAGATGTTAAACCATTGTAGGCCATTTTTTTTTGTTTGGGCTATGTAAAGATGCATTTGTGTGGTTCTGCACTTTTGAAATGATGGCTAGAATGCTTTGTTATTATAATAACTGGTTTACCTATTTAGTTAACTATTACTCCTTAACATGTTGTGTCAATGTTTGCTGCCTGGTTGAAGGGTCCAGAGTATTTGTGTTTCCCTTGAATTGCTTAAATGTGTAACCTTAACATGGTGTGTATGTCATATTAACTCAGATATGACATTCATGGTTAAAAGACTGTAATTGACTTGACTACCTAACCTATTTCAGTACCAGCAAATTCATCAAGTGTATCTATAGGACTAAAGTTAATGGTTTACAATGTTGTCATTCTTAGGGAGGTTTAAATTGTGAATTATATATGTCATGGTCACCTATAATTTTGCATATTTAAGATCTTTGCTGTCAGATAATCATGGGAACCTTTTGTCCACCTACCCTACTTATCTTGAGTTCTTTATATGAATGTGAATTCTAGGCCTTACTCACTTAAAGGCATCACCATGTCTAGGTATAACCCCTAACATGATATTTATACATGGGTTAGATTAGTTCAACATATTTGAAAAATGTCATTTTTGAGTAATTGTATAGCCATCCCTGAGTTCATATGTTTCTCTCATAACTCTCTCACTTACTCATGAGCCATACCATGTTGTATTAGGTGCTAAAACTTTTTCCATCTCTTCAAAGAACTACCTGTTGGTTTATAACAGATGTTTCCTGTTACACCCGTAGTTTCAGGGTATGTATGTGAGGACGTACGTACGAGAATACAACATTAAGATTGAAAAGGAAGAAAGATTTGATTTTTCGACGGAAAATCTTCCGGATTTTGTGAAGGGAAAAGGTTTATTAATGGGAATTGGATTCCCAGATTTGGTATTTGGACTTCTTGGAATATTAGAGAATTATGGAATTTTATTTCCGGAATTAGTCACGTGGGGCCCACGGGAGAAATTTACGGTTTTGTGGGGCCCAATTTGTTTTCGAGATTTTGGCTATTATGGATGTTTTCGGGAGATGAAATATTTTGGACGAATTGGAGGGCGACACGTGTCACCCCCCTTAGGTGGCATGTGGTCGATTTGGTGTGACATGTGGCTAGCCACTTGTCTCAAGTTTGTCTTGTTTGGACAAGTGGCTTGTGGGCACACACTTGTTCCCCAATCTCACTTGCTGCTTGCATCCTAGCCTTTGATTGTCTTATAAATACCCCTCCCTTTGGATTGCAAGACTTCATCCCACACTTAAGATTTCCAAGGCAAATACTCCCTCCCTTTCCTTGAGCATTCGGCCATAGCCCCTCCCCTTGACCTAATGTTGTCCAAAAATCCCTAAACTTTTAAGTGTTCTTCCTTGAGGTGTTAGGAAGGTTGTTAACTAAGAGTTAGGCAAGATTTCACACCCCTAGCCCTAAAACCTTGCCTTGGCCGAAAGTTGCTATGTTTGGAACCTAAGTGTTCTTCACTTTTTGGAGTTGAATCTTGAAGAGAAGTTGGTTAGGAGCTTCTAAGGGTTGCTTGGAGTGGATTGGAACGTAAAGAATTGGAGCTAAGATTCCTAAGGATCGACTTTTAATCATTGGAAAATTTTGGGCTTATCGAGGTAATGATCTTTGTCCTTCTATTGTAATTGGAGATTACATGTTGTAGTAGTTTATAATTAAGTATTTGATATGGGGAAGGAAGATTTAAAAAGAAATAGACTGTATTGTATATTGTGGGGCAAAATTTTACACGTCCAGTCAGGCGTGTAATCCCCTTTTGAGTTGTTGTATTATTGCGCCTTAAATATGGCATGTTGGCTACTGATATCGGGTCTTGAAAAAGGCGGAGTTAAGTAGATACAGGGGAAGTGCTGCCCAATTTTCCGTAGGATAGGGAACCTTATACTTAGAAATGTTCTACGGAGAGATCTTGACGTTGATAGACGTGTTTGGTTGTTATAGGTGGATATTCTACGCGCGGCATACTCGACTTGGCTAGTGGATTAAGCCGAAGAGGTATATGATTCTTCCTATTCTCTTGAGCATGATTATTTGTGAAATATATAGTGCGGTAGACGCACGTGTGTTAAAGAAGTTTGATTTCCTTTTTGTGTCCTTGACTTGATTCTAAAGTTAAGTGACTTGATATGAAATGTTAATGACTTGAATTGTGTTAAAAAGTTGTGAAACCTCATTCGTGAGTAATGGATACTTGGTCTTTAAAAGAATAATGTTATCTTGATTTCGAAAATGTGAGTAGTTGTCCTTGGTTGGTTTAAAATGTAAAGTGTTATAATAACTTTATGGGAAGTTAGTTATAACGACTTTATGAAAACGAAAGAATGGTTTTATCATTAGATTTAAAACGGTAACTTGATATTTTTAAGAAGTTATGACGCTTAAACTATTTTGAAAAGTATATTGTTACTTGACTTTAAAAAGGAGAAGTGTTTTTGTTTAAAAGGAAGACATGGTATTGTCTTGAGTTGGTTTTAAAAGAAGACATGGTTTTGTCTTAGTTTATTTAAAATGAAGGTATGGACATTGTTTTTGTTTACTTAAAATGATAGTTACTCTATTTTGATACTACGGGTATTAGTATCGTGTGACTTTTGTGAAAGAAATGGATCTTTTTAAGGAGTTAAAATACGTAGTACTTTGGGGTTAAAACCCGAATTGTTGACATAAAATGAAAGTACCTTGAGTGTGAGTAACTTGCCTATGTTTGCTTGTGATAGTATTGTTGTGCATGTGTTGTATCCTTATGTTACCGCGTCTCTCGATGGAGGGCCGGTCAAGTTATTTGTGATCATTTTGGACATACTGACTCGATGAGCGGCCCACGGGTATGCTTCCACTATGATAGTCCATGAGCATAATGACTCGATGGATGGTCCACGGGTATACGACCATAAAGAGGGTTCGTTTCCCTGTTGATAGTGTTATTTCATGGACTAGCTCTCCATGAGGTTTGGTGATGCAGGGTGGATCTGGTAGCTAGCCCCCGTACTTGCCCGATCGTTCTTGATGCGAGTGGATCGTAGTTGACTTCGTACTTGCCGGTCGATTTATGGCGAAGTCTCGTGATGCGAGGTGGATCGGTGGTTAGCTTACGTACTTGTCGGTCGGCGACGTGGCGAGTGGATCGGTAGTAGCTTTCGTACTTGCCGATCGGCACCGTGATCTGATTTTATAGCATTGTTAGCGGTTGTTTTTATAGCGCAGGCGGGACACGGTGTTCGTATGTACTTTTGGTGTTATATTATATCATAAATGGCGGTGAGGAAGGAATTCCACAGGCATGATTGATATTGCGGGCGTGAGACCCGTGGTTATATTTGAGTGATGACATTGAGGCGTGAGTCACGACTTGACATATTGCTTATATATTGTGTCTTGTAGTTTGGTTATCATACATGTCTCTGTTTTATATGTATTAGGATTTCATTCTGATATTTTGATTTCACATACTTAGTACGTGTTTATCGACCTCGCCCGAAGTGCGTTAAAGCGCGGTAGAGTGCACGGTTGTTGATCCTCGCTCTTAGGATCACAGTTCTGCATTTGGGAAGCTCCGTTTCTCCGGAGGCTTATCTTTTGGTATGATTCCCTGAGATTGTAGGTTCTTGTACATTCAGGGGTATGGCGGGGCCCTGTCCCGTCGTAGTTGTTATAAAAACTCTTAGAGGTCTGTAGTACTGTTTTGAGTTGGGCTTGTAAATGATAAATGTTCGGGTTTTATATATATATGCAGAATGGTGACAGTTTTGGTTATCCTGTTTCTTATTTCATATTGTTTCATGTCTACAAGTTTTTATTTCCGCTGATTTTCTCTCATGTTTTATCACTAGGGTGCCACAGGTAAGGCACGATCGCTTGAGTCGGAGTCGTGACAAAAGTGGTATCGAGCGATTAGTCCTCGGAAAGTGTCTCTGACCGTATCTAGTAAGTCTTGATTATCGGCGTGTTGTGCGCACGCTTTTATGTCGGGAGGCTGCGAGATATTTAGGATTAGTTTCTATTCTTCGCTCTGAGATCGTGCCTTTGGTGTGTAATAAGTTGGACTCCTCAGCGTATTCTTATGTGCGATTATGCCTCTACGAGCAACGAGGCCCGAAGCGGCAAGCGTGAAGAGAGTAGTAAACGAGAAGGGTTACGAGAACGAGCCCGATCTTTACGAGTAGTACTCATCTGGCGAGTTCTGCGGCCGCGGCCCAGCGAGTTTAAGCGCGGCGGCAGCGATTTCTGCGAGGCCATGATATCGAGCCTCGGTTCGCGAGCGAGGCGAGGATATGGATTACAAAGATGGCCCGATTACTAGTTAGGATCGTGGCTGAAGCGGGAGGGCGAGCGAGATCGGAGGTTCCGGTAATCTGGTGGTGCACCAGGCCGATAGTTTGAGGCCGGGACTTCGAGTTGCGATCCGCGAGTTCTATGGATCGGCGAGGAAGATCCTCGGGAGTTTATTCGGCACCGGCGGATCGTGAGTGATTAAAGCCTCGAGGCGAGTCGGTGATGCTGGGTTCGTATCGGTGCGGAATATTGCGATCAACTAGTTTGATTCATGGGAGCGTCCGGGGAACATGCGTTTCCGGTGGTGGGGCGAGTTCTCGGGCGTTCTTAACCACTTCGCCTCGCGGATGAGAGCGAGTGGATAGTTTTATGATGTTGAGACAGAATGGGCGGGCGGTTGAAGTACAACATAGAGTTCGACTCATTAGCTCGGTATGCCCCGCTCACAGTGGTAGACATGGAGGATAGAGTGCGGCGATATGTCCAGGACTTGAAGATTATCTAGCGAGAGGTTGTACAAGTAGCTCTTGATCGGGCATGGACATTGCCGCGTGCGAGCTTATTCACTTGGGAGTGAGAGCGTGGCCGGCGGATTGTGGATATGCTCGAAGAGGCGGGGCGAGAGAGGGCGGGGCGAGGTCGCTGGTAGTTTCGAGGCGGACCGCCTCAGGCGAGCTAGTTATGCGCCTCACTTGATCTGAGTGGTCCTCGCGATCTTTAGGGCGTCGAGTATTGAGGCGGTCGGGGCTCGAGTTTGAGTTTCGGGGAGTAAGTGTTAGCGGATGAGGCCACCCCTACCTCAGTGTGGCCGTTGTGGTAAAAGCCATTATGGGGAGTGTCGTGCTAGTTTGGGAGTTTGCTTTACTGCGGCGGGTGTTTTGCGAAGAATTGTCAGGCGGAGTAAGCGCGAGATGTTAAGACTCGATCTTGGGATCGATGGTGATTCATCGACTTCTTTTGCTATGCGCCAAGCAGGGCAGGATTATGATTAGAGCGATAAAGGGAAAGTGAAGCAATAGTTACAGGTATATCCTTAACCCTCTAGAGACTAGTATGCGTGATAAGATGATTACATGTTGAGTACTATGTACGGGTAGTTTTGTGTAAATTGTGTTTAAGACACCTGCTTAGAAAGAAAAGTAGGTTTTGGTGCATGGAGATTATGAGCCTTAGAATATAGATAACCGTGGAGACCTTAGATACGAGGCCGTCTTGAGTAGAAGATTTTGCGGGTGATTTTTGTCGAGATACATAGTATACGTGGGGTATATTTGTGTGATAAGTCCATGAGTGGTGTGAAATGAAAGTGGGTAGTTGAGCTAAGAAGACCACTAGGCTTTCATGACGTGAATAGTGAGATTGTTCCGGACCGGGAACAAGGGTTTGGTACGAAATGGGTCGGGTTGAGGCCAGCTCGCGGGTCAACCCGTAGCCCAGGTGGGTAAGTCGGTTTTAGCGATCCATTGGGTGATAAGTCGAGGGTGCTAGGCCCAAGTTTAGGTAACCATTGTATGAGTTTGTAGACGCGTTCGACCAGAACCGGGTCGTGAAGGCCGAGAATGGCCTTAAAGGAAATTGAAGCTAGTAATGACCAAATTGGTAGTAGTAACTCCAAGGTTTTGGAAATTGAAGCGATGACTGAAATGTGGTACGTGTACTAGAAAGAGTTCGGGTGTAGAAGGGTACGACGAGTAAGAAAAGAAACGAACATGTGTTAAGAGAATGGAAGTGAGCATTTTTGTAGTGAAGGTACGAAGGGAGTATTCTTTTTTTAGACCTTGAATGAGAGTTAATAGTGTTGTTATACGTTAGAGGTGATTCCTCGTTGGCTTGGATATAAGTATTGCGCGTATGTTATATTATGGCCATGTGTGGCATAATTGGTTTTGTAAGTATAGTAGTGAAGACTATACCGGCGCATGTATGTTTGGAGACGTAGAAGGAACATTCAGAACGAATGTTTCTAAGGGGGGAAGAATGTTACACCCCGTAGTTCCAGGGTATGTATGTGAGGACGTACGTACGAGAATACGACATTAAGATTGGAAAGGAAGAAAGATTTGATTTTCCGATGAAAAATCTTCCGGATTTTGTGAAGGGAAAATGTTTATTACTGGGAATTGGATTCCCAGATTTGGTATTTGAACTTCTTGGAATATTAGAGAATTATGGAATTTTATTTTCGGAATTGGTCACGTGGGGCCCACGGGAGAAATTTACGGTTTTGTGGGGCCCACTTTGTTTTCGAGATTTTGGCTATTATGGATGTTTTTGGGAGATGAAATATTTTGGATGAATTGGAGGGAGACACGTGTCACCCCCTTAGGTGGCATGTGGCCGATTTGGTGTGACATGTGGCTAGCCACTTGTCTCAAGTTTGTCTTGTTTGGACAAGTGGCTTGTGGGCACACACTTGTTCCCCAATCTCACCACACTCTTGCTTGCATCCTAGCCTTTGATTGTCTTATAAATACCCCTCCCTTTGGATTGCAAGACTTCATCCCACACTTATGATTTCCAAGGCAAATACTCCCTCCCGTTCCTTGAGAATTCGGCCATAGCCCCTCCCCTTGACCTAATGTTGTCCAAAAATCCTTAAACTTTTAAGTGTTCTTCCTTGAGGTGTTAGGAAGGTTGTTAACTAAGAGTTAGACAATATTTCACACCCCTAGCCCTAAAACCTTGCCTTGGCCGAAAGTTGCTATGTTTGGAACCTAAGTGTTCTTCACTTTTTGGAGTTGAATCTTGAAGAGAAGTTGGTTAGGAGCTTCTAAGGGTTTCTTGGAGTGGATTGGAACGTAAAGAATTGGAGCTAAGATTCCTAAGGATCGACTTTTAATCATTGGAAAATTTTGGGCTTATCGAGGTAATGATCTTTGTCCTTCTATTGTAATTGGAGATTACATGTTGTAGTAGTTTATAATTGAGTATTTGATATGGGGAAGGAAGATTTAAAAAGAAATGGACTGTATTGTATATTGTGGGGCAGAATTTTACACGTCCAGTCAGGCGTGTAATCCCCTTTTGAGTTGTTGTATTATTGCGCCTTAAATATGGCATGTTGGCTACTGATATCGGGCCTTGAAAAAGGTGGAGGTAAGTAGATACAGGGGAAGTGTTGCCCAATTTTCCGTAGGATAGGGAACCTTATACTTAGAAATGTTCTACGGAGAGATCTAGACGTTGATAGACGTGTTTGGTTGTTATAGGTGGATATTCTACGCGCGGCATATTCGACTTGGCTAGTGGATTAAGCCGAAGAGGTATGTGATTCTTCCTATTCTCTTGATCATGATTATTTGTTAAATATATAGTGCGGTAAACGCACGTGTGTTAAAGAAGTTTGATTTCCTTTTTGTGTCCTTGACTTGATTCTAAAGTTAAGTGACTTGATATGAAATGTTAAGGACTTGAATTGTGCTAAAAAGTTGTGAAACCTCATTCGTGAGTAATGGGTACTTGGTCTTTAAAAGAATAAAGTTATGTTGATTTCGAAAATGTGAGTAGTTGTCCTTGGTTGGTTTAAAATGTAAAGTGTTATAATAGCTTTATGAGAAGTTAGTTATAACGACTTTATGAAAACGAAAGAATGGTTTTATCATTGGATTTAAAATGGTAACTTGATATTTTTAAGAAGTTATGAGGCTTGAACTATTTTGAAAAGTATATTGTTACTTGACTTTAAAAAGGAGAAGTGTTTTTGTTTAAAAGTAAGGCATGGTATTGTCTTGAGTTGGTTTTAAAAGAAGACATGGTTTTGTCTTGGTTTATCTAAAAGGAAGGTATGGACATTGTTTTGGTTTACTTAAAATGATAGTTACTCTATTTTGATACTACGGGTATTAGTATCGTGTGACTTTTGTGAAAGAAATGAATCTTTTTAAGGAGTTAAAACCCGAATTGTTGACATAAAATGAAAGTACCTCGAGTGTGAGTAACTTGTCTATGTTTGCTTGTGATAGTATTGTTGTGCATGTGTTGTATCCTTATGTTACCGCGTCTCTCGATGGAGGGCCGGTCAAGTTATTTGTGATCATTTTGGACATACTGACTCGATGGGCGGCCCACGGGTATGCTTCCACTATGATAGTCCATGGGCATAATGACTCGATGGATGGTCCACGGGTATGCGACCATGAAGAGGGTTCGTTTCCCTGTTGATAGTGTTATTTCATGGACTAGCTCTCCATGAGGTTTGGTGATGCAGGGTGGATCTGGTAGCTAGCCCCCGTACTTGCCCCGGTCGTTGCTGATGCAGGGTGGATCTGGTAGTTGGCTTTCGTACTTGCCCCGGTCAGTTTTATGGCGAAGTCTCGTGATGCAGGGTGGATCTGGTGGTTAGCTTACGTACTTGCCCCGGTCAGCGACGTGACGCAGGGTGGATCTGGTAGTGGCTTTCGTACTTGCCCCGGTCAGCTTCGTGATACAGTTTTATAGCATTGTTGGCACGGTTGTTTTTATGGCACAGGCGGGACCTGGTGTTCATGTGTACTTTTGGTGTTATATTATATCATAGACTGCCGGCAGTGAGGAAGGAATTCCACGGGCATGATTGATATTGCGGGCGTGAGACCCATGGTTATATTTGAGTGATGACTTTGAGGGCGTGAGTCCCTGACTTGACATGACTGCTTATATATTGTGTACTGTAGTTTGGTTATCATACATGTCTCCTGTTTTATATAGACTGTTATGATTTCATTATAGTATTTTCAGTTTCACATACTTGGTACTGTTATGCAGACCTCGCCGAAGTGCGTTAAATCCGCAGGTAGAGGTACACCGGTTGTTGATCCTCGCTCTTAGGATCACAGTTCTGCATTTGGGAAGCTCTGTTTCTCCGGAGGCTTATCTTTTGGTATGATTCTCTGAGATTGTAGGTTCTTGTACATTCAGGGGTATGGCGGGGCCCTGTCCCGTCGTAGTTGTTATAAAACTCTTAGAGGTTTGTAGTACTATTGTGAGTTGGGCTTGTAAAGGATAACTGTTCGGGTTTTATATATATATGCAGAAAGGTGACCGTTTTGGTTAGCCTGTTTCTTATTTCATATTGTTTCATGTCTTGCAAGTTTTTATTTCCGCTGATTTTCTCTGATGTTTTATCACTAGGGTGCCCGGGGTAAGGCACCAGTCGCGGGCCCGAGGTCGGGTCGTGACATTTCCTCAAGTAGAATTATGAATTTGTTTATCTTATGATTGGTTTACCTTGTGTTGGTTTTATGTGTATGAAGAGTCAACTTTCTGCCTATTTAAACTTCATATTAATCATGACATGCCTATTTCAAAATATTACTTATCCAGTTAGGACTCGAATTATGAGTGTGCAGGTTTTTCTTCAATGTCTGTGACCATTATGATATCCTCCTAAGAACCACTCAATTTTGTATATTTAAACAGTTCATGTACTCAATGCCACCATGATTAAATGCATATCTGTAATATGATCATTTTTACATTTTACATGCCTTTTTGTGCTTTGGCTTACTTGACTAACTAGTATTCTTCTGGTGATGTCAAACTGCTACTACACTTTGAGTATGGCTGTTGTCTTGCTATTATTTTCTGCTATCTATTAATGAGTCCTGATTATCTTTATTATGTGGATTTGAGACAAAATGTTGAAACTGTCCCAACAGTTGATGCTTGCTATTTTGGAACACCAGTTACTCTAAACTGGTTGTTGCTTTCTATTAATATGGCTGATGTGTAATACCATTTATTACCACTATTTGGTGGTTGTTCTGTTTCATTGCTGCACTTTAATAGGAAATGACACCATGTTTAAGCACATGTTGTGTACTGTGTAATAAGAGAAAAAAATATATATATTGTCATGCTTATATTGACTTAAGGTAGGCTGGATTGAATTTAGTTAGTATGTTGCAGTCACCATGGTTAAGTGTAGAATGTTGTTACAGTAAGTATTGAAGAGGAAAATACATGCACTATACAAGGTATATTGTCTTTTGTTGTCTACTGTTTCTGCTTCAACATGATTAAATCCATAGACCAGAGATGGTTAATTGGGATAAATTGAAGTTGTTCCTTGTTTGATGTGGTGTGTTGGTTGGTTATAAGCCAGTAACTAGACAAACATAGTTATAATAGAGTAGAGGTTGTTGAGATGTCTTGCATTTTGAACATAAAGACTTGGGATTAATCAACTTGGAGCTGGATTGTAAGGGAGTGTCTGAGTGCAATGAAATTAATCTATTTGTTCTTCCCTTGTATTGTGTGACATGCTATGTGTTTGGTATCTGATGTTAGCTTAAAAGGACATGTCATTAAGCTTACAGTCTAAAATAAGGACAATGTTAGTCTAGTTGGTTTCAATTCGATTCCATTAACTGGTTAGCCCATAGGTGGTATGTTTCCCCTTTTATGTTCACTCCCAGAATTAATTTATAGGACATGTGCCTAGTTATAATAAACCTACTGGAATACATGAACAACATCATACCTATATTTAAGGTTGGTTCAGGTTTTAGAATCAACCTTTAAGGGGTTGTTTTTCCCATAGTTCTATGAAGTTAGAATATGAAGGTATAGACTACTTGTAAGGCCTATATTGTGTATGTGTTATGAATGTTAGTATAATATAGCAAAGGTGTATCCTCAGGATGTGCTGCATTTTAAGTTGAAATGAGTTACATTTCTTAGGACAATTTTGAGGCTTAGAGGCTGCTATAACCTTGGTCATTTACACCTCTTCTGGGAGTGTTTTACTACTGCATTGATGGACTGTTTCTACACTCTCTGAGGATAGATTGTTACTGCATTTTGGCCAAATTATTTAAAGCATATAGTTGATGCCTTGTGGTACTAAGTGTTGTGTATTTGAGAAATAAGTTGTTTCTATGATTGCTACATACCCTGAGTTGCTGCTGTACTTGGACTGATTGTTGCTGCATTTCGAACCAGGCTACTACTCTGTTAATACCCATAGCTAAGCTCATGTATGTGTATATTGATGAACTGTTGGGTTTGTGGGGTCTTAAAAATGTGGTATATGCAAGATAGGTGACTGCTGGTTGATGTTACCTAGTTATACCTGCTTGGCTACTGTTTTGCTGTTACTTACTGCATCTTACTTTGAACAAGTGCCATGCTACTTGGAAAAAAAATGTTGAGATTTAAGAACTGTTTCCAGTAGTTGCTGAAGTCTGTTGTTGTCACTATGACATTAAGTTGATTACTGTTAGGCTGTTGTGTTGCTACTACTGCTGCACTTGACAGAAATTGTTGCCATACGAATTCATATATTTCTAACAAATTTGTACCACCTTTAGTCTTGTCTGTTGAGTTTGAACTTAAGACAAACTGAACATGATCTCTAAAATATATTGGCTTAGTACATGGGTCATATGTATTGTGTAGGTGAAAACCATTTGTGGGATTGGAAATCTGGTGTGATTTCAGTAAGTTGTGTTAACTACTTAATAACAGGTTTAGTTATTATAAAGCAGATTTAGTTTAGCTAATATCATGTTGTTGCCTGCCATATAGCTAGGTAATAGACTACACCTTAAAATGGACCAAAACATGAGATGTTAGTCTGGTTTAGTTGGTTCTCAAGAATAATAGGTTATGATATTTTGATTTAATTTTGATGTGAATTTTTTTAGGAAATCCTTCTGTCTTAGTAACATGCATATTTTCCCATATGAGATGAGTATCATATTTTCTTCACACATAGGAGGTATGTTAGTGAAGATATGTAGTAAGATATGACAAATTCCATTGTTTTGCTGGTTGCTACATTCTTATTAATAAACAACAACATATGGTTTGAAGAACTGCTGTTTTTTCCAACAAGATATCACACTATGGGATAGTAAACAGTTGAAACATGATTAATTGCATTAATTGATGTAATGTTTTGTTAGCCATGATGTAGATAGATACAAGAAACTGGTAACAAGACTCGTATGTTGTGTGCCTTGGTTCCATCTGTGAATTGTGAGGTTGAAGCTTGGGTTGAATACTTGGACTAAGGGCCCTAATTCATGTCTTATGTTTATTATATGGGCTGGAATATCCATTTGGTGAATGATCCAAGTGTTTAGACAAGAGACGAATAGGAAACTAAAGAGGTTAATTTTGGTGTATACTACTCTTTATGGTCTGTCCAGATCAGGGGCTCCCTTTTACTATTTTCTTTAGCCGGTGGGAACCTTCTGCATATCTGAAAAGCCGATGTTTGCAATGAATCCTTCACAATATGATCCCTCTTCCTTCTAAGTGATATATGATTATAAGAATGCCAAGTGTGAGATTATGTCATTCCCTAAGCAATCTACTGCCATATATTGATAACTATTTTTTTAAAGATAATTATATGATTTGGAGGTTATTAGATCATGATATGGGACATGTATAACTTAAGATTGAGTGCAATAGCTTTAACTGAAAAAGATTGATTTGCCTGTTTAATGTAGTGTGATAAGTACAAAAAATGCTTGTTTGAACTCATGATAATGTCAATAATACTATGGATATAAATTAGTTGGGTATTACGTTTTTGGATTGCTATCTGATTGTCCCAAAATGTGTTAGGCTGAATAAGCCTCAATAGCACTGTCTTTTCTTTTGGTTATACATAATGGCTAGGTAGTCACCAATTCTGTTGGCACTCACAGATGTTAGCGTGGACATGACATCGAGGACGAATGTTTCTAAGGGGGAGATGATGTAACACCTCGTATTTTTGGGTAATGATTTGAGCACATGGATGTGGGCAAGTGGTGTTATACCCCGTATTTTCAGAGTATGTACGTGAAGACGTACGTACGAAAGTTTAAGCCTTAAGGAAGGCAAGGTTCGAAATTTGTGCACAACCCCCGAAAAGAGTCGTTTTCCGACGAAACGTTTTACAAACTTTGCGAAGGGAAAATTCCGGCTATGTCATTTATTATTTTTGCGGATTTTTCCGAGAGATGAAATACTTTGGACCAACGGGAGGGTGACACTTGTCACCCTCATTGGACGGCAACATGGGCAAAAGTGGGACGATTTTCTTGGCTTTTCTTTAGTCAAGGTTAGGTAGGATATTTTGTGTAGTAGATGGATAAGGACACATGGATGAATCCTCACCCTACACTTGCATGACACTTGGCTTCATCTTGGCCATTGGTTGGCCTATAAATACCCCTCCCTCGTTGAAGACTTCTTCATCCAAAAATTGTTTCTAAGTCTTGAAAGACTTCTCCCCCTCTTAAGTGTAGTGTTCTCGTCCAAGAACACCCCCCCCCCTTTCGTGAGGCCCCCTTGGCCGAGAGTTATTCCCCCCCTCCTAGTGGTGTGGCCGAGAGGTATACCCCCCTACCTGAGTTGTTCTCGTAAAATACACCCCCTTTTGTGGTATAGAAATACTTCTCCAAGTATTGTTGTTATGCCAAAATACTCTAGCCCAAAACCTTTGTAGTACCCTACATCGTAGAGCAGGAAATACTACCTTATGTCTCAAAACGAAACCCTAAGGAAATCTTCATAGTTGGTTGAAGTGCTAAGTAGTTGTTTGGGAACTTGGAGGTTGTTTGAGCGGGTTGGGCGCCTGAGTAGGAGCTAAACCTTGCTCAGGATCGACGTTTATACTTGGATAATTTTGGGCTTATCGAGGTAAATACTAATGTCCTTCTGTTGTAATTGGAATTACATACTGTAGTAGTATAGAAATGAATATAAGACGTATAAGGATGGTATAAAAGAAGAGAATTGAATTGATATCACATGAAGAATATTAAAAAGAAGATGAACTGTTTTACGTAGGTTTGT
Source organism: Przewalskia tangutica (assembly GCA_029844215.1). Taxonomy (NCBI): domain Eukaryota; kingdom Viridiplantae; phylum Streptophyta; class Magnoliopsida; order Solanales; family Solanaceae; genus Przewalskia; species Przewalskia tangutica. The sequence goes on along the minus strand of CM056722.1, from coordinate 41,965,873 downwards.
ATTCTGATGACTTGTGAAGTTTGTGGCAGGGAAGTCTTTGCCCAATTTTCCGCAGAATAGTCTAGGCGTTGATAGACTTGTATGACCATTATAGGTTGAAATCGCAAGTAGCGTATTCTACTCGAAGGGTGGAAAGGTCTAGCCGGATTACAGTACTGTGGAGCTATTTGCTAATAGTCGATAATCGTCGCGAGGTATGTGATTCTTCCTATACTCTTGAGCATGATATTTTAAAAGTATATATATATATATATATATATATATATAGTACGGTAGACGTACGTGCGTTAACTGAACGTAGTTATCGGCAATGTCTTTGACTTAAGCCTGAATAAAAATAATCTTGAAGTATATATATATATATATATATATATATATATAGTACGGTAGACGTACGTGCGTTAACTGAACGTAGTTTATTGGCAATATCTTTCGACTTAAGCCTGGATAATAAAGAATCTTGAAGTATTTCAAAAGAGATAAGAAACCTTTTTGAAAGAAGAATAATGCTTGGTTTTAAGAGTTACACTAGCTTTATGGGAAGTTAGGTATAACGACTTAAGAAAGATAAAAAGAATGGTTATTTGATTTTTATAAGATAAGAGACTTGACTTAATTAACATGAAGTTTGTTAAAAAGTGTGATACCTCATTCGTGAATAATGAGTACTTGGTTTTTAAAAGGAATAATGTTTCTTGATTTGAAATCGAATAAATATCGAACAAACCATCTGTAGCTAATAAAGGGAAATGTATTGAATAATGAAGTATTATTAAAACCAGTAGAAACCTCCATCTGCATAGAAGCTAAGATGAGACAAAATGATATTACATTTTCTAGATCATGGCTGCTTTAATAAGATTGTTATGAACAAGAATAACCTACTCACACATAAGGCATATGTTTCTCAAATTGTTTTAAAGGATTAAAACTATGAACTACGAAACCTTTTCGAAAATGAGAAACTTGAGCATTTGAAATTAGGCAAACTTGAACGTTTGGAAAATAATGTTGTTACTTGATTTTACAAAGGGAAGTGTTTTGGTTTACTTAACAAGTTAGTCACTCTATTTTTATACTACGGGTATCGGGTGACCTTTGTAAAAGAAATAGATCTTTAAAAGGAATTTAACGTACGTAGTACTTTAGGGTTAAAACCCGGACTTTGACATAAAATGAAAGTACCTTGAGTTGTGTATAACTTGCCTAAACTTGTTGTTGTGTAACTTGCCTATGCTTGTTGTGATAGCCTTTGTTGTGCAAGAATTGTGTTTCTATACTACCGCGTCTCTCGATGGAGGGCCGGTTGATTTGTTGAGAACTTACTTGGACGTATCGGCAGTGACGGAAGATTCCACGGGTATGCTTCCATTATTATTGTTACATGGGCATGTCTACACCGATGATGGATTCTGTGGGCATGTGACCATTATGGTTATTTATGGCGAAGTATCGTGACTTCTGTTGTGATCGCGCATAGCTTTGTTTGCCCCGTCGCCCACGTGACGCGCAGTGGATCTGGTATAGGTTATCGACTTGCCACGTGTCGCCTTCGCGCGAGTATCGTGACTTACGGTTGTGATCAGTGCATAGCACAGTTACTTGCCCCGTCATCTGCGTGGCGGGAGGATCTGGTGGAGGCTATTACACTTGCCACGTGTCGACCGCGAGTCGGTGTTTGGATGAAGCCGTGACTTACGGTTGTGATCCGGTGCATAGCACGGTGACTTGCCCCGTCGCCTACGTGGCGCCGAGGATTCGGTGGAGGCTATCGCACTTGCCACGTGTCGGCCTTCATGTTATGATTATTTCCGCACGGTCTTTTTATGACACAGTGGGACACGATGTTCGTGTGTACTTCTTGGTGTTATCATATCATAGGCAGCGGTGAGGAAGGTATTCCACGGGCATGATTGATGTTGTGGCGTGAGACCCGTAGTTATATTTGAGTAATGACTTGGGGCGTGAGTCACGACTTGATATAATCGCTTATATATGTGTATCTTGTAGTTTGGTTATCATACATGTCTCGCTTTATATAGACTATTATGATTTCATTTCTGATTTTCGCCACATACTTGGTACCTATCAGATCGACCTCGCCCGAGTTTGCGTTAAATGCCGCAGTAGAGGTACATCTACCGTCGATCCCCGCTTATAGGATCACATTTCAGCGTATTGGGAAGCTCCGTTCTGAGGCTTATCTTTTGTATGTTACCACGAGTGCAGAGGTTCTTGTACATTAGGTATGGCGGGGCCTGTCCGTCATAGTTGTTGTAAAAATCTTGAGGTGCAGCCTTTGTTGTGGGCAGGGTTGTAGGGATTGTAACTGTTCAAATGTCGATATATATATATATTTGCAGAAAGGCAACCGTTTTGGTTGGCCTATTTTCTTTTATCTTATCTCTTATTTCATATCTGTATGTTTTATATTCCGCTGATTTCTCTGATGTATGACTACTTGGGTGCTCGGGTAAGGCACCAGTCACGGGCCCCGGAACGGGTCGTGACAAGTGGACCCGAACCCCGAGAAATTTATGTTGTACCTGCGTACACTAATAAGAGAATTGGTGTATTAAAGACGTGACCCCGAATAATTTTTTGGGTCTAACTAGTGCGATGACGGGAATTAATATTGATAATTTTATATTCCCAAAGAGATTATAGACTAATGTCCTAATATAGGAATTATGAAATTGAATAAAAGAGGGGTTTTAAAGTCGTCGGGATTTAAGTGAGTTGGGATCGGAAATTAATTGTGTGTATAATGAATTAATTGAGAGATTAACTAATTAATTGTGGGGACAAAACAAAGTGGAATTCCACGTGTTAGCCTAATAAAAGGTTGTCCCAAAGACAAAGCACCAAAAATACGATCGGTGGCCTTATTCTGAGCCCTGAACATGCATTCTTCTTTCTAAAAGAACTCATTCTCCCCTTTCTCCCTTCCAATTTCTGTAAGAATCTCTCTTAAGAAACAATTTCACACCTCAAGGGTCATAAGATTGTTTTCAGTATAGAAACCCCTCAGAAACTCGATCGATGTGGGGGGAAATTTTGTACGATTTCGCCGAACCAAAACGAAAAAGAATTCAAGGCAATTTGGACCTAAATTCCGGCCATTTAAGCTCTCTAACAAGCTTAAAGAAAACCAGAACCAAACTGAAACCGTGGATTGTGAAGAGGTGCTGAGAAATCAATTCCTTTGGATACGGTTTCTGCTCGTCGGGTTTCGGTACCGGTGAAAGGTTCCGACGACTCCTATTGCTACTTATAATCGAGGTAAATTTCCTTATTCCTTTAGTTATCGAAGTATTTGGTTATTGGGTGTCGTTGAGGCTGTTGATGAAAAATTGGTGACTACATGTGAGTTTTGAGTGCTACAGGTACTGTAGTAGTTAAGGATAAATGGTTAAATAAGGCTGATTGTTAATTACATGCATAGGTAACGATTCGTTTTCTTAAGTTTATAAGTTATAGAACCTAACTCTATGATTATAAGAATACTAAGTTATTTGGGTATTGTGGGGATGTTGGTGCAAAGTTGGAAGGTTGCATGTGGAATTTCTGGATTGTTTTGAGTATTGCAACAATTCAGAAAAGGGAGATTAGTAAGGCTGGGTGTCTCGCTACATGTATAGGTTCTTTATAGAAGAAATATAGGTTCCACGCATCTGAGATATTCGATAGAATGTCCTAATGGAATCTGTTTTTAGTATATTAAATTATGTGTGATTTAAATCATTCATAGGATATGGAAAACTATTCGTAGAGTTTACAAGCAATCGTGGGAACTTAGAATACATTCGACAACAAGGTATGTGAATCTATCCTTTCTTCTTTTGACATGATTTATATAAGATGAATGTACGACGGACGTACATAATTCCATTGAATCCTAATTCTTAATGATACATGATATGATAGTGCCTTGATTTCTAAGTGATAAATATTCTATTTATTCCATTGAGAGTCAAATAATGATTTAATTTGTATAAAGTTACTCATGATATTCTATTCGTGCAGATATGGTTATATGACTTCACCGAGTCCCGGGCCGGGTATGTATTCGTGCACATTATATGATTTCACCGAGACTCTCACTAGGGGTCCAGGTACGGTATGTACATGGATATGATTTCATTCACCGAGTCTCATAATGGGTCGGGTACGGTATATGATATGATTTCACCGAGACCCTCACTAGGGGGTCGGGTACGATATGTATATGGGTATGACTTTATTCACCGAGTCCCATAATGGGCCGGGTACGGTATATGATATGATTTCACCGAGACCCTCACTAGGGGGCCGTGTACGGTATGTATATGGATATGACTCATTATTTTTATAAGGCACAGTTGACTCTCCTTTTTATATGACACAGTTGTATTGGTATTTTGATTATTATACTTGACTCCTATCATCTTTTGGCCATTTATGATGCTCTTTACAGTACTTTATATTTTATATACTCGGTACATTCTTTCGTACTGACCCCCTTTCTCCGAGGGATGCGTATCATGCGCGCATGTACATATACTCAGTTTGGTGATCCTCCAGTCTAGGATTCCTGATCGGCTATTTGGAGAGCTCCATTGTTCCGGAGCCTAGTTATTTTGGTACAGATCTTGTGGTATAGACTTATGCATATTCATGGGTATGGCCAGGCCTTGTCCCGTCATAGTTCATTATCATACTCTTAGAGGTCTGTAGTCATGTGTGGGTTGGACAAGTGTTGGTGGTAGACGTGTTTTGGTCAGCTGTACCATTGTACTTCACTTTTGGATATTCCGGTATATAGTGGCAGCCTTGTCGGCTTGCCTATATTGTTATGTTGATTAGCTGTGACTCCTCAAGAGACAGATTCATTACAGATTTGTACATTGTCCTTAGTACTCACCCGATTATAAGACAGTCGAGATAAAGTGCCGGGTAGTACACCGCCACTCCACTGGTCGGGTCGTGACAACTTTCTTCATTCCTTTCGTGCAAAGTCGAATCAAATTAGTATCTAAACTTTTCCTATTCTATCACCGATGGTGTGGTAACACGCTTTTAAATTCATGCATAGTGGTTCGATGTGACATTATGTGGTAGGGTATGAGACGTGTTACCATGATACAGACGTGTGACCAAGTTCAGTTTTAGCTATGATTTGAAGGTTCAGTTGATTGGGGTTATGGTTCTGACTTCTCAATTTGGTGATATTCTTGAACGTAGGAATGATAATTCAGAGATGCAAGGAAAAGAATTTAGATGGATCAATCTCCGCTATATGAAAGGAAAAATTGGTATCTGGCGTGCTTGATATGTTATGTTGCAGGATGTACAAGGTGGATGTCGTACATGTCATAAAAGGTTAAATTGGCTTCGATTGAACAGAATTGTGATCGCATAGTAGAATTAGTGGTTGTGATTTCTTTCAGGTAATGGTTTTCTATTCGAGATCAAGTGGCAATGTTACTTGTGATGAGTGAAGCTTAATGGAATGAACTGTCACATTTTTTTACCTAAGAGGTTGTTCGTGGGTTCACTTGGCATTCGAGGTTAGTAGTGATATGAGAGTTGTTGAAACTAAGGGATTATTGATTTGTGAGTTATTTCGTGGTGTTTAGTATCAAGTGTGTGTAAGAAGTCATGTCTGCACTGGTATGTTAGTCTCGTCGTAGGCTAATAGGAGCCAGTGATCGGCTAATAAGAAGGACTTTAGCGGTGGATGAGTGTGAGGTTCTATTGAGTAATTTTAAGGTGTTGCACCTAGTTCTTGGTTAAGATTTGTGGGCATGGTACATAAAGGTTAATGCTTGAGAAGTTCTATAATTACGGGTACAATGACCTTGGATTTGACCGAAGGACAGGGAAATTGCGCATTTAGTTGGATGTTTATGGCTCATCAAGATAAGGTAAGTGTTGGTTTTATGGCTTATATTAGACTCTTGAATATGGCGTTGGAAAATGGGGATATTTATGGTAACAGATTGATGATGATTTGATCGAATTTTGGCTGTGAGAAGCTTCGGGTATCGATAATCGGGTCAGTGAGCGTATGAACTAAGATAAATGAAGCATTGTTTTGGTTAAGGATTTTTTACAAGGGTATTTTGACGAAACTATGTGAGGATGTTAGCAGGAGTTTATGATCGGTAATTAGGGATCCCTTCCGGATTATAGATTGGTTCAGTGATGGTTCGGGTTATCATTTGGGTACTAAATGATTGCTGGTGTGAGTAACCAGAGTGGGTTGACCTCTTTTCCAATCGAGGAATTTCATAAAGGATGGTATATGGAATGTGCCAGTTTTTGGGCAACGCTTCTATGTTTAATGGTTTGAGTAATGATCGGTTGACAGTAGTGAACAAAATTGAAATGAATGGTGGAAACATAAGAAATTTGATGAATGTGTGGGTAATCTAATTTGGATTGAGTAAGGTGCATCTTCGAGATAGGAAGTGAATTGAATTTGAAATAGTGGAAATTCTTGGGTTAGACGTGGTTTATGGTGTCATTAATTTCGCATCTTTAAGACATAGTGATATGGCCCGATACGCTCGGAGGAGTTGGTTTATCATAGTTGACTAAGTGTTATGATGAATGTTCCATGAGGGTTATTTTGGGCGACCGGTAGTTGAATGTGCTGAGACATTATGAAATCACAGCATGGATGAGTATTTCGGGTATTAAGAGTTGGAAGTAATTACACAATGAATGGTAAATGAAAGGTAAAGTTGATACGCCAAAAATTGGTAAGGCTAGTAATTATCAAGATATGATAGATAGAGGTTCAACAAGGTGTCCAGAGTGTGGGAGGGTTTAGAGAAAGTACAAGGAAAATTCGATGTATTTAGGGTTCATTCTATCATACTTGCGTCTTGAATAGACGTTGAGGATCTTGGAGACTATAATCAAGGGTATGGTTCATCGGTGTTAAATTGATGACTTAGATAGAATCCAGCTTTGAAAGCTGTGGGCGATGACACGTGATTGATTGTGCATGCAGAAAAAGAGATGGAAGAGGTCATAACATGATTATGGAAAGCTTACATTTGGAATCAGTTCGGGGGACTATTGGTGATTTAGAAATTAAGTATTCTATTCAGGGTCAGATTTGCTTACTTAGGGTAGGGTGACTTATGTTTATGTTATGTGGAGGACTGATGGTATTCCAGTAAACCATCGACAGGTATCAGATTTACTTTGATTTGGAACAGATGTATGACAGTGTTAGTTCTCATAGGAATTGCAAATAAGATTGATGATATTCTTCAGATGACAATAAGTTAGAGAGTTCTAATGGTCTGCACGAGTACTTGGTATGTACTAAGGAGGTACAAATGGTTATGGAAAGTCTTTTAGAGGGATTAGTCATTTTCTATGAATTTGGCACAACAAAGTAATCAGTAAGTATTTTTGTAGCATGGTGATTAGAGATTCAAAGAAGATTGGGTTTGTGGTGTGTGTTTATGTGTTTCTTGGAAATTTTGGTACGAAGAACAACATTGATAGTTGGGAAGGAAGACTAGTAGTATCAGACTATGTTGTCGGTGCAGGTTGAACTTTGGTTGTGGTTATAACTAAGGGATTATGGTGGTTATTGTGATAATTCGTGGATTCAATCGGACACAGACAAAAATATAGCTATGATGAAATCAGGGAATTCGAGTGGAGCCAGTTTGTACATTTGAGAATCAGTTTTGAAAGAAATTCCAGTTGAAGGAATATAGATTTTGGTGTTGAGGTAAGTTATAGAAGCTTCTACTGGTTAAATGAACAGGCGGTGCTATCGTGTCATTTCTAGCCTGCTGGGCATCTCATTAGATTATTTTGGGGTTCCTTCGTTGCTCATCATCTTCCGCATTTTCTTTCCCTCTGTTCGAGGACGAACGTTGTTTAATTGGTACATGATGTAATGACTCGTTCGATCGGCTTTAGCTAAAAATCCTTATTTAACTATTTTACCCTTCTCGTAGACTCTATGAGAGGTTTGTGATGCGCGGAGATGCGTAGTACGGATCCCGAGGTCTATTCATATAAGTTTTGGATGAAAACCCAAAACTAGAAACTTAAGTTAGTTTGACTCAAAGTTGATTTTTAGCTAGATGGGTTCGTTTCTGAGTTTCGTCATTTCTGGTAGTTTTGGTGGGTCATTTACTACTTAGTCGAGTAATTGGTTCTGATCAAAGAAAGCTTGCAGACTTAAACTCTAAACCTATGTCGAGGGGTGTTTTTTGTTAGACATATTTTATATGCACTTTTAGAGTCGTTTTTAGTTAGTATTTTGCTCATTTTTTCAAATATGTGTCGTGTTAGGGTATTTTTTTTTCTTTTGAGTCACAGTGGTTTAAAAAGGTAAAGTGGCGAGAAAGAGAAATAACTGGGCAGAAAAGGAAGTTCCTGAGCCAAAAATTGACAAAAGCTGGCAATCCGGACAAAGACGAAGCAACGCCGTGGCGCAGGAATGCAGGGCCACGCGCCCAAAGATCTGAGAGGCTACATGAGTTAAGGCAGGAAGAAAATTGTCCAGATCCGAAAGGGAATTGGCCAAGAGCGAGGAGGAAAAAGGCTACACGTTTTTGGAGCTTATAAAAGGCCCTTTGGGCAGATGTTTTAAAGGGGGACTCAACATTTCTTCACAACACAACATAGTTTTTGGAGGCTACAAGATTGGAGACTTGTTCCAAAGTATTTTATTTTATTTTCTTTGCTTTATTTTAATTTAGTTCATGTTAGATATTAATTTGGTTTTTAGCATGTCTATGGCTAGGAGCTAAACTTTTAATTAGGGTTTTCCTTTAGAATCGCTTGAAACTCGTCTTTATGAATTAATGCAGTATTTTGGTTTCTTCTTCATATAGTTAAGATTTATTCAATATTTGGTTTGGTTGTTTGATAATTAATTGATCACTAGTTATCATCACGTATATGATTTCGAATCAAGAACCGAGAGGGGAGATTTGGATATGTTGTAGTTGAATAAACATAAGTTAAAATCATGGACGAAAGTACCCCGATACTTGTGTAGCTTCATAGGTTATTGTTCTTAATCCTACTATGTGATAAAATCTATCATAGAAATATAGAAGATTTCGGCACTGGAGTTGAGCGTTTATATATCCTAACCGGAATATAAAACAGTCTAGCTAACCTGCTATCTTAAAATAGAAGAAGAACATTTATTGTTGCATTAAGGATTAAAGCTAGTGGATAGTCGATGAGATTGGAAACCCTATTTCCACCATAACTGATTCAAATAAAGTATTTTAGTTAATTTCTGCAATTACTTCAGTAGTTTATAGATAAAACCAAAACAAAATATCGATAGTCAAATAGATAACTTAGGATAAATGTTTGGTAATTGAAAATCAGTTCATGAGGATGATATTCGGTCTTACCAAGACTATATTACTTGAGCGATACGTACACTTGCGTAAAACAGAAGGAAAATCGCTAACAAGTTTTTGGCGCCGTTGTCGGGGACTGGTGTACTTTTAATATCGAACTATCTATTCTTATGTCTAATTTGATTTGTATATATTTGGACATGTTATTTTATTTCTTATTTGATTGCTCCAAGAACAAGTTTCTAACTTGTTCTGCTAACATTGTTTTATCACTTTTTGTTGTTTTTCTTATTTTGTAGGTAAAGTTAGTGAATTAAAAAAAAATAAGGACACATGGAATACTACTACTATCAGGGGCAGTGGAGTCATCAACAACAGATTAACCCATAGGTTCCACAGGAAGATCGAAATGAGCTGCAGGAAGCAATACTCAAGATCACCAAGTGTTAGACTCAGTTTATGACTGAGACCAGCGTGTCACTCAGAAATTTGGAGACACACATAGGGCAAATGATAGATATGGTGATCAATACACCTCAAGAAAATCTACCCAGCGACACCATTATAAGAAGTGGTAAGTAAAGTGAGGAGCCTGAACCACACCAAGCTGTTGAGGAGTTGAGAAATGTAGTTGGTGTAGAGAAAAAAGGGGTTACTGGAATCCAATTTTTCACCTTTTTGGATTCCTTGGAGTTCCTTTTTACTGTACCCATTGCAGAAGAAACACCACCAGATGTCTTTGCTGACCCCCAAATAAGAAGTCCCTACCCTCAAGAGAACCCCCAGAAGTCTAGAAATCCATGGAGCTTCATTATTCCTTGCACTATAGGAAATTTTGAATGCAAGCAAGTATTGGGAAATTTGGGGGCAAGCATAAAAGTACTACCCTTTTCTGTGTTCTATATAAATGGTGTAGGTAAAGTGAGACCGGCAAAAATAACTAATCGGATTGCAAGCCATTCGCAAAAAATATCCACTAGGCACTAGTAAGGATTAATTGCGTCCGGCTAAAAGACGTTAAAAACAGCGCTAGTTGGGAGGCAACCCAACACTTTAGAAATTTTGTTAATTTTTCTCATGAACAGACTCACAATCTTGTAATCCCAGGAAGATCATGGACTAGAAACAGAAGGGTAAAGAATGAGAGCCGCAGGAAAAATGGAGCCGCGACACCAGATAGCAGGGTCGCGGCTCCGAAAGTCTAGAGAACCTGCAGCAGTTGCAGTGCCACGACGCCTATCTGAAAGTGTCTGCCATGCATTACCCGCCAACGCCACCACCACCATTTTAAACCGTAAAGTCTGTAAGTCGTCCCGTCTTTTTATTTTGAGTCTTGTACACATTAGGGACAATGTGTCATTTAAGTTTGGGGGTGTTAGGGTTCTTAGTCTATTTTGTGTGTCTATTGTGTGTTTTTGTGTTTATTTGATTGTTTTGTTTATGTTTTATATGAGTCAAGTTTTTTTATGATCATGCATGATGTAGTTACTTGAAACGCCTAGTGAAGTAAGTGGTATAATGTAATGGAATTGGAAGCAAAAATCTGAATGCTTAAGTTAGATATGTCAAGAATTCATGAAATCGAATTATTTGGGGGTACCTGTGCTTAATTTATGCGTTGTTAATGATAAGGTCTCTATGTCTGCTCGCTTGTTATTTGAGGCAAAATAATTAGGATGTACATGTTAGGGAGATGACCCAAGTATTTTTTTGTTAGCCCTTCTTACCATTCACTGCCTATCCCTAACAATAAATTGTATCCCTAGTCAGCCCCTTTGAGCCTAAATAAGATCTTTCTTTGACACCTTATGATTCCATGTTTGTGCCATAAGTGACAATTGAAAACTCTTGGGATGAAAAGTGTTGAAAAAGAAACGAAAAGAGAATTGAAAAATTTGATGCACCCCAATGAATGAAGAATATGCAGAAACCTAAGTTTGGGGGTGCTTGTTATAATGTATCTCATTCTCTCAAAAGAAATGAGGGGAGAAGATAGGTATTAGACTAAAAAAGAAAGTCAAAAAAGAGGAAGAAGGAGTTGAATGAAAATAGCTTATGGTACGTAATTTGAGCCTAAATGCCTATTTTTATATCTATGATTAGTGGAGAATAGCAAGTGAACATGCCATAGAATTTTGAAATTGAAATGCATAAGTTAGATATTCGTACTTCCATTGAGCATGATTGAAATGAATTTGCGAAATATCTGACTTGAAATTCTAGATTGCTAAAAATTCATGCTATATATGTTCCTGTATATTATCCCAACTTACATTCATGTTTTTCTAGTGACATTTGTGCAGCAAGTTGATCAGAGTCTTTGAGTTTTTTATTTTCTTTTGTGTCTTTGATTCTGTCTTGATCTTTACTCGAGGGTGAGCAAATGTTAAGTTTTGGGGTGTTTGTTAGGCATATTTTATACGCACTTTTAGAGTCATTTTTAGTTAGTATTTTGCCCATTTTTTCAAATATGTGTCGTGTTAGGGTATTTTTTTCTTTCTTTTGAGTCACAGTGGTTTAAAAAGGTAAAGTGGCGGAAAAGAGAAATAATTGGACGGAAAAGAGAAATAATTGGGCAGAAAAGGAAGTTCTCGAGCCAAAAATTGACGAAAGCTGGCAATCCGGACAAAGGCGAAGCAGCGTCGTGGCACAGGAATGCAGGGCCACGACGCCCAAAGATCTGAGAGGCTACAGGAGTTAAGGCATCGCGGCACCAGTCAGCAGGGCCGCGGCGGAAAATTGTCCAGATTCGAAAGGGAATTGGTCAAGGGCGAGGAGGAAAATGGTACATGTTTTTGGAGCTTATAAAAGGCCCTTTGGGCAGATTTTTTAAAGGGGGAATCAACCTTTCTTCACAACACAACATAGTTTTTGGAGGCTACAAGATTGGAGACTTGTTCCAAAGTATTTTCTTTTCTTTGCTTTATTTTAATTTAGTTCATGTTGGATATTAATTTGGTTCTTAGCATGTCTATGGCTAGGAGCTAAAATTTTAATTAGAGTTTTTCTTTCGAATCGCTTGAAACTCGTCTTTATGAATTAATGCAGTATTTTGGTTTCTTCTTCATATAGTTAAGATTTATTCAATATTTGGTTTGATAATTAATTGATCACTAGTTATCATCACGTATATGATTTCGAATCAAGAACCGAGAGGGGAAATTTGGATATGGTGTAGTTGAATAAACATAAGTTAAAATCGTAGACGAAAGTACCCCGATACTTGTGTAGCTTCATAGGTTATTGTTCTTAATCCTCCTATGTGGTAAAATCTATCATAGAAATATAGAATATTTCTGCACTGGGTTGAGCGTTTATATATCCTAATCAGAATATAAAACAGTCTAGCTAACCTGCTATCTTAAAATAGAAGAAGAACCTTTATTGCTGCATTAAGGATTAAAGCTAGTGGATAGTCGAGAAGATTGGAAACCCTATTTCCACCATAACTGATTCAAATAAAGTATTATAGTTAATTTCTGCAATTCTTCAGTAGTTTATAGATAAAACCAAAACAAAATATCGATAGTCAAATAGATAACTTAGGATAGATGTTTGGTAATTGAAAACCAGTCCCTGAGGACGATATTCGGTCTTACCAAGACTATATTACTTGAGCGATACATACACTTGCGTAAAGCATAAGGAAAATCGCTAACACTTTTCTAAGTGTTACACCCCGGAAATTCCAGGATATGTTTATAAGAACGTACGTAAGAACTAAAAAATGTTAAGATTTGAGACGAGTAAAAATTTATCGGAATTATGGAATTGTCGGAAAACGAAATATTGCGACGAACGGGAGGGCGACACGTGTCACCCCCCCTTAGTGGTCTTGGACGAAATTGACATGGTTAAAATGGTCATTTGACCATAATTTAAATGACCAAGTCTTGCAAAGACAAAGAGCTTGACACTGTTGACTTGTCAAAGGGCCACTTGGCTTGATCCTTGTGAAACTCATCCAAGCCACCCATTTGTTTTAATCTTGACCCTTCCTAGTATTATTTAAGTATACTAGTAGCAAGACTTTGTCATTCTACACTTAGAAAAAAAAATTGAAATATTGTTCTTGCCCTCTTAGAGAGGCTCACGGCAATGGTCACTTTCCAAGAGAAAATTTTTCAATTTTTGTCCAATAATCCTCATACTTTAAACCAAGGTACCTAAGGGTATTGTAAGTGTATCTCAATAGAAAGATCCCGGAAAAATGGTGTTTTCGTATTAGTCGCAAGGCGAAAACCTAAGGAGTTATTCAACTTTGAAGTTGGAACTTGAAGAGGAGTTCTTCATAAGCTTGGCGGTTGCTTGGAGTGGATTGGAACGTCGAAAGGAGGAGCTAAAGTTGCTAAGGATCGACTTGTAATCTTGGATCATATTTGGGCTAAATGAGGTATAATCTTCGTCTTACTTTTGTAATTGAAGATTCCATGTTATTATAAGTTAGAAATGATTATATGATATGTGTTATGAAGATTGATAAGTGTTATGGAAATTTGGAAGCTCAAATCTGAAAATGACATGTTAAGCCATTTGAAATTGAAATACAATTTGGTCGATAATTAGAATCGTCGCATGTTTAGCTACTTGAGGATTGTAGTAGTTATAATCAATTGTGGCTATATAACATGTTATATTAAACCACTTGGATTGAAAAGGGATTGGAAACGAATTTGTATTGTTGTCCCTATTTTACCGAATGGACATTATATGTTGGACTAGTTTGATATTTATTGTGGGGAGGAATTTTACACGTCTTGATTAAGCGTGTAATCCCCTATTGTTAACTACTTTGTTGAGCCTTAAATGTGGCGTGTTTGGTTATTGAATTCGGCCTTGAAAAAGGTGGCAAAGTATGTAGAAACAAAGGAAGTGCTGTCCGATTTTCCGTAGAATTTAGTGACTTTGCACTTGGAATATTCTACGTTTGAAGTAAGAAGTTAATAGACGTACTATGGTCATTATAGGTTGACATACTACGTACGGCGTATTGGACTTAGCAAGTGGATTAAACCGAAGAGGTATGTGGAACTTTTTTATCTCTTGAGCATGAATAAGTTGTAAATGTATAGTACGGTAGACGTACAAGATTTTGACAATCTAGTCCATTTGATATCCTTGGCTTATTTTAAGAATGTCCAAGTTGGTTGAGTTAGGGAATTAACTCACTTGTTTAAATATTAAGGATATCTTGGTTTTCAAAAGTTAAGAGACTTTAAGTATGTTGAAAGTATTTTTGATACTTGTTTTGTTGGAAAGTTTAAGTCTCTTGGTTATAAAGAAGAATGTAAGTTTCTAAAGTATAAATCTAGTATAACGGCTTTATGGGAACTTGGTTATAATAGCTTTATGAAAAGTTAAAAAGAGTGGTTTACTCTAAGTAATATAAGTATGATAAATGACTTGATAATGAAAGGCAAATTGATTTAAAGGCATCAATTGCTTAAGGTTTTAAAAGAAAGAAGTCACTTGATTTAGAAGCCTGAAAATGTATTTTCTAAAAGGTATTGTGACTTGTTTTGAAAAGTAGTTATGACTTGATACTATGGTTATTAGTATCTTGGAAGTTTTATATGAAAAAGAGTCATTTTAAAAGAGTGGAAGTATGTAGTACCTTGGGTTAAATTCCCGGATTTTTATAAAAGACATGTTAGTGCCTTAAGTAAACTAAAATGAGAGTGTATATGAACAAGAATAATAAGAAGTTAGGGGATTTCTTAACTTGCTTATATATTGTATGATAAGCCGGTAGTGCTTATGTTATGTATGATAGCCGGTTTGTGCTAGTGGTATATTAATCATTACGGGGTCATTCCCCGGGTTTGTGGCATTTGCATATTTCGTGGATTTCTACCCACGATGCGAGGAATACCTTATGCGAGTCCGTAAGGACTTATGCGGGTGAAATAGTCCCATACGGGCGGATACAGCCTATGCAAGGAATACCTCATGCGAGTCCGTAAGGGCTTATACGGGTGAAATAGTCCCATGCGGGCGGATACAGCCTATGCGAGGAATACCTCATGCGAGTCCGTAAGGGCTTATGCGGGTGAAATAGTCCCATACGGGCGGATACAGCCTATGTGAGGAATACCTCATGCGGGTCCACACGACCTATGCGGGTGAAATAGTCCCAGGAGTAGGATTGCTTAATGATATCTGCGGGTGGTCCCGCTGATCGTGAGCTCCCTATTTTTATGTTGTAAGTATACTCTTGATTACTCTCATTGTTAGTAAGGCACGATGCATCGTTAATCGAGTTATCATACATGCTCAGCTTTATTATAAACTTATGATTTCATTACTGATTTCTGGCCACATATTTGGTACATGTTGTAATCGACCTCCTTCGGGCCGCTCATGTCACACGTAGAGTATACAGTTGCTGATCCTCACTTGTAGGATCACCGATTCACCGCCGGTAAGCTCCATTACTCCGAGGCTTATCCTGTTATGGTCGGTTGTTGTACATTCGGGGTATGGCGGGGCCCGTCCCACACGATTGTTATTCTTAGAGTGCAGAGTCACATTTGGATTGGGTTGTAAAGAAAAAGAAAATGTGTCTTGCTTTATTATGTATAGTTTTCGGAAGTGGCCTTATCGGCTAGCTTTGTCATTTCCATCGTCTAAGTTTTTATGTGTGTTGTGTATGTTCCATCGCTATTCTCGATATATACACAGCGGGTGCGGTGTAGGCACCCACGCCCGGGTCGGGTCGTGACAAAAGTGGTATCAGAGCAGTTAGTCCTCGGAAAGTGTCTACAGACCGTGTCTAGTAGAGTCTTGATTATCGGTGTGTTGTGCACCACATCTATAATCAGGAGGCTGCAGGACATTTAGGATTGGTTTTCATTCTTCTCACTCTGAGATCGTGCGATAGAGCTGTGTAGTTAGGGTCGTCTCTCCCTAACAAATTATGTTGTTTGCAGCTACGAGAAAGCGTGATGACCAGAAAGATTATGTGGATTGCGTATCCAGGTTGATAATGTTGGTAGTATAGTTGGTATTGTGACATACAACTATACGGATTTATATATGTGGGTCGGACGCGTGTTGCCTAGAATGGTTTTAGGTTACCAGGATTTGGTAAGGACTAAATAAATATCGGGAAGGTATGAACAATTAAGGAACTCTCATCAAGGTTTTACGTGCTAATTTGAGATAATTAAGTGATGATGAGTTGTGTGAGAATGTAATGGACCCTTAAGAGGTTATAATTAAGGGACTTAATAGAAGACTATGTTAGTAACTTAAGCTACGTGGTATGATTAAGAGGATGGTACGGGTGAGATCCGTATGGAGTAAGTATGGTTGTTGTGGTCAAGACAACACGATTATGGTATTACGAGAAGTTTTTGTACCCGTTTACGAGGGGACTGATAAGGTAGGCGTGGAGCATGGAAATTGTGAGCCTAGGAATGTTGATAACCACCGAGACCTTAGATATATAAGGCCTTCTCGGGTAGTAAAAAAAGGTTAAGTCAGACCAAGGGTAAGAGTTAAATACGACGCCGAGTCGGGTTGAGGACCTATTAAGGGTCGCCCCATAGCTTGAAATGAAATGGGATCAGTTGGTAGTAGTCCCGCTACGTGACAGGGTCACGAGGGTGCAAGGCCCAAGTTTAGTTAATCATTTTACGGGTTCGTGGACGCGTTCCACCGGAACCAGGTTGAGAGAGACGGAAATGGCCTTATGTTGTTTAGAATAGTAACTCCAAAGATAGGAGGCCCAAATCAGTATGAAGGCTATGTACGTACGCTGGAATAAGTTTGGAAGTACGGGAAGAGTACGACCAGTAAGAAAGAGAGCAACCAAGTGTAAAGAAATGGAGCCTGAATCCATGAGGACCTTTCGAGGTGACTACACCCGTGAGTGTTGGGTGGTAGCGAGCGGGTAGATAATTGCCGGTAACGATACAGTCGTTGGACCCTAGCAGACCTAGCAGAGCTGTTATGACAGACTTTGAGGATATTATGGGTACGGGCTAGTTGGCCTCTTGTTATGCCAACGTGGACTACAGAAGAAAGATTGATTCGGTACCAGTTTCCCGGTAAGTCGGTTATCGAGCGGATAGGGAGATAAGTTCTCTCCCCCACGTAAGGACAGTTTTACATATTATGGGGTTATGTGTACCCATATTGTTAGACGAAGGATAGGAGACTGGTAAGGTCTTCGGTATCGTCATGCCATAGGTTACAGTTGTGGATAACCGTGGGAAAAGTGATGTGTTGGGGTAATTAAGAACGACGCATTTAATTGTCGAAGTATCGTAAAGATATAAACGCAGTTGTACGCTTGTATGAAGCATGCGATAATGAATCAAGATAGAAATACTTTTGCTAATAATAAGCATAAGGTAAGGTTATGACCAGAATGATAAAAGAGAATACGACTATGGTTATGTAAGTTGCACGAGATATGATTACCCCAGACTAGTGTAAGACCATTAGTAAATAATGGGCAGTAAGAACACCTCGAGGAAAGGTGGTAGCATCGGGTTACTACTTGACGAGATCAAGGAAACCTCCCCCCCTAAATTATGATTGACAGGAAGTATTAGCCAGGAGGCAAGCAAAAGAATCAATTCTAAGTTAATGACCAAGTTTGGTTGCAACAGAGAAAAGTAAACAGGAACCATAATTGAGATTAAGGACACCCGAATATTTCGCAAGAATGAGAAAGGTTTCCAGTTATTGGGAGATAAGTTGACTCGACTACAGTTCTAACTCCTCCTGAAAGACTAGAGGGTTAGGTTATTATGATAACACATTGGGTGTTGGGCTAGGTTGTGTGCTGACGCAACCCGATAAGGATAGAGCCTATGTTTTCCCGGTAGTTAGGGAAGCAGGAAAGGAAAGTACGCCACTCACGATTTAGAGCTGGCGGCAGCTAAATCATGCCTTAAAGATTTGGGGGCATGACGTATATATAGACTTCATATGGATAGTTATGCATCACAAGAGCCTCGGTATATCTTGAGCAGGCGCTTGAATTTGCGACAGAGACGGTGGCTAGAGTTACTCAACGATTGTGATATTGATATCCTATACCATCTGGGGAAGGCCAAGACAGTTACAGATACTCTTAGTCGTGGATCTATGGGTAGTCTGTCAGATGGGCAGCCAGATAGACAGGACGTGGTCCGTGAGATTCATTAGCTAACGAGCCGAGAGGTTCGATTATTTGTTTCCAAGGTTAATGAAGTTTAGATCCGAGAGGTTGCCGAGTCTTCCGTCGTTGAGGAGGTAAAGAAGCGACAATATGAGGATCTAGTTATGATACAGTATCAAGATACGACTCTCCGAGAAGAGAAGAGCTTGTTTGAGTAGCACCAGATGGGGTGCTGTGAGATGAGGATAGATTGCGTGTACCCGGTACTGCAGGACTAGTCAGCAGGTCTTAGGGGAGGAACGCAGTGCTTATTGCTCTAATTGTTCGGGTTCGACTATGTTGTGTAGTGACCTCAGATGTATGTATT
This sequence comes from Przewalskia tangutica, assembly GCA_029844215.1. Taxonomy (NCBI): domain Eukaryota; kingdom Viridiplantae; phylum Streptophyta; class Magnoliopsida; order Solanales; family Solanaceae; genus Przewalskia; species Przewalskia tangutica. Next base: position 41,947,053 of record CM056722.1, on the reverse strand, counting down.
GGTAAGGTAGCCTGAACAGGGACGTAGCAGAGTTATTACTTAATATCCGAATTAGTAGCAGGTCATGGTTGAACACCAGAAGCCCAGTGGGCTATTGAAGGCGATTTAGACCCCGACTTAGATATGAGAGGTAATTAAAATGGATCTTGTTACAGGGTGGCATCGTACTCAGAGGAAGTGCGACCCCCTGGGGGTCATAGTAAATAGGCTGACGAAACCAGCCGTGTTCTTCCGGTTAGGACCACTTGCTCGGCTGAGGTTCATGCTAGCTTTTATAGCAGGGAGATTGTGAGACTGCACGGGGTTCCTACGGTTATGATGTCAGACAGATGAGCTCGATTACAGATAACCTCTGGAGGTTTTTCTCAGAAGGGTTTTAGGGACACATGTGAGTCTCAGTGTTGCATTAAACCCTCAGACCGACGGACAGGCAGAGCGTACTATCCAGGCACTTGAGGATAAGTTGCGGTCCTGTGTTCTTGATTTCAGAAATAGCCGGGAGGGTTAATTGCCTCTTGTTGAGTTACGTACGATAACAGATACCCTTCTAGTATTCAGATGGCCCTGTATGAGGCCTTGTATGTAAGAAAGTGTAGATCGCCGGTTGGTTGGTTCGACGTAGGCGAGGTTCAGTTATTTGGTCCAGATTTGATTCAGCGGGCTGTGGATAAGGAGAAGCTTATCCAGGAAAAATTATTAGTAAGCTCAGAGTCAGCAGAAGCTTGATGCAGATAACCGACGTTGACACATGGGGGTTCAGGTTGACATTTTTGTATGAGCATTTTTTATGTGGCCACGTGTAGCATTATTGGTATGTAGGGGTTGTAAGGAGACTATGTGGCTATCTTTAAGTTTGACTCCCAAAAGAACATTCGGGGACGAATGTTTCTAAGGGGGGAAGAATGTTACACCCCGGAAATTCCAGGATATGTTTATAAGAACGTACGTAAGAACTCAAAAATGTTAAGATTTGAGACGAGTAAAAATTTATCGGAATTGTCGGAAAACGAAATATTGCGACGAACGGGAGGGCGACACGTGTCACCCCCCTTAGTGGTCTTGGACGAAATTTACATGGTTAAAATGGTCATTTGACCATAATTTAAATGACCAAGTCTTGCAAAGACAAAGAGCTTGACATTGTTGACTTGTCAAAGGGCCACTTGGCTTGATCCTTGTGAAACTCATCCTAGCCACCCATTTGTTTTAATCTTGACCCTTCCTAGTATTATTTAAGTATACTAGTAGCAAAACTTTGTCATTCTACACTTAGAAAAAAAATTGAAATCTTGTTCTTGCCCTCTTAGAGAGGCTCACGGCAATGGTCACTTTCCAAGAGAAGATTTTTCAATTTTTGTCCAATAATCCTCATACTTTAAACCAAGGTACCTAAGGGTATTGTAAGTGTATCTCAATAGAAAGATCCCGGAAAAATGGTGTTTTCGTATTAGTCGCAAGGCGAAAGCCTAAGGAGTTATTCAACTTTGAAGTTGGAACTTGAAGAGGAGTTCTTCATAAGCTTTTAAGGGTTGCTTGGAGTGGATTGGAACGTCTAAAGGAGGAGCTAAAGTTGCTAAGGATCGACTTGTAATCTTGGATCATATTTGGGCTAAATGAGGTATAATCTTCGTCTTACTTTTGTAATTGAAGATTCCATGTTATTATAAGTTAGAAATGATCATGTGATACGTGTTATGAAGATTGATAAGTGTTATGGAAATTTGGAAGCTCAAATCCGAAAATGACATGTTAAGCCATTTGAAATTGAAATACAATTTGGTCGATAATTAGAATCATCGCATGTTTACCTACTTGAGGATTGTAGTAGTTATAATCAATTGTGGCTAGATAACATGTTATATTAAACCACTTGGATTGAAAAGGGATTGGAAACGAATTTGTATTGTTGTCCCTATTTTGCCGAATGGACATTATATGTTGGACTAGTTTGATATTTATTGTGGGGCGGAATTTTACACGTCTTGATTAAGCGTGTAATCCCCTATTGTTAACTACTTTGTTGAGCCTTAAATGTGGCGTGTTTGGTTATTGAATTCGGCCTTGAAAAAGGTGACAAAGTATGTAGAAACAAAGGAAGTGCTGTCCGATTTTCCGTAGAATTTAGTGACTTTGCACTTGGAATATTCTACGTTTGAAGTAAGAAGTTAATAGACGTACTATGGTCATTATAGGTTGACATACTACGTACGACGTATTGGACTTAGCAAGTGGATTAAACCTTAAGAGGTATGTGGAACTTTCTTATCTCTTGAGCATGAATAAGTTGTAAATGTATAGTACGGTAGACGTACGAGATTTTGACAATCTAGTCCATTTGATATCCTTGGCTTATTTTAAGAATGTCCAAGTTGGTTGAGTTAGGGAATTAACTCACTTGTTTAAATATTAAGGATATCTTGGTTTTCAAAAGTTAAGAGACTTTAAGTATGTTGAAAGTATTTTTGATACTTGTTTTGTTGGAAAGTTTAAGTCTCTTGGTTATAAAGAAGAATGTAAGTTTCTAAAGTATAAAGCTAGTATAACGGCTTTACGGGAAGTTGGTTATAATAGCTTTATGAAAAGTTAAAAAGAGTGGTTTACTCTAAGTAATATAAGTATGATAAATGACTTGAAAATGAAAGGCAAATTGATTTAAAGGCATCAATTGCTTAAGGTTTTAAAAGAAAGAAGTCACTTGATTTAGAAGCCTGAAAATGTATTTTCTAAAAGGTATTGTGACTTGTCTTGAAAAGTAGTTATGACTTGATACTATGGTTATTAGTATCTTGGAAGTTTTATATGAAAAAGAGTCATTTTAAAAGAGTGGAAGTATGTAGTACCTTGGGTTAAATTCCCGGATTTTTATAAAATACATGTTAGTGCCTTAAGTAAACTAAAATGAGAGTGTATATGAACAAGAATAATAAGAAGTTAGTGGATTTCTTAACTTGCTTATATATTGTATGATAAGCCGGTAGTGCTTATGTTATGTATGATAGCCGGTTTATGCTAGTGGTATATTATTCATTACGGGGTCATTCCCCGGGTTTGTGGCATTTGCATATTCCGTGGATTGCTACCCACGATGCGAGGAATACCTCATGCGAGTCTGTAAGGACTTATGCGGGTAAAATAGTCCCATGCGGGCGGATACAGCCTATGTGAGGAATACCTCATGCGAGTCCGTAAGGGCTTATGCGGGTGAAATTGTCCCATGCGGGCGGATACAACCTATGCGAGGAATAACTCATGCGAGTTCGTAAGGGCTTATGCGGGTGAAATAGTCCCATGCGGGCGGATACAACCTATGCGAGGAATACCTCATGCGGGTCCACACGACCTATGCGGGTGAAATAGTCCAGGAGTAGGATTGCTTAATGATACTGCGGGCGGGTGGTCCTGCTTTGATCGTGAGCTCCCTATTTTTATGTTGTAAGTATACTCTTGATTGCTCTCATTGTTAGTAAGGCACAGTGTACTGTTAATTGAGTTATCATACCTGTCTCCAGTTTTATTAGAAACTTATGATTTCATTCTGATTTCGGGCCACATATTTGGTACATGTTGTTATCGACTCTCCGGGCCGCGTCATGCCGCAGTAGAGTATACTGATTCTTGATCCTCACTTGTAGATCACCGATTCAACCGTTGAAGCTCCATTACTCGGAGGCTTATCCTCGTTATGGTCGGTTGTTGTACATTCAGGTATATGGCCCCCGTCTCCACGCTTGTTATTCTTAGAGGTCTGTAGTCACATTTGTGGATTGGGTTGTAAAGAAAAAAGAAAATGTGTACTGTTTTATTATGTATAGTTTTCGGAAGGTGGCCTTATCGGCTAGCCTGTTGCTGTTTACTGTCTAAGTTTTTATGTGTGTTGTGTATTTCCGCTGCTATTCTCTGATATATACCTGACAGGGGTGCCCAGGTAGGGCACCAGTCACGGGCCCGGGGTCGGGTCATGACACTAAGAGTGCCAACGATGACCCATCAATCTACACCTACAAGCCTAGTGTTGCATCGAACCAATACTTAACCAAACCAACCATTCTTCACTCGAGCTTGTATCTTGCAACTCGTGTTCAATCCTTATCCAAACCACTATATACTAACCACCTTTTCATCCCAAAATACGTCACCAACACCCTCAACAAAGGTCCTTCACCGAAACTACCCATAAATACACGTCCAAGTCTGGTACCCACAAACAGTCCACAAAACACACCTTAACGATAACCTCATTGGTTTAGTTCTATCTCGGCACCTTGCCATCACCAAACCACCAAGTAACGAACATCATCCTAACCCTCAACACACCCGTAACAACTCCACAAAAATACTAAGTCCATTTCCAAGCACAACTACCCGAAACGACCATCAAACACCACCATATCCGGTCAAACTGAGAACCCCTACTTTGGCATCCATTTTTGGGTCAACCCAAATATAACCAAGACCCGACCCACTTACCCAACAACACCCCTCCTTACTTGCATCATATTGATATTAGAACGAGGCCATCCCATCCCACACTTTAACGCTATGGATCATATAAACAAAGAAGAGCTTAGGACAATCGTAAGAGATGTGTTTGCGAAACATGTGCAAGTCTTGAAAGAAGAATTTTTTAGGCATGCCATGAATAAAAATGCCATGTCAAGGGTTGAACAAAACATCCCAAGACGTGAAAGTAAAGGTACCCGAAGGCCCTATGTCAAATCCATGAATGTTAAAGCAAAGGGCAGTACCTCTTTTACCAATCCCTTGTATCGGCAAGAAATTGAAAAGAAGGATAAAAATAAAGAAAGGGGAAGCACTTCATTCACTAATCAATTGTATACCCAAGAGCGTGAAGAAGTTACCAAAGGAGTAGATAAAAAAGAAAAAAATGCTTCCAATGTCAAAAGGTAGAACACTTTGTAAGTGAATTGTTACACCCTGTAATCCCAAGACATGTATATAAGAACGTACGTAAGAATCAGGACGGTAAGATTTGAGACTTGTAAAATTTATCGAAATTATGGAAATGTCGGGAAACGAAATATTACGACGAATGGGAGGGTGACACGTGTCACTCCCCCCCCCCCCTTGGATGGTCTTGGTCGAATTAGACCAATGGCAAAAAGGTCAAATGACCAAATCTTGGATGATCAAGTCTTGAAAGGCCAAGCTTGAGATTATTGACTAAGTCAATGAGCCACTTGACTTGAGATATTTAAATCCCCTTCATCCTAACCCCACAAGTGTTCTAATCTTAACCCTCCATTTAATTATATATTTATCCATGTAGCAAGACTTGTTTCTAACACTTAGAAAAAATTAGAAAACTTAGGAGCTTGAAGAGGAGCTCTCGGGTTTGGCCATGAAGAACAAGAAAAAAAATTTGTTTGTGGTTCAATAATCACAATACTTTAAACCAAGGTTCCTAAGGGTATTACAAGGATATCTCAATAGAAAGATCCCGGAAAACCCACATTTTTACATTAGTCGCAAGGTGAAAACCTAAGTCGCTTTCATAGGTTTTGTATGGAAATTGAAGGAAAGTTGTTTATGAACTTCTAAGGGCTTCAAATGGCTGATTGGAGCGTGAAGGAAATGAGCTAAGTTGCTAAAGAGCGACTTTGGATCAATATATAATTAAATGAAGGGTTAAGATTAGAACCACTTTGTGCGGATAATGATGGATGGCAAGAGATTACTTCAAGGAAGAATTTTATTAAGAACAAAGCCAAGCAGCAAGTTTGAGAAGTGGAAAGAGTATTTCAACCTTCCAAGATTGAGTTTATGATTTAATCCCCTCTTGTAACGTCACCTATGAGTGAACGCCCCATCCCTCCTCTCTTTCATTTCTTGTTTATGCTTACGTTGAGGATTGAGAACCCTCAACGACTGATTGTAGCTCCCTGTTTTTTCTTTTTAATAATAATATTTGCATTTACCCGGAAAAAAAAAACAAGTGTTCTAATCTTAACCCTCCATTTAATTATATATTGATCCATGTAGCAAGACTTGTCTCTAACACTTAGAAAAAATTAGAAAACTTAGGAGCTTTAAGAGGAGCTCTCAGGTTTGGCCATGAAGAACAAGAAAAAAAATTCGTTTGTGGTTCAATAATCCCAATACTTTAAACCAAGGTTCCAAAGGGTATTACAAGGATATCTCAATAGAAAGATCCCGGGAAAACCACATTTTTACATTAGTCGCAAGGTGAAAACCTAAGTCGCTTTCATAGGTTTTGTATGGAAATTGAAGGAATGTTGTTTATGAACTTCTAAGGGCTTTAAATGGCGTATTGGAGCGTGAAGCAAAGGAGCTAAGTTGCTAAGGAGCGACTTTGGATCTTGAAGATACATTAGGGCTAATCAAGGTATCAATCTTGTCCTCTTTGTAATTAAAGACTACTTGTTGTAGTAGATTGGTAATTGATCATGTGAATTACATTATGAAGATTGATAAGTGTTATGGAATATGTGGATGGAATCCGAAAGTTGCATGTTTAACCTTAAGATTGTAATCCGATTTAGTTATTAGTTTTAGTCGTCACATGTTATATAAAGAAGGGATTGTAGTTGTTGTTATCGATTGCGGCTATATAACATGTTAGACTAAACAACTTGGATTGAAAAAGAATTGGAAAAGACTTTGTGTTGTTGTACATTGTTAGCCGAGAATGACATTGAAATATTGGACTATTTTGATATCCATTGTGGGGCAGAATTTTACACATCCTGTTAGGCGTGTAATCCCCTTTTGTTAGCTACATTTTTTAGCCTTAAATGTGGCATGTTTGGTTATTGAATTCGGGCCTTGAAAAAGGTGGAAAAGTACGTAGAAACAAAGGAAGTGTTGTCCGATTTTCTGTAGAATAAGTGACTTTACACTTAGAATATTATACGTTTGAAGCTAGAAGTTAATAGACGTATTATGGTAATTATAGGTTGACATACTACGTACGGCATATTGGACTTAGCAAGTGGATTGAACCGACGAGGTATGTGGAACTTTTCTTATCTCTTAAGCATGAGTAGCTATAAATGTATAGTACGGTGGATGTACGAGATTTAAATAAATTTAATTTCATTTGGTATCCTTGACTTGTTTAAGAATGTCCAAGTTGGTTGAGTTAGAGAATTAACTCACTTGTTTTAAAGGTTAAGATGTCTTGATTTCTAAAGCATAAAGTTGGTTATAACAACTTTATGGGAAGTTAAAAGAATGGTTTATTCTAATAAGGTAAACAAAGATTTCTTGACTTGAAAATGTATAGAATACTTGATTTGGAAAGTATTGATTACTTGAACTATTCTAAAGTTAAGAAACTTGATTTCTAAAATTAAGAGACTTGTAGTATTCTGAAAGTTATGTAACTTGATTTGAAAGTATATGATACTTGGTTTTAAAAGTATAAGTCTCTTGGTTATAAAAAGAATGTAATTGTCTAAAACATAAAGAGTTATAACGGTCTTATGGGAAGTTAGTTATAACGGCTTTATGGAAGGTTAAGAGAGTGTCTACTTGATTTATAGGCATGAATTGCCTAGGTTGTGAATGTAGAAATTACTTGGTTTCAAAGCCTTGAAATGAATTTCTAAAGGTGTAGTAACTTGTTTTGAAAAGTAGACAAGCCTTGATATTACGAGTGTTAGTATCTTGGGGTTTTTATATAAAAAGGGTTCTTTTTAAAGGAACGGAAGTACGTAGTACTTTGGGTTAAATTCTGGGATTTCTAATAACATGTTAGTGCCTTAAGTTAAATAAAATGAGAGTGCATGATAATTAAGGCTAATAAAAAGTTAGGGGATGTCTTAACTTGCTTATGTTATGTATGATAAGCTGGTGGTGCTTATGTTATGTATGATAGCCGGTTGTGCTAGTGATATATTGTTCATTACGGGGTCATTCCCCGGGCTTGTGGCATTTGCATATTCCGTGCATTTGCTCTCCACGATGCGAGGAATACCTCATGCGAGTCCGTAGGGCTCATGCAGGTGAAATAGTCCTATGCAGGGCGGACCGGTCCTATGCGAGGCGGATGACCTCATTGCGGGTCCACAGGACCTATGCGGGTGAAATAGTTCAGGAGTAGGATTGCTTAATGATACTACGGGCGGGTGGCCCTAATTTGATCATGAGCCTCCTATTTTTATCCAGTAAAGTATACTCTTGTTTACTCTCATTGTTAGTAAGGCATATTATACTGTTATTTTGGTCATCATACATGTCTCCAGCTTTATTTTAGACTATATGATTTCATTACAAGATTTTCTGGGCCACATACTTGGTACTGTTAGATCGACCTCCTTCGGGGGGGCTGCGTTCATGCCGCAGGTAGAGTTATACAGGTTGATGATCCTCACTCTTAGGATCACTATTCAGCTGTTGAGAAACTCCATTACTCCGAAGGCTTATCTTTGGTTCAGATCCCTGGTATTGTCGGTTGTTGTACATTCAGGGGTTTGGTGGGGGCCTTGTCCCGTCACAGTTGTTATGTCAAAACTCTTAGAGGTCTGTAGTCATATCTTGTGGGTTAGTTTGTAAGAAAAAAAAAGAGAAAGAGGTAACTGTTTTTGACTTTACATATATATCCAGGGAGGTAGCCTTATCGGCTAGCCTGTTATTTATTTCTTATTGAGTTTATGTATGTTCCGCTAATTTTCACTGATATGTACCTATAAGGGTGCCCAGGTAGGGCACCAGTCGTGGGCCTGGGGTCGGGTAGTGACAAAAGTGGTATCAGAGCAGTTAGTCCTCGGAAAGTGTCTACAGACCGTGTCTAGTAGAGTCTTGGTTATCGGTGTGTTGTGCACCACATCTATAACCAGGAGGTTGCAGGACATTTAGGATTGGTTTCCATTCTTCTCACTCTGAGATCGTGCGATAGAGCTGTGTTGTTAGGGTCGTCCCTCCATAACGAGTTATGTTGATTGCAGCTATGAGAAAGGCAGCAGTGACCCATGAAGGATTATGTGGATTGCGTATCCAGGTTAGTAATACTTGTTGTATAGTTGGTATAATGACATACGGCTATACGGATTTATGTATGAGGGTCAGACGCGTGTTGCCTAGAATGATTTTGGATTACCAAGGATTGGTAAGGACTAAATAGATATCGGTAAGGTATGAAACAGTTTAATGAATTCTCATCAAGGTTTTACGTACTAATTTGATAATTAGGAGATGATGAGTTGTCTGAGCAGGTAATGAACCCTTAAGAAATATTGATAAGGGACTTAATGGAAGACTATGCGACGTAGTATACTTAAGAGAATAGTGCGGATGAGATCCGTATGGAGTAATTATGGTTGTTATGATTAAGACAACACGATTATGGGTTAAGGAAAAGTTATTTTACCCGTTTACGGGTGGGACTGATAAGGTAGGCTTGGAGCATGGAAAATGTGAGCCTAAGAATATTGATAACCGCCGAGACCTTAGGTATATAAGGCCTTCTCGGGCATTAAGATTTAATTCAGACTAAGGGTAATAGTTAAGTGCGACGGTGGGTCGGGTTGATGACCTATTACGGGTCACCCCATAGCTTGAAATGGAGTGAGATCAGTTGGTAGTAGTCCCGCTACGTGACAGGGTCACGAGGGTGCAAGGCCCAAGTCTAGTTAATCATTTTACGGGTTCGTGGATGCGTTCCACCGGAACCGGGTAGTAAGGGCCGGAAATGACCTTATATTGTTCGATTTAGTAACTCCAAAGATTGGAGGCCAGAATCAGTATGGAGGTTATGTACGTATGCTAGAATAAGTTTGAGAGTACAGAAGAAGTACGACCAGTAAGAAAGAGAGCAACCAAGTGTAGAGAAATAGAGCCTGAATCCATAAGAACCTCTCAAGGTAGCTACACCCGTGAGTGTTTGGGTGGTAGATGGGCGGGTATATAAGAATTGCCCGGTGATGATACAGTCGTCAGACCCTAAAAGACCTGGTAGATCTGGATATGACATACTTTGAGGTCATTAAGGGTATGGACTCGTTGGCTTCTTGTATGCCAATGGTGACTATAGAGAGAGATTGGTTCGATTCCAATTTCCCGGCGGGCCGGTTATCGAGTGTAAAGGAAGGGAAGTGATTGTAACGAGTGAATTACCCTTCCTTCTTTGACATCATTAATTGAAAAGTCTATGTGACTTGATTTTGGTAAGTCTGTGTGACTTTTCCATTGGGGTAAATTGATGTAGAAATTATGAAATAAATGAATTTAAAGAGTTTAGAGATGGAAATGAAAATGTACGGTCATTGGAAAAGTTCATGTTAAGTGCCCTTGGAGGTACTTGGAGTTGGCTTAGTGTGGCAGTCAAGGCCACGACATTCCGAATGGTTTCAGGAAAAAGGCGCGAGACATGAATAAAATAAGTGCGAGTACTGCCTATGGGAAACAGAAGACATCGTTGGTAGATTTTGAAATCTATACGATTATAAGGTGGCGCTTGATGATTAAGATTATGGAAGGGAGATAAGCTATCTCCCCCACGTAAAAGGATAGTTTTACGTATTATGGGGTTATGTGTACCCGTGTTGTTAGGCGATGGATATGAGACTGGTAAAGTCTTCAGTTTCGTCATACTATAGGTTACAATTTTAGATAACCGTGGGAAAAGTATTGTGTTGGGGTAATTGAGAACGATATTAGGAAATGGTCGAGGATGTGTCTTAAGGATATAAATACTGGTAATAAGCATAAATGGAAATGTATGACCCAGGAGCGATGTAGAAATATTTTGGGTTAGTAATTAGTATGATGAAGGGTTATGACAAGAATAATAAGGAGAATTCAATTACAGTTATGAAGGTTTTCCAAGGCATAATTACCCAGACTAGTGTAAAGACCATTAAAAATGATGGACAGTTAGGAACACCTCGACGAAAGGTGGCAAACCTGTAATGACGGGCCAAACCGTATATATATGGGGAGGTAAGAGACCCCAGGGCAACTTGAAATGAAAAATAAAGATAAGACGAGTAGACACTCGAACGATAAGAAATCTTGGCAAGCCATTGGATTATGTAATACCATGAATTGAGGTTGAACACCTGACTATAAGCTCTATGAGCTGGAAGAGAATAATAGGATTACTACTTGACGAGATCAAGGAAATCTCCCCCTAAATTGCGATTGGCAGGGAGTCTTGGCCATGAGACAAACGACGAAAGTGAATTTGATTATAGTAACCAAGTTGGGTGTGACAACACCCAGGATGGGAATCAGGAACCATAATTGAGATTTTGGGTATACCCGAATATTTCAGAAGTGTGAGAGAAGCTTCCAGTTATTGGGAGATAAGCTGACTACGACTACATTTCTAACCCCTCTTGAGGGACTAGCGGGTTAGGTGATCATTTTAACACTTTGAGTGTTGGCTGGGTTGTGTGCGGATGTAACACGATAAGGTTACAGCCTATAATTCCCAGCAGCTATGAGAGGCATTACTTATGGAGTTCACATGGATATTTATATAGACTACAAGAGCCTCCAGTATATCTTCAGACAGAGGCAACTAAAATTGCGACAGAGGCGGTAGTTAGAGTTACTCAAGAATTGTGATGTTGATATCCTAGACCACCCAGGGAAAGACAATATGGTTGTGGATGCTCTTAGTCATAAATCTATAGGTAGTCTGTCATATGGACAGCCAGATAGACGGGACATGGTCCGTGAGATTTATCAGCTAACGAGCCGAGGGGTTCAGTTATTTGTTTCCGAGGTTAATGGAGTTCGGGTCCGGGAAGTTGCCGAGCCTTCCCCCATCGAGGAGGTGAAGATGCGACATTATAAGGATCTAGTTTCAGTACGGAATCGAGTTACGACTCTCCGAGAGGAGAAAAGCCTGTATGAGATAGCACCTGATGGGGTGATAGGATGCGAGGACATGTGGTGTGTACCCGATGTTGCAAGACTTCGTCAGCAGGTTTTAGGAGAGGCACATGGTTCTCATTACTCTATTTATTCGGGGTTGACTAAGATGTATCATGACCTCAGATGTATGTATCGGTGGGATGGCCTGAAGAGGGACGTAGCAGAGTTCGTTGCTTAGTGTCCAAATTGTCAGCAGGTCAAGGTTGAGCACCAGAAGCCCACGGGATTTCATCGACGATTGAGATCCCGACTTGGTAGTGGGAGGTGATTGATAAAGATTATATTATAGGGTTGCATCGTACTCAGAGGAAGTGAGACTCCTTATGGGTTATAGTAGACAGGCTGACGAAATCAACCCATTTTCTTCCGGTTAGGACCACTTACTCGACTGAGGATTATGCTAGATTATATAGCAGAAAGATTGTGAGACTGCACGGAGTTCCTACATTATGATGTCAGACAGATGAGCTCAGTTTACGGCTAACTTCTGGAGGTTTTCTAGAAGGGATTAGGGACACGGGTGAGTTTCAGTGTTGCATTTCACCTCAGACCGACGGACAGGTAGAGCGTACTATCCTGGAACTTGCGGATAGGTTGCGGGCCTGTGTTATTGATTTCAGAGATGGCTGGGAGGATTAATTGCCTCTTGTTGAGTTTGCGCATAACAAAATCTACCATTCCAGTGTTCAGATGGCCATGTATGAAGCCTTGTATGAAAGAAAGTGTAGATCGTCGGTTGGTTGGTTCGACGTAGGCAGGGTTCAGTTAATTGGCCCAGACTGGATTCAGCGGGCTGTGGATAAGGCGAAGCTTATCCAGGAAAGATTATTAGCAATCTCAGAGTCGATAGAAGCTTATGCAGATAACCGACGTTGACGCTAGGAGTTCAGGTTGACGTTTTAGCATAAGTATTGTTATGTGGCCATGTGTGGCAAGTGTGATTATGTTGGGTGTAGTCAAGGGGCTATGCCAATATCCGTTTAGATGGAACCTCGAAGGAACATTCGGGGACGAATGTTTCTAAGGAGGGGAGAATGTTACACCCCGTAATCCCAAGACATGTATATAAGAACGTACGTAAGAATCAGGACGTTAAGATTTGAGACTTGTAGAATTTATTGGAATTATGGAAATGTCGGGAAACGAAATATTACGACAAATGGGAGGGTGACACGTGTCACCCCCCTTGGATGGTCTTGGTCGAATTAGACCAAGGGCAAAAAGGTCAAATGACCAAAGCTTGGATGATCAAGTCTTGAAAGGCCAAGCTTGAGATTATTGACTAAGTCAATGAGCCACTTGACTTGAGAAATTTAAATCCCCTTCATCCTAACCCCACAAGTGTTCTAATCTTAACCCTCTATTTAATTATATATTGATCAATGTAGCAAGACTTATCTCTAACACTTAAAAAAAATTAGAAAACTTAGGAGCTTGAAGAGGAGCTCTCGGGTTTGGCCATGAAGAACAAGAAAAAGATTTCGTTTGTGGTTCAATAATCCCAATACTTTAAACCAAGGTTCCTAAGGGTGTTACAAGGATATCTCAATAGAAAGATCCCGGAAAACCCACATTTTTACATTAGTCGCAAGGTGAAAACCTAAGTCGCTTTCATAGGTTTTGTATGGAAATTGAAGGAAAATTGTTTATGAACTTCTAAGGGCTTCAAATGGCGGATTGAAGCGTGAAGGAAATGAGCTATGTTGCTAAGGAGCGACTTTGGATCTTGAAGTTACATTAGGGCTAATCAAGGTATCAATCTTGTCCTCTTTGTAATTAAAGACTACATGTTGTAGTAGATTGGTAATTGATCATGTGAATTATATTATGAAGATTGATAAGTGTTATGGAATATGTGGATAGAATACGAAAGTTGCATGTTTAACCTTAAGATTGTAATCCGATTTAGTTATTAGTTTTAGTCGTCGCATGTTATATAAAGAAGGGATTGTAGTTGTTGTTATCGATTGCGGCTATATAACATGTTAGACTAAACAACTTGGATTGAAAAAGAATTGAAAAAGACTTTGTGTTGTTGTACATTGTTAGCCGAGAATGACATTGAAATATTGGACTATTTTGATATCCATTGTGGGGCAGAATTTTACACGTCATGTTAGGCGTGTAATCCCCTTTTGTTAGCTACATTGTTGAGCCTTAAGTGTGGCATGTTTGGTTATTGAATTCGGGCCTTGAAAAAGGTGGAAAAGTACGTAGAAACAAAGGAAGTGTTGTCCGATTTTCCGTAGAATAAGTGACTTTACACTTAGAATATTCTACGTTTGAAGCTAGAAGTTAATAGACGTATTATGGTCATTATAGGTTGACATACTACGTACTGCATATTGGACTTAGCAAGTGGATTGAACCGACGAGGTATGTGGAACTTTTCTTATCTCTTGAGAATGAGTAGTTATAAATGTATAGTACGGTGGACGTACGAGATTTAAATGAATTTGATTTCATTTGGTATCCTTGACTTGTTTAAGAATGTCCTAGTTGGTTGAGTTAGAGAATTAACTCACTTGTTTTAAAAGTTAAGATGACTTGGTTTCTAAAGCATAAAGTTGGTTATAACAACTTTATGGGAAGTTAAAAGAATGGTTTATTCTAATAAGGTAAACAAAGATTTCTTGACTTGAAAATGTATAGAATACTTGATTTGGAAAGTATTGATTACTTGAACTATTCTAAAGTTAAGAAACTTGATTTCTAAAGTTAAGAGACTTGAAGTATTCTGAAAGTTATGTAACTTGATTTGAAAGTATATGATACTTGGTTTTAAAAGTATAAGTCTCTTGGTTATAAAAAGAATGTAATTGTCTAAAACATAAAGAGTTATAACGGCCTTATGGGAAGTTAGTTTTAACGGCTTTATGGAAGGTTAAGAGAGTGTCTACTTGATTTATAGGCATGAGTTTCCTAGGTTGTGAATGTAGAAGTTACTTGGTTTCAAAGCCTTGAAATGAATTTCTAAAGGTGTAGTAACTTGTTTTGAAAAGTAGACAAGCCTTGATACTACGGGTGTTAGTATCTTGAGGTTTTTATATAAAAATGGTTCTTTTTAAAAGGAACGGAAGTACGCAGTACTTTGGGTTAAATTCCCGGATTTTTAATAACATGTTAGTGCCTTAAGTTAAATAAAATGAGAGTGCATGATAATTGAGGCTAATAAAAAGTTAGGGGATGTCTTAACTTGCTTATGATAATTATGATAAGCCGGTGGTGCTTATGTTATGAATGATAAGTCGGTGGTGCTTATGTTATGTATGATAGCCGGTTGTGCTAGTGATATATTGTTCATTACGGGGTCATTCCCCGGGCTTGTGGCATTTGCATATTCCGTGGATTTGCTCCCCACGATGCGAGAAATACCTCATGCGAGTCCGTAGGGCTCATGCGGGGCGGACCAGTCCTATGCGAGGCGGATGACCTAATTGCGGGTCCACATGACCTATGCGGGTGAAATAGTTCCAGGAGTAGGATTACTTAATGATACTACGGGCGGGTGGCCCTAATTTGATCATGAGCCTCCTATTTTTATGTAGTAAAGTATACTCTTGTTTACTCTCATTGTTAGTAAGACACAATGTACTATTATTTTGGTCATCATACATGTCTCCAGCTTTATTTTAGACTATATGATTTCATTCACTGACTGCTGATTTCACATACTTGGTACCTGTTGTACTGACCTCCTTCGGGGGGGCTGCATTCATGCCGCAGGTAGAGTTATACAGGTTGATGATCCTCACTCTTACGATCACTATTCAGCTGTTGAGAAGCTCTATTACTCCGGAGGCTTATCTTTGGTTCAGATCCCTGGTATTGTCGGTTGTTGTACATTCAGGTGTATGGCGGGGCCCTGTCCCGTCACAGTTGTTATGTCAAAACTCTTAGAGGTCTGTAGTCATATCTTGTGGGTCGGTTTGTAAGAAAAAAAAAATAGAGAAAGAGGTAACTACTTTTGACTTTACATATATATCCAGGGAGGTAGCCTTATCGGGTAGTCTGTTATTTATTTCTTATTGAGTTTATGTATGTTCCGCTGATTTTCTCTGATATGTACCTGTAAGGGTGCCCAGGTAGGGCACCAGTCGCGGGCCCGGGGTCGGGTCGTGACATGAATGTCCTAATTCCCGAGACGTGCTTACAGAAGAATATCGAGAGTGTGGGTTTTCTTTGGCTATCATGGAACCCATACCACTTGAAGAACGAGAGGAAACTGAGACCCCCTTATTTGATCCACGAAAGATAGAGAAATAACTTAAGAAGGGGAGTGCTAGAGATGCCGACTTGAAGGAGTCCTTGGAAGTTGTATGAGTGGAAGAGCTTGCAACCGGATCACAAACAGTGGAAAGTATTGAACATACTATTAGTTTATTTCCAAGAAGTTCATTACTTAATAATAAAGACTATAGCCCTAATCCAAACAAGGCAGTGATCTTAATGGTGCCAAAGAAAAGTGAAACTTAGCACGCGTGTGTTGAGAGCCGAGAGGTCGATAACTGCAATATGGGGAATAAACTTCCTGTGCCGCGGTTGAAAGACCTTCTTGAAAAATTAAGTGGAGCCAAATTTTTCATCAAGATAGATTTAAAAAGTGGCTACCAATACATGTAGACCCGAGAAGGAGGTGAAGAGATGATGGAATATATGCCAAACATGGCTTGTCCGAATAGTTTGTGATGCCATTTGGGTTGTGAAACGTTCCAAACCCTCCCATGAGTTTCATGCGCAAATTACTACAATAATTCATGGGTTACATGACATTACCTGATGACATGTATAATGTTCCATACACAGAGTTAACTCTCTATAGTTGGCCTGAACCGTCGAATGGAAGTGTGGAAAACGTTTTACGTGATTCGGTGTCTTTTCCTCATCAATTCACTCAAAACTTTTGGTCCCTTACTGCCCCTATTAAGAATATTGGAGTTGAATGTGACATTGGAGTCGTCTTACTTCGAAACCAAGAATCCATGGATTTATCTAATGGGAGATTGTGTGATACACGACTTCCTTATTCTACCTATGACTCAGACTATTATGTGGTGCAAAAGAAGTTGAATCTGAGGCTTGATAATTGGGTAGCATACTTACAAGATCTCACATCCTCCACCAGACATGAAAAATGACAAACCCATTATAGTGGAGGATACACTTTTTCCAAGGCACATGATGTTGACCATGCTTGAACTAAGGTCGATAGTATTGGAAGTGCTAAAGGAGCTCCATGAACAAGATCCCGAGTTCGAGGATATGCATGGAATGGTAAATGAATGTTCCACTGGTCAAAGCACCAAAGGTTTTTCCCACCAAGGGTCAGATACTTCTTTGCGGATTCTAAACCAATCACGGAGACATGTTGTCACGCCCCGAACCCCGGGCCCGTGACTGGTGTCCTACCTGGGCACCTTTCTATTCATACAACACAATAAACCGCGGAAGATAAATAACACTCATTTTTCTTTTTTAAACAAAGTCAAAGCCGATAAGGCTGCCATAATATAAGTCACCCGAAAGGGTCTACACTGTTCAACAATGTAAATACAACTCTAGCCAGTCCAGCCCACATATGAATACACACCTCTAAGATTTTGGACAAATACTATGACGGGACAAGGCCCCGTCGTACCCCTGAATACACCTAGCCATAATGACAAGCTCCGAAACATTGGAGCCATCTCAAAATGCTGAACCAAGAAAGCTCGCGGATCCACAACTAAGTACCTAGACCTGCGGACATAAACACAGCCCCCCGAAGGGGGTCAGTACAACAAGTACTAAGTATGGAACGGAAATAAAGTACATCAATTAAGATCATAACTATACAAGGAATGACAGGGGCAAGTATGAAAATCAAATACCAAATCCTACCGTGTCATATAAAAATCAAAGCCAACTGTACATCGTATCACTGTACTACTGTAACACCGTACCACTTTCAAATATGAAATCCATGTCAAAATCTGGGACACCTGCCCTCAGCATATAATATCACAGAAGCATGCTCGTGGAATACAACATCACTGTCAGCATGTAACAAGTATAATGTACAACTACCAGTAGACTGTGCCTTTTTAACAATGAGAGTAAACTTTACATGCTTTAAAATAGGAAGCTTATGATCAATCTAGGGCCACCCGCCCGTAGTATCATTATGCAATCCTACTCATGAGACTATTTCACCCGCATAGGTCTTGTGGACTCGCATGAGGCAAGTTGCCTCGCATGGGACTATTTCACCCGCATGGACCATGTGGGCCCGCAATGAGTATATACGCCATACTCGCATCGTGGGGAGCAAATCCACAAAATGTATAATGTCTTGGGGGTTTACCCCACAATTTTACTCAGGAGATGTATAATGTCTTGGGGGTTTACCCCGCAATTTTACTCAGGAGATGTATAATGTCTTGGGGGTTTACCCCGCAATTATACTTATAACACTAACACCAATGACTATCATGAACAACATATGCAAGTTGATTAATCTTTAACTCTCATTAGATCAAATAGGAGGTACTCCCCTCCTTAGAAAAACCAAGGCAATACCATGACTTCTTTTTAGAATTACCAAGACAATACCATGCCTTCCTTTCTAAAACAAACAAGACACTAACAAGTCTTTCATTTTATAACACCAAGGCACTATCACACCTTGCATCACTAAGGATTAAAGTCCATTACAACAATTGTACGTCCGTCGTACATTCATTTTATAAACTAAATTTCCATTTAGAAAATCCAAGTACTACATGTATCACTAGGAAGTAGGATCCAATACATGTATCATTTTGAAACCATCGTTTAGAAAATCAAGACACTTATCATACCAAGTATCTTTCTAAAACATGGTTCTGGCAAATCAAGGCACTAGACATCACGTATTACTTTAAAACATCTTTGAAAATCAAAGTGTCACGTGTCA
The DNA here is from genome assembly GCA_029844215.1 of Przewalskia tangutica. NCBI lineage: Eukaryota > Viridiplantae > Streptophyta > Magnoliopsida > Solanales > Solanaceae > Przewalskia > Przewalskia tangutica. The sequence continues at coordinate 41,928,257 of CM056722.1, read as the reverse complement.
TGTACTATATTAAGGACTTAATCATGGAAATTCTCACACGATTTCCTTAAAACATTTTAAACCATCCCTTGACTTTCCACAAAACTTGTTATAACAAACTTCTCATAAAGCCGTTATAACCACTTTCATTTTTAGACAACTAACGCACCATTAACTCTTTCCTTTTTATAAAAACCAAGGAATTATTATGTCATGTAAGGGAATTGAACCCAAAGTACTTTTTACATCTATTCTTTATAAAAGAATCATTTCATGCGATATTTAGGGAGTTGAACCCAAAAACACTTTCATTATTAAAAGCAAGTTACTTACCCTTTAAACTCAAGTAACTTACACTTTTAAAACCAAGTAACTTATGCCTTCAATCAAGTCACTTATTCTTTCAAAACTTAAGTAACTTACTTTTAAATCAAGTAAACTCCCTTTTTCAAAATCAAGTAACCTATACCTTTAAATCAAGTTACTTCTACTCTTTAAATTAAGTAACAAATACTTTTCAAATCAAGTTACTTATTCTATTTGAATCAAGTAACATATACTTTTCAAATTAGGTTACTACACCTTTTTAACTTCGACTCAAAGATTTAAAATCAAGTAACTTCTACTTTCTACATTAAGGCAATTATTCCTTTAACTCAAGTAACTCATTCTTTTCAAATAGCGTTACTCCTATCTTTTAAAATCAAGTCATGCATTCTCTTTAAACCAAGTAATCTATACTTGTTAAAATAATTCTAGTGTCATGACTTTCAGACAACTCTAGTCTCATAACTTCCATAAATCAAGTCTCTTAACTTTAGAAATCAAGTCTCATAACTTGAAAAATAAAGTCTCAAACTTTCAAAATAAATCAAGTCTCTTATCTTTAGAAATCAAGTCCCATAACTTGAAAAATAAAGTCTCATAATCTTTAAATCAAATCTCATATCATAACTTTAAAGGAATTCAAGTAACTTATTCATTTCAAACCAAGTCACTCATACATTTAAAATTAACACTCATTTGAACCGTGAATAGGTTATACCTCGTTTCTAATACTTCCTAACGTCTCTTATCAACATCTCCCATAAGACATGGTAAGAACTAAGGAATATTTTAGACATACCTTTAGCATAAAAATCAATAACATACTTCCTAATAACAAGGCAAGTACTTCAAGAAAATAAGTCACGTATACTCCAACTAACAAGTCAAGTATACTTCAAGAATAAGTCATGTATACTCCAAAACAAGGCAAGTATACTTCAAGGATAATCATGTCGATAGAAGGAAGAAGTTCACATACCTCGTTGGCAACTAACCAAAGCGACAAGTAGCAATACACTCCAATGTACTTCAACCTCATTAGTTATTCCACCCTCCAAGTAGAATATACTACACGTAGTACTTCAACCTATAGTGATGATAGCACTTCTATCAATATCAAACTTTCTAGTATAAGACTTATACCAAATAATGGCCCTCTAATTCTACGGAAATTTGGGCAGCACTTCCTTTGTTTCTACGTACTTTTCCACCTTTTCCAAGGCCCGAATTCATCAACCAATAAGCCACATTTAAGGCACAACCAACAGTTAACCTGTTATACCCCGTATTTCCAGAGTATGTACGTAAGGACGTACGTGGAGAATTTGAGCCTTAAGTTAGGCTTTGGTTCGAAATTTGGGCACAAGTGCCGAATAGAGTCGTTTTCCGACGAAACGTTTCCACAGCTTACGTTGGGAAAATTCCGGCTATGTCATTTAGTATTTTTGCGAATTTTTCCGAGAGACGAAATGTTTTGGACCAACGGGAGGGTGACACTTGTCACCCTCAAGTGGGCGTTTGGGTTGGCCGATTGGGTCACGTTTCTATGGCCTATTGGCTCCTTGTTTTGGCCTTGTTTTGTGGCTTTTTTGGTGCCATGTTTTGTGCCTTGTTTTGTGGAGTAGGGTTTAGGGTGCACTTGGCTTAATCTTGTCCTTACACTTGCTATACTGTCACGACCCGAACCCGGGCCCGTGATTGGTGCCTTACCCCGGGCACCCAAGTAGACATACATCAGAGTAATCAGCGGAACATAAAGACAATACATGAAACCAGTGTAATAAGACAGTGAAATAAGACAAAGCTAACCAAAACGGTTACCTTCAAGATATATATATATAGCAACTTTTTCAACATGAGCAGTTTAATCTTTTTACAAACCCCGCCCACAACGATTACTACGGACCTCTAAGAATGATACGACAACAATGGCGGACGGGGCCCGCCAAACCCCGAATGTAAACACTTACGGCGGCGAGGACTATACCACCGATAAGCCTCCGAGAAACGGAGCTTCCCAAACGCTCAAAGCGTGACTCGAGAGCTAGGATCAACGATCGTGTACCTCAACTGCGGCATGAACGCAGCCGGGCGAGGTCAAGACAACAGTGCAGAGTATGTGAAATCAAATACATCTCAGAATGAAATCATAGCGATCATATAAAGCGGAGACATGTATGATAACCAAACTACGATTTACAACAAAGCGATCATGTCAAGTCGTGGACTCACGCCTCAAGTCATCACTCAAGTATAACAATGGGTCTCGGGCCCACAACATCAATCATGCCTGTGGATACCTTCCTCACCGCCATAGCCTCATGATATAAAAGCACCAAGGAACACACTGAACACCGGTCCCACCTGTGTCATAATAAAACTGCGGGGTAAATGCGAAGGCATAACCGACTACTAAAACCCACGCACCAACAAGGTCGCGAATCAGATCATAAGATCTGTCTGGCCATCACATGATCAAAGCCGCCACTTGCCCGCAGATCGATGTACGCGCCTAACCACGAACTCCCGCACTCGCATAGGCCAATCTCATCGCCCGCATAGGCATTCCGCGCATCGAGGTAGCTACTCCGCATCGCCCCGACTTCGCACCGCATGGCCACGCGACCGCATGCCCGTAAAGCGACGACACTAACACGGAACTCGTAGTTCCGATAGCCCGGGACTGCGTGAGGTATTCTCGAATCATAGGTCCATCGACCACTGAAGTCTACCCCGCGACGGAGGGCTTAACCGGAATCATCTCGAGATGAATGCCACAATACTATCATAACGACCGATAGTTAATAAGCACAATCGAGGAAACCCTTCACACAAACATCACAAGATACTAACACACGTAGCATCCCAACACGTTTACTTATCAACGCAATCAAGAAAGTATTACAAGGCTATCACAAACCAATACAATCAAGTTGTTCACACAAGGTACCTTCTACTACATGATTAACAAAATCGGGTTTTTATCCCCAAAGTACTTCATACATCAACTCTTTAAAAGATCGTTACTTTCACAATGTCACACAATACGTAGTATAAAATAGAGTGACTATCCTTTTAAAGTAAATCAATTACTTCTCTTTGTAAAATCAAGTAGCATCATTCTTTTCCAATGATCAAGTTTGCCTAATTTCCAATGTTCAAGTTTCTCATTTTAGAAAGGTTTAGTAGTTCATAGTCTTATTCATTTGAGAATATAATTCTCCTTAAAACTATCCGAGAAACATAAGTCTTATATGTGAGTAGGATATTCTTGTTTATAACAATCTTATTACAATGACCATGATCTAGGAAATATCATTTTGTCTCATCTTAGCTTCATGCGGATGGAAGTTTCTCTTGGTTTTAATAATACTTAATTAGTCAAAACATTTCCTTTTATTAACGCTGCAGATGGTTTGTCGATACACATTCCGATTTCAAATCAAGAAAACATTCTTAAGCCGTTATACCTAACTTCCCATAAAGCTAGTATAACTCTTAAGTTTTTCAAAACCAAGTATATTACTTCTTCTTTCAAAATGATTCAAAATCTTTTGAAATACTTCAAGTTCTTTATTAACACATAACAAGCCGCTTATAGTTCAAATCGATTACCTTTTAAAGACCACAAGTATTTTCTTACCAACATAAAGTCGTTATAACCAACTTCCCATAAAGCCGTTATAACACTTTATGTTTTAAATCAACCAAATACGTTTAGCACGTGACGTCACCGTACTACATAGTTCACACATATCATGCTAGAAGAGATAGGAAGAGGTTCACATACCTCGCGGCGAGTATCGACTAATAGCAAAACGCTCAAGTACTTCCAACCGCATTACCTAAGCCAAGTAGATCGCGCCACACGTAGTACTTCAACCTATAAGGCCACAAGGCGCTATTAGTGTCTAGATCCCTTCGTAGCACATTCTACGTAAAATTGGCAAAGATCTCCCCGCAACAGCGTAAATCTCCTCCTCTATCGAGGCCGGCTACCAAGCCAACCGGGGGTTATACAAACTAACCTAACGGTACAATTCTACTCCACGGTACTACTACACAAGTCTACTGTAATACAACCCTATGTAATTACAGTTCAGTATTCTTCTTTAAATTCAGGCTTAAGTCAAAAGACATTGCCGATAACTACGTTCAGTTCTATATATAGTATACTTCAACTATATATTCTACAATATGTAATTTCCAATTACAATAGAGGGACAAGATATTTACCTCAATAAGCCCATAATTATCCAAGTATAAAGTCGATCTGGGGCAATCGTTTAGCTCCAACTCGAGCGCTCCAACCCGCTCTAAACCACCCTTAGAAGTTCTAACCAACTTCTACACAATACTCCAACGGACTATGGAGATTTTCCTAGGGTTTCGGTTTGGTGATTGAGTAAGTATAATAGTATTTACGGGCTTTTCGTATAGTTATAACCTTAGAATACAACAAGGTATAAGGCTAAGGTAATTTGGGCATTATAACAATACCTTTGATAGTATTTCTACCACGAGAGGGGGGTTATTATACGAACGCAACTAGGCAGTGGGTACCCCACGCCACACTACTAGGAGGGAAGGGCTCTCGCCAAGGGGAGGGGAGGCTCTCGCCACTACACTACACAAAGTGGGGAGGAAGAAGCTTTCAAGACTTAAGAGATTTTTGGATGAAGAAGTTCATCAAAGGGAGGGTATTTATAGGTCAGTGAAGGCCAACCAATGGCCAAGATTTAGCAGTTACAGTGTGTAAGGCCAAGATTAGGGCATGTACCTAGCCAACTTGCACACAAAATATCCTACCTACTACTTGACAAAACCAACCCCAATCGTCCAAGCTTTACCGCCCCAAGGTCCACCAATGAGAGGTGCCAAGTGTCGCCTCTCGTTGGTCCAAAATGTTACGTCTCTGAAAAATCCGCAAAAATTAAAAATGACATAGCGGAAATTCCCTACGAAAGTGTGGAAAGCGTTTAGTCAAAAACGACTCTAACGGTGTTATGCACAAATAAAATTCGCCAAGCACTTTAAGGCACAAACTCAAATTTTCTACGCACGCCCTTACGCATATACTGGAAATACTGGTATAACATTCTCCTTCCTAGAAACATTCGTCGAATGTTCCTTCTAAGTCTCAAAACAACGCGCCAGTATAGTCTTCACTACTATACTTACGAAAACAAACCTGCCACATCTGGCCACGGAAACACCCAAGCAAAATACCTCCATCCAAGTCCACGAGGAAACACCTCTATCATAACCACAAACACTTCTCACCGGGGTTTAAAATATACCTCCTTCGCACCTTCTCTTTACAAAAGAAATGATCACACCTATGCTCGCCATACATGCTCGCTTCTCTCTTTACTCGTCGTAGATACCACTTTGTCACTTTGCCTGAGGCATTAACCTTCTCAGGCGACCCAACAAATGGTACCACTGCATGCGATCCCTGAGGATGTCGTATACTCGAACTCTTTCCACATTTCTGATACTGCTTCAGTTTCCAAAACTCTGGGTTACTATCTCTAACGTGGTCATCATTAACTGGGAACACTCTGGATGGATCTCCGATACTTTCCCGAACATAACACGAACGATCGACGACCGCTTCCTAAGTCGGACGGCAAATGCTAACATATAGGCAACCTGGCCTATTCTTCACATGAACTCAAAAGGGCCCAAAGTAACTCGGGCTAAGTCCCCTCTGTATTCCAAACTCGTCACACCCAACCCGGGGTGGTACCTTCAAGAAGACCGACCGTCAACCTGAACTCTAAGCGTCGTCGCCGATTATCCGCACAATTCCTCCGAGCCGCGAACTTCTACAGACAAGCCAGACTATCCATCTGCTGGAACAAGCTGAACCAACTAATCGAACCTTGCCAACATCGAACCAATCGGCCGACAACTTACACTTCCGCCGCACAAGGCTTCGTAAGGCGATATCAGAACACCAAATGGTAGATCAAACACTACCTCCACAGAGACAACAATCCCCAACGACTACGAAATCCACGACCGCCCGAGGGCGAATGCGATTCGAGACTCACCGAGTTCTTAACCACGCACAGTAAACTTTTAGAAGGCGAAAAATAGACACAACCTGGGCTTCATGCGACATAAGGTGAAGGTAGGCACCCGCACTTTACAACCTTTACGATAAAACAATACCGCGAGTAAGCGATCTTTGCTAGAAGACAAGGCGGTGACCTCCTCGGTCCGACCATCGGTCGAATCGTCCACGAACTCAGTCTGGTTAGCGAACATGGGCCTAACACCTCGTGACCACCACAAGGCGGGACCACCACAACCGACCACCACCAAACCCGGCGGGTTGACCCGCAACGTGGCCTCAACCCGACCCGAACGCGCATCATACTAGCTCCCGAACCGAACAATCTCACTAATCACGTTACGAAAACCTAGCGGTCTTCTTAGCTCAACTACCCTCTTTCATTCCACACTACTAGGGACTGTCCCAACATAACTCACGTGCACTATGCACTCGAGCAAGTGGTCAAACATAACACTACACCTTTTTCCTCGAGATGGCCTCACCTCTAAGGTCTCTACGTATAAAGCTCTAAGGCTCACACTTTCTCTATCCCCAAAATCTTACTCGGTTAAACAACCATGATTTCAAATCACAACTAACACACCGCTATCGAACATAGCACCTAAGGTATACTCACCTTATCACCTATACAAAACTCTGAGGGTTAAGGATAGATCTATATCTCGCTTCACTCCCTTAGTCGTTCTAATCAAACACGCCCAGTAGGCGACAAATGAGGAGATGACAAACTACCCACCGATCACGAAGGCTAAGTCCTCCTACAAGGACACTCGACACGGACCACGGACGGTCATAGTACAACAAGTACCAACCTAAAAGATGACATTCCCGGGATGGCGTCACATCGTGAACGGAAGCCACGGAGTTGACCAACTCTCGCACACCCCGAGCGTCCACGAAATTTGTAAGACCACTCTGCCTTGGCGGAGGTGCATATCTAACTCTTTGGGAGGCGACTTCGCCTCGAAAGTTACCAAAGGACCTTGCTGCTCGCCTCTTCATCGCCCGTTAACGTCGATCTACATCGTCTCGGCTGCGCATAAGCCCGCATACGTGCCATGCTCAAGCCTAATCGAAGAATTATTCTTGCACAACCTCTTATAGATAGTCCTCAAGACTCGCGGTACATCGGTATACTCTCGGTAGCCAAATCTATAGCTAGTAATGTGGTTACCTCTTTGCAATCTATATTCACCGTTCTGGCCGTGAACCGAAGGTTCAAATATCATGGTCGCGAGAACCGCTGCCGTAAAACTCTGCTGGGGATAGTGGCGTCGCAGAACTCCCGAATGAAGCACCACCTAAGGTGATAATTGGGCTGTGCCCACGTAACCCTCTGTACTTTACTCGCGGCTCCGCCGCTTTGCCTCTGGGCGGGTTGCCTACGCGAGGCATAACGATAAGGGAAAGAATTTCGTCGGAGGTCCAACTTACAACATAACTCTAAGGCACGATCTCGAGTGAGAAGAATAGAAACCAATCCTAAATATCCTATAGCCTCACGATTATTGGTGTGGTGCACAACACACCGATAATCAAGACTGCATGGATACGATGCGTAGACACTTTCCGAGGATTAATCGCTCACGATACCACTTTTGTCACGACCGAACCGGGCGTGATCGTGCCTTACCGGGCACCCAAGTAGACATACATCGAGTAATCGTGAACATAAAGACAATACATGAAACGGGTAATAAGACGGTGAAATAAGAAGACGGTAACCAAAAGCGGTTACCTTCGATATATATATATAGCAACTTTTTCAACATGAGCAGTTTAATCTTTTTTACAAACCACGCCACAACAAGATACTGCACTTAAGAATGATACGACAACAATGGCGGGGCGAGGCCCGCCAAACCCCGAATGTAAACACTTACGACGGCAGGGACTATACCATCGATAAGCCTCGGAGAAACGGAGCTTCCCAAACGAAATCGTGACCGAGAGCTAGGATCAACGATGGTGTACCTCAACTGCGGCGTGAACGCGGCCGGGCGAGGTCGATAACAAAGTGCGAGTATGTGAAATGAAATACATATCGTAAATGAAATCATAGCGATCATATAAAGCGGAGACATGTATGATAACCAAACTACGATTTAACAAAGCGGTCATCAAGTCGGGACTCACGCCTCAAGTCATCACTCAAGTATAACAATGGGTCTCGTGCCCACAACATCAATCATGCGTGGGATACCTTCCTCACCGCCGGCGATGCATGATATAAAAGCACCAAGGAACACACGAACACGAGTCCCACTGTGTCATAATAAAATCAGACGGTAAGTGCGAAGGCATGGCCGACTACTAAAACCCACGCACCAACAAGGTCATGAATCGTATCATAAGATCTGTCTGCGTCACATGATCAAAGCCGCCACTTGCCCGCAGATCGATGTACGCTGTCTAACCACGAACTCCCGCACTCGCATAGGCCAATCTCATCGCCCGCATGAGGCATTCCCGCATCGAGGTAGCTACTCCGGCATCGCCCCGACTTCGCACCGCAGCCACGCGACCGCATGCCCATAAAGGACGACACTAACACGAACTCGTAGTTCCGCATAGGCCCCGGACTGCGTGAGGTATTCTCAAATCATAGGTCCATCGACGCTGAGTCTACCCCGCGTCGGAGGCGCAACCCGGAATCATCTCAAGAGATGAATGCCACAATACTATCATAACGATCGATAGTTAATAAGCACAATCAAGAAACCCTTCACACAAACATCACAAGATACTAACACACGTAGATCCCAACATGTTTACTTATCAACGCAATCAAGAAAGTATTACAAGGCTATCACAAACCAATACAATTAAGTTGTTCACACAAGGTACCTTCTACTATATGATTAACAAAATCGGTTTTTATCCCCAAAGTACTTCATACATCAACTCTTTAAAAGATCGTTACTTTCACAATGTCACACAATACGTAGTATAAAATAGAGTGACTATCCTTTTAAAGTAAATCAATTACTTCTCTTTGTAAAATCAAGTAGCATCATTCTTTTCCAATGATCAAGTTTGCCTAATTTCCAATGTTCAAGTTTCTCATTTTCGAAAGGTTTAGTAGTTCATAGTCTTATTCATTTGAGAATATAATTCTCCTTAAAACTATCCGAGAAACATAAGTCTTATATGTGAGTAGGATATTCTTGTTTATAACAATCTTATTACTGACCATGATCTAGGAAATATCATTTTGTCTCATCTTAGCTTCTATGCGGATGGAAGTTTCTACCGGTTTTAATAATACTTAATTAGTCAAAACATTTCCTTTTATTAACGCCGCAGTGGTTTGTCGATACACATTCGATTTCGAAATCAAGAAACATTCTTAAGCCGTTATACCTAACTTCCCATAAAGCTAGTATAACTCTTAAGTTTTTCAAAACCAAGTATATTACTTCTTCTTTCAAAATGATTCAAAAATCTTTTGAAATACTTCAAGTTCTTTATTAACACATAACAAGCGGTTATAGTTCAAATCGATTACCTTTTAAAGACCACAAGTATTTTCTTACCAACATAAAGTTGTTATAACCAACTTCCCATAAAGCCGTTATAACACTTTATGTTTTAAATCAACCAAATACGTTTAGCACACGACGTCACCGTACTACATAGTTCACACATATCATGCTAGAAGAGATAGGAAGAGGTTCACATACCTCGCGAGTATCGACTAATAGCAAAACGCCCAAGTACTTCCAACCGTCGGCTACTCCTAAGCCAAGTAGATCGCGCCACACGTAGTACTTCAACCTATAAGGCCACAAGGCGCTTATTAGTGTCTAGATCCCCGTAGCACATTCTACGTAAAATTCGGCAAAGATCTCCCGCAACAAACAGAAATCTCCTCCTCTATCGAGGCTACCAAGCCAACCAGGGGTTATACAACTAACCCTAACGGGTACAATTCTACTCCACGGTACTACTACACAAGTCTCTGTAATACAACCCTATGTAATTACAGTCAAGATTCTTCTTTAAATTCGGGCTTAAGTCAAAAGACATTGCACGATAACTACGTTGATTATATATAGTATACTTCAACTATATATTCTACAATATGTAATTTCCAATTACAATAGAGGACAAGATATTTACCTCAATAAGCCCATAATTATCCAAGTATAAAGTCGATCACGGCAATCGTTTAGCTCGAACTCGGCGCCCAACCCGCTCTAAACCACCCTTAGAAGTTCTAACCAACTTCTACACAATACTCCAACGGACTATGGAGATTTTCCTAGGGTTTCGGTTTGGTATTGACGGTAAGTATAATAGTATTTACGGCTTTTCAGATAGGTATAACCTTAGAATACAACAAGGTATAAGGCTAAGGTAATTTGGGCATTATAACAATACTTTTGAGAGTATTTCTACCAAGAGAGGGGGGGTATTATACGAAAGCAACTAGGCTAGTGGGTACCCCAGGCCACACTACTAGAGTGGGAAGGGCTCTCGCCAAGGGGAGGAGGCTCTCGGCCACTACACTACACAAAGGGGGAGGAAGAAGCTTTCAAGACTTAAGAGATTTTTGGATGAAGAAGTTCATCAAAGGGGAGGGGTATTTATAGGTCAAGTGAAGGCCAACCAATGGCCAAGATTTAGCCAAGTGCTAGGCAAGTGTAAGGCCAAGATTAGGGCATGTGTACCTAGCCAACTTGCACACAAAATATCCTACCTACTACTTGACAAAAACCAACCCCAATCGTCCAAGCTTTACCGCCCCAAGGTCCACCAATGAGAGGGTGCCAAGTGTCGCCCTCTCGTTGGTCCAAAATGTTACGTCTCTCGGAAAAATCCGCAAAAATTAAAAATGACATAGCGGAAATTCCCTACGAAAGCTGTGAAAACGTTTCGTCGAAAAACGACTCTAACCCGGTGTTATGCAGAAATAAAATTCGGCCAAGCACTTTAAGGCACAAACTCAAATTTTCTACGTACGTCCTTACGTACATACTCTGGAAATACGGGGTATAACATATACACTTGGAAGGATCTTGGCCCTTGGTTGGCCTTTGGTTTTGCTATAAATACCCCCCTAAATGTGAAGACTTCATCCATTCCAAAAACTTCCAAGTCTTGAAACCCTCTCCTCCCCCTTTGTGAGCTCTAAACCGAGAGCCTTCCTCCCCTTTTCGTGGCCTTTGGCCGAGAACACCCCCTCCCCCTAGCCTAGTGTGCTAGCCGAGCCTACCCCCCCCGTGGTAGAAAGTTGTCTTCCCAGTATTGTTATAATGCCCAAAATACCTTAGCCTTGTACCTTGTAGTATTCCAAAGATACCTCTATACGTAGAGCCCGGAAATACTACCCTTTTGTCCCTTTAGTCTCAAACCGAAACCCTAAGAAAATCTTCATTGATTGATTGAAGTATTTAAGTAGAAGTTGGTTAGAACTTCTAAGGGTTGTTTGGAGCGGGATGGAGCACCCGGAGTTTGAGCTAAACGTTGCTAAGGATCGACATTTAACTTGGATAATTATGGGCTTATCGAGGTAATTATCTTGTCCCTCTATTTGTAATTGGAAATTACATGTTATTAGAATATATAGTTGAAGTATACTATATATAGAACTAAGCTTAATCGCGCAATGTCTTTTGACTTAAGCCTGAAGAATAAAGAAAAGAATCGCATTGTATTTACATGGGTGTATCAGCGGTAGACTTGTGTAGTATTCTCGAGTAGAATTGTACACGTCCGGTTAGGCGTAAACCCCCGGTTGGCTTGGTGGCGGCCTCGATAGAGGAGGAGATTTCTGTTGTGTGGGGAGGTGCTAGAATTTTACGTAGAGAAATGGAACCTTGTGTTTTGAAGTTAATAGACGTTTGTGACCTTTCTAGGTGAAAGTACTAAGAGTAGCGTATTCTACTTGGCGAGTGGAAAGGGCTAGCAAGGTTGTAGTACTTGGAGCATTTTGCTTATTGTCGATACCGTCGCAGGTATGTGAACCTCTTCCTATCCGTTTCTAGCATGATATGTGTGTAGCTATGTAATGACGGTGACGACAGTGCTAAGTGTATTTGTTTGTTTAAACATAAAGTGTTATAACGCTTTATGGGAAGTTGGTTATAACCTTTATGTAGGTAAGAAAATGGTTTCTTGATGTTAGAAGTTAAGAGACTTGATCTTATAAGATAAGAGACTTAACTTATTTGTTTTAATGTGGATGTTTGTGTGAAACCTCATTCGTGAGTAATGAGTACTTGGTTTTTAAAGGGATAATGTTTCCGATTTGGAAATCAGAATGTGTATCGGCTGCACTAACGCGGCGTTAATAAAGGAAAATGTATTGAATAATGATGTGTTGTATTAAAACCAAGAGAAACCTCCATCTGCATAAGCTAAGATGAGACAAAATGATATTAAATTTTCTAGATCATGGATGATGTAATAAGATAGTTATAAACAAAGAATAAACTACTCTCATATATGACATATGTTACTCAATTGTTTTAAAATAGATTAAGACTATAAGTTATGAAACCTTTCTAAAATAAGTGACTTGAGCATTTGAAAATGAAGCTTGAGTAATTGAAACTAGGCAAACCGGAACTTAGGAAAAGAATGTTGTTACTTGATTTTGAAAAGGAATGTGGGTTGGTCATTCTAATACTACGGCATAGGGTGACTTTTATAAAAGTAATGGATCTCTTTTAAAAGAACTTAACGTATGTAGTACTTTGGGGTTAAAACCCGACCTTGGCATAAAATGAAAGTACTTTGAGTTGTGTGAAACTTTTATGCTTGTTGTTGTGAAACTTGCCTATGCTTGTTGTTGTGAAACTTGCCTATGCTTGTGATGATAGCCTTTGTTGTGCAAGTGTGGTATTTCGTTACCGCGTCTCGATAGAGGCGGTCGACTTGTTGAGAACTTACTCGACGCGGCGATGATGGAGAATTCCACGTATGTTTCCATTTTGATTCTTGTCTTGTTGTTGATGTCACATGGACATGTCTACACCGATGCGCAGATTCGGCATGCGGCCACGCGGCCGTTGATTACCCGATATATTGTTATTGTGGTTACATGGACATGTCTACACCGAGGTAGAATTCGGGGCACGTGGCCACGCGGCAGGTTGATCACCCAAGATATTATTGTTGATGTCACATGGGCGTGTCTACACCGAGGTAGAATTCCGGCATGTGGCCGGGGCATTGGTATTATTGTTGCATCATGGACATGTCTACACCGATGCGTAATTCCGGGCATGCGGCCGATGCGAACATGATTGATGTTGTGGCGTGAGACCCATAGTTATATTTGAGTGATGACTTGAGGCGTGAGTCCTCGATCGACATGATCGCTTTTATGTTGTGAATCGTAGTTTGGTTATCATACATGTCTCCCGCTTTATATAGACTAGTATGATTTCATTCTGATTTTACGATTTCACATACTTGGTACTGTTATCTTGACCTCCGGGGCCGCGTTCATGCCGCAGGTAGAGGTACATCGGCCGTGGATCCTCGCTCTTAGGATCTCGCCAGTTGGGGAAGCTCCGCTTTCTCCGAGGCTTATCTTTTGGTATGTGTTCCACGAGTTGTAGGTTCTTGTACATTCTGTGGTATGGCGGGCCTGTCCCATCATCGTTGTTGTAAATATTAGAGGTGCAGTAAATCTTGTTGTGGCGTGGTTTGTAAAAAAGGATTAAACCGCTCGTTTTGGAAAGAGTTGTATTTATATATGTTATTGGAAGGTAACCGTTGGGTTGCCTGCTTTATGATCATATATCTTGTTTCTTGTTTAAAGTTTTATTTTCCATTGGTTTTCTACGATGTTGTGTCACTAGGGTGCCCGGATAAGGCACCAAGAACGCCCCGGACGTCGTTACAAAAGTGGTATCGAGCGATTAATCCTCGGAAAGTGTCTACGCACCGTGTCTAGTAGAGTCTTGATTATCGATGTGTTGTGCACCACATCTATAATCGTGAGGCCGCAGGACATTTAGGATTGGTTTCCATTCTTCTCATTACGAGATCGTGCCTTAGAGTCGTTGTAAGTTGGACCTCCGACGTGTCTCGCTTTTTACCGATTATGCCTCCGCGCAAGGCAACGAGCCACGGCGGCAAGACAGCCGAGGAACCGCTAGTGAGATACAGAGGAGTACTGGCGGCGCAGCCCGCATAAGACGAGGTTGTGCTTCGTGACGGCGGTTTCAGGACGCCGCCACCAAAGAGAGGTTAGAGCCGCAAAGAATGGCTGCCGAGACCGCAGCACTGAGCCTCCATCCCACACCGGAGGCAGGAGATGGGTTACAAGGAGATGGCCCGCCATCGCCGTGGTCGTGGCCGATATGAGATAGGCCGGATGCGCAGCAGCCCAGTTCAGAGCACCGATGGTTCACCCCGAGCAGATAGTTTGAGGCTACGGACTTTACGAGTTGTAGCCCGCGAGTTTTATGGGTCGAGGCACGAGGATGATCGCAGGAGTTCATCGGCGATTCTGCGATCACGCGGTGATCAAGGCTTCGAGACCGAGTCTGTGACCTTTGGTTCGCATCGGCCGCGTGATACCGCAATCGATTGGTTTGATTCACGAGAGCTTTCGGGAGAGCATGCACTCCAGCAGATGGGATAAGTTTTCGGGGCTTTCTCACTCACTTCTTGCCTCCGCAGATGATGAGGGCACGCCGGCAGATTTTTGATGCTTAGACAGAGCGCGACGGTTCGGGAGTACAATGTGGAGTTCGACTCATCGCCTTGTGACGCCCCAGCGTTGGTAGCTAGTATGGAGGATCGAGTGCACCGATATGTTACAGTGGCTCGATGATTACATGTCGAGGCATGTTCAGAGTAGCTCTTTAGCGGGCATGGACATTGCCCGCACGCAGCTCATGCGACCGATGTGAGGCACGAGAGGTCGACGAATGACCAAGATCGCCGAAGAGGCCGAACAACAGGTCCTTTGGACTTTCGAGGCGGACCGCCTCGAAAGATACTAGTTTTGTACCTCCGCCCGCAGAGTGGTCCTCCACAACCTTCGAGTATTCGGAGCAGTCGTGGCTCGAGGGTTCAGTTTCGGAAGTAAGGGTGTTGGCAGATGCGGTCACCCCACTGCGGTGGTCGATGTGGTAGACCGCATTTCGGGAGTGTCGTGGTGCGAGGAGCTTGTTATTTTTGCGGCCAGGGCCATTTTGCGAGGAACTGTCACCAAGGGTAGCACGGATGTTACGACTCGACCACGGATCGATCGGTTCATCGCTTTCTATGCATACTGCAGGCAGCCTATGATTAGCGAGCGGTAGTTTGTATATCCTTAACCTCTAGAGTTTTGGTATGCTTGTTATGATGGTCTCATTATTATGTGCTATGTACGAATAGCGTTGTGTTAATTGTGAGTTAGAAAACATGCTTAGTTGGGAGGATACGATGGGGGCATGGTAAGTGTGAACCTTAGACTATGTCACGACCGAGACCTTAGGGTAAGGTCGTCTTGAGTTAAAGATTTATTTTATGTTTGACCACTTATCGAGTAGTAGTATACGTGGGATTTATTTGTGTGATAAGTCCGTGGGTAGTGTGAGATGGAAGTGGTAGCTTTCATGATGTGAATTAGTAAGATTGTTCGGATCGGGAACAAGAGTTTGGCGCGGTTGGGTCGGGTTGAGGACCATTTGCGGTCAACCAGAACGGTTTGGGGGGTCGGTTCGGTGGTCCCGCCAGTGGTAGGGTCACGAGGATGCTAGGCCCAAGTTTGTATGACCATCGTATGAGTTGGTGGATATGTTCGACCGTAAGCGGATCGCGAGGCCGGAACGGCCTTAGAAGATCGGTTAGTAAGATGACCAAGTTTGAGGTAGTGACTCGCGGTTGGAAACGAGCGTTGACGGAAGTGTGGTGCAGATACTAGAAAGAGTTTGAGTATTCGAGAAGCGGTACAACAAGATAGGTAAAGTGAACGTGTGTGATCGCTTTCTTTTGTGAAATGAAGGTGTGAAGGAGTATATTTTAGACCTCGTAAGGGGTTTTGTGATTATTAGAGGTGTTTCTCGTTGACCGGGTTTAAGTATTGTGCGTTTGTTATTTTTATGGCCAGTGTGGCATGATTGTTTTCGCAGATAGCGATGAAGGCTATACTAGCGCATGTTTGTGTTGAGACTTGAGAAGGAACATTCGGACGAATGTTTCTAAGAGGGGAGAATGTTATACCCGTATTTCCAGAGTATGACGTGGGACGCACGTGGAGAATTTGAGCCTTAAGTTAGGCTTTGGTTCGAAATTTGGGCACAAGTGCGAATAGAGTCGCTTCCGACGAAACGCTTTCCAGACTTACGTTGGGAAAATTCCGGCTATGTCATTTAGTATTTTTGCGAATTTTTCCGAGAGACGAAATGTTTTGGACAACGGGAGGTGACACTTGTCACCCTGTGGCGCGTTGGGCACGATTGGGTCACGTTTCTAGGGCCTATTGGCTCCTTGTTTTGGCCTTGTTTTGTGGCTTGTTTGGTGCCATGTTTTGTGCCTTGTTTTGTGGAGTAGGGTTTAGGGTGCACTTGGCTTAATCTTGTCCTTACACTTGCTATACACTTGGAAGGATCTTGCCCTTGGTTGGCCTTTGGTTTTGCTATAAATACCCCTAAATGTGAAGACTTCATCCATTCCAAAACTTCCAAGTCTTGAAACCCTCTCCTCCCCTTTGTGAGCTCTAAACCGAGAGCCTTCCTCCCCTTTCGTGTGGCCTTTGGCCGAGAACACCCTCCCCTAGCCTAGTGTGCTAGCCGAGCCTACCCCCTTGGTAGAAAGTTGTCTTCCAAGTATTGTTATAATGCCCAAAATACCTTAGCCTTGTACCTTGTAGTATTCCAAAGATACCTCTATACGTAGAGCCCTAAATACTACCCTTTTGTCCCTTTAGTCTCAAACCGAAACCCTAAGAAAATCTTCGTTGATTGATTGAAGTATTTAAGTAGAAGTTGGTTAGAACTTCTAAGGGTTGTTTGAGCGGATGGAGCACCGAGTCGGAGCTAAACGTTGCTAAGGATCGACATTTAACTTGGATAATTATGGGCTTATCGAGGTAATTATCTTGTCCTCTATTTGTAATTGGAAATTACATGTTATTAGAATATATAGTTGAAGTATACTATATATAGAACTAAGCTTAGCATCGCGCAATGTCTTTTGACTTAAGCCCAAGAATAAAGAAAAGAATCGCATCTGTATTTACATAGGGTGTATTGCAGAGACTTGTGTAGACATCGAGTAGAATTGTACACGCCAGGTTAGGCGTGTAAACCCCACTGGTTGGCTTGGTGGCGGCCGATAGAGGAGAGGAGATTTACGCTGTCATGCGGGGGAGTCTGCGAATTTTACGTAGAGAAATGGAACCTTGTGTTTTGAAGTTAATAGACGTTTGTGACCTTTCTAGGTGAAAGTACTAAGAGTAGCGTATTCTACTGAGGAGTGGAAAGGGCTAGCAGTGCGTTGTAGTACTTGGAGCATTTTGTTTATTGTCGATACTCACGCGAGGTATGTGAACCTCTTCCTATCTGTTCTAGCATGATATGTGTGTAGCTATGTAAGACGGTGGACGACAGTGCTAAGTGTATTTGTTTGTTTAAACATAAAGTGTTATAACGGCTTTATGGGAAGTTGGTTATAATACTTTATGTAGGTAAGAAAATGGTTTACTGATGTTAGAAGTTAAGAGACTTGATCTTATAAGATAAGAGACTTAACTTATTTGTTTTAATGTGGATGTTTGTGTGAAACCTCATTCGTGAGTAATGAGTACTTGGTTTTTAAAGGGATAATGTTTTACCGATTTGAAATCGAATGTATCGACTGCACCACTGCAGCGTTAATAAAAGGAAAATGTGTTGAATAATGATGTGTTGTATAAAAACCAGTAGAAACCTCCATCTGCATAGAAGCTAAGATGAGACAAAATGATATTACATTTTCTAGATCATGGCTGCTGTAATAAGATAGTTATAAACAAGAATAAACTACTCACATATATGACATATGTTACTCAATTGTTTTAAAAGAGATTAAGACTATGAGTTATAAAACCTTTCTAAAATAAGTGACTTGAGCATTTGAAAATGAGAAGCTTGAGTAATCAAACTAGGCAAACCGAAACTTAGGAAAAGAATGTTGTTACTTGATTTTGAAAAGGAATGTGGGTTGGTCATTCTAATACTACGGGTATAGGTGACTTTTATAAAAGTAATGGATCTCTTTAAAAGAACTTAACGTATGTAGTACTTTGGGGTTAAAACCCGACCTTGGCATAAAATGAAAGTACTTTGAGTTGTGTGAAACTTGCCTATGCTTGTTGTGAAACTTGCCTACGCTTGTTGTGAAACTTGCCTATGCTTGTGATGATAGCCTTTGTTGTGCAAGTGTGGTATTTACGTGTTACCGCTGCCTCTCGATAGAGGCGGTCGACTTGTCGAGAACTTACTTGGACGCGTCCGGCGTGATGGAGAATTCCACGTATGTTTCCATTTTGATTCTTGTCTTGTTGTTGATGTCACATGGACATGTCTACACCGACGCAGATTCGGGCACGCGCCACGCCGCCGTTGATTACCCGATATATTGTTATTGTGGTTACATGGACATGTCTACACCGAGGTAGAATTCGGGGCACGTGGCTACGCGCAGGTTGATCACCCGATATTATTGTTGACGTCACATGGACGTGCTCACACCGAGGTAGAATTCCGGGCATGTGGCCATGGGCATTGGTATTATTGTTGCATCATGGACATGTCTACACCGATGCAGAATTCCGGCACGCGCCATGATGCGAACATGATTGATGTTGTGGGCGTGAGACCCATAGTTATATTTGAGTGATGACTGAGGCGTGAGTCCTCGATCGACATGATCGCTTTATGTTGTGAATCGTAGTTTGGTTATCATACATGTCTCCGGCTTTATATAGACTAGTATGATTTCAGTTACAGTATTTTACAGGTTCACATACTTGGTACTTGTTATCTTGACCTCCTTCGGGCCGCGTCATGCCGCAGTGAGGTACATCGGCCGTGGATCCTCGCCTAGGATCTCGTTGCGTTTGGGAAGCTCCGTTTCTCGAGGCTTATCTTTTGGTATGTGTTCCCGAGTTGTAGGTTCTTGTACATTCGTGGTATGGCGGCCCCGTCGTCATCGTTGTTGTAAATATTAGGTGCAGAGTAATGCGCAAGTGTGGTTTGTAAAAAGGATTAAACTGTTCGTTTTGAAAGAGTTGTATTTATATATGTTATTGGAAGGTAACCGTTGGGTTGGCCTGTTTTATGATCATATATCTTGTTTCTTGTTTAAAGTTTTATTTTCCGCTGGTTTTCTCTGATGTTGTGTCACTAGGGTGCCCGGGATAAGGCACCAGTAACGGGCCCCGGGACGGGTCGTTACATAACCAAAGGGGATTACACGCATAACTGGGCGTGTAAAATTCTTCCCCACAATCTATATTAAAACAGTCTATTATTTACCAATATTAAGGGACATTCTCGGCCAACATAATTTAAATCCTAATTCATTTTCCTTAATTCCTTTTTAATCCAAATCAAGTTCCAACATGTTATATAAGTTATATTAACAATCAACAACAATATTTCCTTCATTATACAACATGCGACAAGTGTAGATGACGGCAATAAGAATCAACGAATACAATGGTCCGAAAAGTCCTAGTCTCGGCCTCAATATGGAAATGGTACATGCACACCTTATTTTTCATATCTTTCTTAATACAAGTTCATATATATACTATAACAATGAGTAATATCCAATTACTTTAATTTAAGAAGAACTATTACCTCAATTTTGTGCCCAAAAACGTCTCGGGCAGAATGCTCACAATGGCCCATAATTGTCACGACCCGAACCCGGGCCCGTGACTGGTGCCTTACCCCGGGCACCCTAGTGATACAACATCAGAGTAATCAGCGGAACATAAAACAATAACATGAAACCAATGCAATAAGACAGTGAAATAAGACAAAGCTAACCCAAAAACGGTTACCTTCATAATATATAACAATTTGAACAGTTACATCCCTTTCTACAACTCTGCCCACAACAGTACTACAGACCTCTAAGAATGATACGACAACAATGGCGGGACAGGGCCCCGCCAAAACCCTGAATGTAAACACCTACTACGACAGGGGACTATACCACTGATAAGCCTCCGGAGAAACGGAGCTTCCCAACGCCGAATCGTGACTCGAGAGCTAGGATCAACGATCGTGTACCTCAACTGCGGATGAACGCACTTCCGGGCGGGTCGATAACGGTACCAAGTATGTGAAACTGAAAATACTGTAAATGAAATCATAGCAGTCTATATAAAACAGGAGACATGTATGATAACCAAGCTACAATTCACAATAAATAAACAGTCAGGTCAAGTTAGGGACTCACGCCCTCAAAGTCATCACTCAAGTATAACTATGGGTCTCACGCCCACAACATCAATCATGCCCGTGGAATACCTTCTTCACTGCCGGCAGTCTATGACATAATCACACCAAGAAGTACACATGAACACCAGGTCCCACCTGTGTCATCATAAAACCGTACGGGGTAAGTACGAAGGCATAGCCGACTACTAAAACCCACAGTACCAACAAGGTCATAAACTGTATCATGAGATCTGTCTGACCGTCACATGATCAAAGCCGCCACTCGCTCGCAGATCTAATGCGCGCGTCAGCCCCGAACTTCCCGACTCGCGATAGGCCAACCTCATAGGCCCGCATGAGGTATTCCTCGCATCGAGGGTAGCTACTCCCTAAGATCGCCCCGACTCGCACCGCATGGCCACATAGACCGCATGACCATAAAGGCCGCAAACTAACCCGAACTCGTAGCTCCGCACGGGTGTCACGCACTGCACGCAGGTATTCTCGAATCATAGGTCCATCGACCCGCCTGAGTCTACCCCGCAACGGAGGGCAGCTTAACCTCCGGAAACAAGTCAAGGTGAGTGGTATAATACCAACATAACGGCTGATCGTTAAACAACTTTAAGCGCAATCGAGGGAAAACCCCTTTACACAAAACATCACGCGTACTAACACACGTAGATCCTAGCATGTTTACTTATCAAATCAACAAGAAAGTATTACAAGGCTATCACAAACTAACACAATCAAGTTATACACACAAGGTACATTCTAATATATGATTAACAAGATCGGGTATCTATTCCCAAAGTACTTCATACATTATCTTTTAAAAGATACGTTACGTTTACAAAAGTCACACAATACCCGTAGTATATGAAAATAGAGTGATTATCTTTTGAAGTAAATCAAAACATTTCTCTTCGTAAAATCAAGTAACAACATTCTTTTCCAAATGTTTCAAGTTTGCCTAATTTCAATTACTCAAGTTTCTCATTTTCGAAAGGTTTCGTGGTTCATAATTTATATCACTTAATGATATAATTCTCCTTTAAAAGCAATTTGAGAAACATATGTCTGATACGTGAGTAGGTTATTCTTGTTTATAACAATCTTATTTAAGCAGCCATGATCTAGGAAATGTAACATCATTTTGTCTCATCTCAGTTTCTATGCAGATGGAAGTTCCTACTGGTTTTACTAATACATTATTAGTCAAAACATTTCCCTTTATTAGCGCTGCTGTGGTTTGTTCGATACTTATTCTGATCTCAAATCAAGAAACATTATTGCTTTTAAAATCAAGTACTCATTACTCGCGAATGAGGTTTTACAACATTTTTAACAAAATGTTAATTACCAAGTAAAACAAGTTAAGTCTCTTCACTTTTAAAATCAGTAAACCATTCTCTTTACCTCTCTTAAAACGTTATACCTAACTTCCCATAAAGCTAGTATAACTCTTCTTTCAGAATGATTCTTTATTATCACACATCAAGTCGGTTATTAGTCAAATCGATTACCTTTTAAAACCACAAAGCATTTTACACGTACGCGTCACCGTACTACATAGTTATACACATATCATGCTAGAAAAGATAGGAAGAGGTTCACATACCTCGCGACGATTATCGACTAATAGCAAAACGCTCCAAGTACCTCAAACCGTCGGCTACTCCTTAAGCCAAGTAGATCGCGCCACGCATAGTACTTCAACCTATAAGGCCACAAGGCGCTTATTAACATCTAGATCATATCGTAGAACATTCTACAGAAAATTCGGCGACCTCCCCGCAAATCACAGAATCTCCTCTCTATCGAGGCCGGCCATCAAGCCAACCGGGGGTTTATACATCTAACCGCACGTGTACAATTCTACTGCACAGTAATGCTACACAAGTTCATCGTAATACACCCTATGTAATTACGATTCGATTCTCTTTCTTTATATTCAGGCTTAAGTCAAAAGACATTGCCGCAAAGCTAGGTTCAGTTCTATATATAGTATACTTCAACTATATAAGTCTTACAACATGTAATTTCCAATTACAATAAGGGGACAAGATATTACCTCGATAAGCCCAAAACTATCCTAGTTTAATGTCGCTCCTGAGCAACGTTTAGCTCCAACTCCGTGCGCTCCAACCCGCTCCAAACCACCCTTAGAAGTTCTAACCAACTTCTACTTAATACTCCAACTATCTATGGAGATTTTTCCTTAGGGTTTCGTTTTTGTGACTGACGGGAAGCATAATAGTATTTCTGGGCTTTTCGTATAAGTGTAACCTTGGAATACTACAAGGTATAAGGCTAAGGTAATTTGGGTATAGTAACAATACTTTTGAGAGTATTTCTACCAAGAGGGGGGGGGTATTTATACTGCACAACACCACGAGGGGTGTATGCCCTCTACCAACCCTAGGAGGGGGTATTCTCGCCGAGGGAAGGGAACTCTCGCCAGGGCCTCTCAGGGGAGGTGGAGGCTAGACGAGACCTCAAACACAAAGGAGGGGAAGCTCAAGACTTAGAGTTTTTGGATGAAGAAGTTCATCAAGGGAGGGTATTTATAGGTCAAGCCATGGCTAACCAATGGCCAAGATCAAGCCAAGTGTGGTGCAAGTGTAGGGCCAAGATATG